>CM045739.1:50102500-50546027 GCA_024760905.1 Plotosus lineatus
ACATAATTATTTGAAGGTTGACTTTTTTTGTATTAAAAACACTTTTTTTATTGTTCAGATGAAATATGCTAATTTTTTGAGAGAGGGATTTTTGTTTTTTCTTTCCTTTTTTGCCAAAATTATCAATATTAAAACAATAAAGGGCTTGAACTACTTCAGTTGTGTGTAATGAATCTAAAATATAAGAAAGTCTAATGTTTATCAGTACATTACAGAAAATAATGAACTTTATCACAATATGCTAATTTTTTGAGAAGGACTAGTGTGTATGTTTATATATATATATATATATATATATATATATATATATATATACACACACACACACACACACACACATGCCATGCATACTCAGTTAAGCAAAGCGAGTTGTAAAATGAATGAAAACCCAAGAAAGAGAACGCTCTGCTCTGCTGATTCACATCAGTGATTCACATCATCATTGATTCACATCAGTGCAGGCTGAGTACTAAAGGAGTTCAATGGCACCCTCGCGCACTTAAAAGACCGGAAGTCCCTATAATCCGTGCTTTGTTTCAAGCAAGTAAACGACTTTTAGCAAGTGCACTACTTTCGGTATTGAGCGCCTCACCTATTGTAAACGTTGATTGGCTGTTTAAGCTTCATGTGAAGTGAGTCGGCTCAGCTTCATGTCATGTGACCATCTGAACCATTTAATAGCAGAAAAATCGCATCATAGAGAATGTTAAAGGTTATATTTGATACTGTATTTGGTATTTGATGAGTGAATTTGATTAAAATTTATCAATTTGAAATTATTTTGCTTGAATATAATTTATTTGAAATTAGTGTTGATATTATTTGATATATCTGATATTATTTTACAATGTTATGTTTATTATAATTGATTTATATCAGGTGTTTAGGGGTGTTTTATGAGATACGGTAATGGTATTTATGGATGTATAGTACAGTATGAACATCATACGTCACACGTCATACGGCATACGTCACACAACTTACGTTCAGTTTCAACTTACATTCGGCCATCCGGAACCAATTAAAAACGTAAGTCGGGGAGCATCTGTATATATGATTCCATGAATTCCCTGAAATACAAATAGATTTAGCTATTTTATGAAAACCCTGAATGTCATTTGTTTTGTCATAATAATAATGATGACGATCATGATGCACTTTATTTAAAAGCAACTCATTGGATACTCATGGACACTGAACCTTATAACCAATAAAACACCAGTGGATAAAATCAACATGCACTAACAGAAAGCATAGCATTAACAATTTTTAGTTTTTAAATAATTTTTAGTGAGTAGACGGTGTTAGATGGGTTCTGAATCTGGATCTGAAGGCAGTAAAAGAGTCAAAACAGTGATCCCCCGCTACTTCATGTTTCAGTTTCTGCGGCTTTACTGCACCCCGGGTTTTTCAAAAATAGTCATCAAAAAAAGGAAATTAAGGAAAAATAGGGAAGAAGTTTAGGAAAATGCCACAAAACAAGGCCAATTGTGCAAAAAATAACAACAACAACAACCAAAAAAAAAAAAAAAAGAAAAAAAACCTAAACAAAAGCAACCGAACAAAACTACTTACATTTTTATGTGAGGTGCGCATCAGAGTCTGTGCACACGCATCTGTATGTGTGTATTTATATTTTATTTATACCATATGCATTATTTTTGAATGTTTAATTGTTATTATAAGCATATATTGCGTTGAATATGTATTTATTGATATTATATACATATATACATGTATGGATATGTCACTCAGGGGGGGGGTCGATCCTACTTCATGGAAATTGGTGGTCACGGGGAGGGTCTTGGTCCACATTAACCACGGAAAGTGAGGGATCTCTGTATTTCATATATCTGATGCCAGAAAACTCCAGAGTTTGGGAACAGAACAAATGAAGCTTTGTTCCCCATGCTGCTGTGGGGAAGCATGGATAGAGGAGAATGATCTGAGGGGACAGGCTGCAGTGATGTGAACAAGTATGGACAGTTATGTCAGGATAAGATTGGGTATGGCCTTGAAGGTATAAAGGGGAAGTTGGAATACAATTTGTTTTCTGGACCGGGAGCCAGCAAAGTTGTTGTAGGCTGGGTGGGGTGGTTTTTGGTGATAATATGGGCAACAGAATTTTGGAGCTTATAGGGTGATGGAGGGTTTAAGTTGGCTAATATTTCATGGATGGAAGTATGCAAACCAATGTTATGTTATCGGTGTGGGAGTGGAATGATGATGTGCTGTTAAGTATGACACCCAAACTCTTTTAAAGATGAACTAAGAATATATTAATTATGAGAAAGAAACTGCCAATTTTCAATACTGGGATTTAGTACCAATAAAGATAATTTCGGTTTCACAACTTTTTTAAGTTTTATATCAGATAAATAGGATGTGAGGGAGCAGGGAGGAAGTTTGGATTCAAGTTTGCTGAAAAGTTAGAGCTGAGTGTTATCTCCCAATCAAAGGAAATGTATATTATGTTTACCAGAAAAATTGGCATAGGCACTCTTCTCCTGAACAGGGAGAGGTTGGCTTTGAAGGAGCTGAGCTGTGGATTGAGGGATAAAAGTGAAACCAAGAAGGGTATTAAGGATGCCAATAGAGAAGAGTTTACTAAGGAAGATGTGATGTGAGATGGTGTTGAAAGCTATGCTCAGGTCAGGAAGGATGAAAATGAAAAGCACATCTGAGTCAGCTACATTGAGGAGATAATTTCTGACTTTTTGAAGGCAGTTTCAGTTGCTGTGACATGACGGAAATCTGACTGGGAAGACTCAATAAGGATATTTTGAGTTATATGAAAGTGCCCTTGAGTTGGAAATATTTGTTAAATGACTTTGGAGGTAAAGGGTAAGTTAGAGATAGGTTATTGTAGTTGTTGAGGATTTCTTTCTCAGTGATCAAACCAGGTTTTTTCAACATTGGAGTAATAGTTGCAGTTTTGAATACTGTTGAAACAATGTCAGTGATAAGTGAAGAGTGAATGACAGCGAATATGAGGGGAAGCAGATAATAGGGGAAAGATTTGATTAAAGTTGAATGTAGTAGTCAGACAGCAAACACATTTTGAAAGCCCCAGCTTCAGCACATGGCAGGTAAATGTCGAGAAACCTAATATTAAGAAGGTTCTTTTTTAATCTGACCTGAAGCCTGGTATGCAGTTTTGCCTCTGTGACTTTGAAAAGAAGGTCAAGGTCACTCACACACAAACTTATCCTAGCACTCCTAGTACTGATATAGTGTATCGATTTTAAAAGTCATAGCTTCAATGTGCTGCAAATAAATGTCCAGAAACTAAAGTGTGGTGGATTTATGGATACTGAAATGGTCAGGACACTGCTGGTTACAATGATATTAATTACTTTGGATAATCACACATAAAATTATGTTAGACATATGTAAAATGACATTTCTGTGTATTACTTTGTATCTGTGTCTGTGTTTTTATTCTCCGTAGTCTATATTGGCCCAGCCTGCCTGCATTTTTGCTCAGGAAGAGGACAGTGCACACGCACTGGATGCAGGTCTGCATATTTACTGTGGATATATCATGGTTAATCAAATACTGACTTGAATATTTGGATAATTATTTTGTTTACCACAGGCTGAATATTGTGAGTTATATTGATTTATTTGTTACATACATGTATTACTAATATGGACATATTCTTTTTCCATTCTATGTTAGGTGCGACACAGGCTTTAGCGGGCCAGCTTGTGAACTTGCTACTCAGACATTTCCTGCTTTTCTGTCGGAGGGGTTTTCGAGTCCAAGGCTTGCCTCTTACCACAGTTTCTCATCTCTGCGTGGGGCAGAGGTCAGCTTTGGCTGTGGAGTTTTAGCCAGTGGAAAGGCCTTGGTCTTCAACAAAGATAGCAGGAGATATTTGGTTACTGCTCCACTTGATGGTTCTCAGGCCAGGTAAAAACAAGTACCGAAACATTTGATTATTTGGGTTAATCTATTTTTGAAGGAAAAAGCCACAGAGGTATACCCTACAAACAATGAAATATAAGATTTGGTTATATTTTGACAGGTGTGAATCGGGTCGATGCCTGCCAGAATAGTCAATTTATCTTCCTGATAACCTTGAATCATATTGTGAGCTTGAGCCCTGATTCTTTAATATTACAAAAGTTTTCATGTCATTTTCTTCAAAAGCAGATTTCTGTTGGTTACCCTACTCTGATTCTCAGCATTTCACTTATTCAAACAAAGTAGCACAGTGGCATAGTGTTTAGCAGAGGGGTGGGCAATTGTTTTGGCTCGAGAGCCACATTGGCTTTTAAAATTTGACAAACGGGCCGGGTCAGCTCAATATACGATCATCATCATCATCATCATCATCATCATCATTATCATCATCATCTTCCGCTTAGTCCAGGGTCGGGTCGCGGGGGCAGAAACCTAAGCAAAGAGGTCCAGACGTCCCTCTCCCGAGCCACTTCCTCCAACTCTCCTGGGGGGACACCGAGGCGGTCCCAGACAAGCTGAGAGACATAGTCCTTCCAGCGTGTTCTAGGTCGACCCCGGGGTCTCTTCCTGGTTGGACATGCCTGAAACACCACACCAGGGAGGCGTCCGGGGGGCATTCTGACCAGATGCCTGAGCCACCTCAACTGGCCCCTCTCAATGCGGAGGAGCAGCGGATCTACTCCGAGCTCTCCCCGGATGGTGGAGCTTCTCACCTTATCTCTAAGGGAGAACCCCGCCACCCGGCGAAGGAAGCTCATTTCAGCCGCTTGTATCCGTGATCTTGTTCTTTCGGTCATTACCCAAAGCTTGTGACCATAGGTTAGGGTTGGAACGTAGATCGACTGGTAAATTGAGAGCTTCACCTTGCGGCTCAGCTCCTTCTTCACCACGACGGACCGGTACAGGCACCGCTTAACAGCAGAGGCTGCAGCGATCCGTCTGTCGATCTCTCGCTCCATCCTTCCCTCACTCGTAAACAAAACCCCAAAATACTTAAACTCCTCCACTTGGGGCAGGACCTCATTCCTGACCCGGAGGGTGCATTCCACCATTGTCCGACTGAGAACCATGGCCTCGGACTTGGAGGTACTGATCTTCATCCCGGCTGCTTTGCATTCGGCTGCGAATCATTCTAATGAGAGCTGGAGGTCCCGACTTGATGAAGCCAACTTGAAGACAACATCATCCGCAAAAAGCAGAGACGATATCCGATGGCCACCAAACCAGAACCCCTCATCGCCTCGACTGCGCCTAGAAATTCTGTCCATAAAAATTATGAACAGAATCGGTGACAAAGGACAGCCTTGGCGGACTCCAACTCCCACTGGAAACAAATTCGACCTGCTGTTACCAATACGGACCAAACTCTGGCTCTGGTGATACAGCGACCGAATAGCTCGTAGCAACGGGTCCGGAACGCCGTACTCTCAGAGCACGCCCCACAAGATCGTTCGAGGGACATGGTCGAAAGCCTTCTTCAAATCCACAAAGCACATGTGGACAGATTGGGCAAACTCCCATGCCCCCTCCAGAATCCTGTGGAGCGTATAGAGTTGGTCAAGAGTGCTACGGCCAGGACGAAAACCACATTGCTATACCTGAATCGAGGTTCGACTATCGGTCAGATCCTCCTCTCTAGTACCCCTGCATAGACTTTCCAAGGTAGGCTGAGGAGTGTAATTCCCCGATAATTGGAATACACCCTCCGGTCCCCCTTCCTAAAAATTGGGACCACCACCCCAGTTTGCCAATCCAGAGGTACAGCCCCTGATGACCACGCAATGTTGAAGAGACGTGTCAACCAAGACAGTCCTACAACATCGAGAGCCCTGAGATATTCCGGGCAGCTCTCGTCCAACCCCGGAGCTCAACCACTGAGGAGCTTATTGACAACCTCAGTGACCTCCACTCCAGTGATGGGCGGACCCTCACCTGAACCCCCAGGGTCTTTCTCTTCCATGGAGGGTGTGTTGGTGGGATTGCGGAGGTTCTCAAAGTATTCCTTCCACCTCTCGACGACATCCCCAGTCAAGGTAAGCAGCTCCCCACCTCCACTGTAAACAGTGTTTGTGAAGAACTGCTTCCCCCTCCTGAGGCGTCGGATGGTGGTCCAGAACCTTTTTGAGGCCAACCGATAATCACTCTCTAGGCCCTCACCGAACTCGTCCCACACCTGAGATTTTGCATCTGCGACAGCCTCAGCTGCAGCACGTTTGGCCTGGCAGTACCCGTTTGCTGCCTCGGGAGTCCCACAGGCTAATAAAACCCGATAGGCCTCCTTCTTCAGCTGGACGGCCCCCTTCACCACAGGTGTCCACCATCGGGTTGGGGGATTACCGCCACGACAAGCACCGACGACCTTACGGCCACAGCTATGGGCTGCCGCCTCAGCAATGGAATGAATTCCATGTCCCCCGCCTCCTCCAGGACGTGGTTGTAGCTATGCCAGAGGTGGGAGTTAAAGGCCTCTTGGACAGGGGACTCCGCCAAACGTTCCCAGCAGTCCCTGATTACACGCTTGGGCCTGCCAGGTCTGGAAGGAAACCGCCCCCACCAACGAAGCCAACTCACCACCAGGTAGTGATCAGTAGACAGCTCAGCTCCTCTCTTCACCCGAGTGTCCAGAACATATGGTCGCAAGTCCGATGACACGAGTACAAAGTCAATCAGCCTTTGGCTGCCACCCAACTCACATTGCACCTGACCTGTAAAACTCCTCCCATGGGTGGTGGGTCCATGGGAGGGCGGACCCATGTCTCCTTTTCGGGCTAAGCCCGGCCAGGCTTCATGGGCATAAGCCCGACCACCAGGCGCTCGCCTTTGAGCCCCTCCCCTGGGCCTGGCTCCAGGAGGGAACCCCGGTGACCCACGTCCGGGCAAGGGAGACTGCTTCAAACGTTTACTCCGAGATGGCATAGGGGTCTTCTGAATCGCACTTTGTCTGGACCTTCACCCAGGACCTGTTTGCCTTGGGTGACCCTACCAGGGGCATTATGCCTCGACAACATAGCTTTTAGGATCATTAGGTCACGCAAACCCCTCCACCACGATAGGATGGCGATTCAGGGAGGGGCAATATACGATTAAAAATGCATTTTTAACAGTACATACCAAACTTAAATTATAATTAATAAAATACTAACATACCTTTTTAGTGGAAACATTGTTGTTGATCAACCATTTTTGCCAGTGCATTGGAGTCTGCGTCTTTCAGCTCAGGAACACTGTCAGGGCTCTCAAGGAGCTCCAAAAAATTAAATCTCCTGTCTGAGCTCCCCACTTGCTGACATACTTTCCCCAAACTGAACCAGCAGACATGAGAAGGTAAAGAAAATCCCTGTGATCAACGTCAATTCCTTCACGGAAATGAATAAATTGACGATGGGTCCTGTCGCTCAAATAAACTTAATGAGGTTCACAACTGGCTTCACTATGTGATCAAGCTGCACCACAGATTTACACAATGCTTCTCGGTAAATTATGCATATACAGTAGGCCCTTGACTATTCGTGGTTTTGCTCTCATGCCTGTGCATATTTGCAGATTGCCGAGCAACTGTCACGTGATTCAAATTCAGCCAATGGCTGTCCTCCTTCCTGCTGATTGGTTGAGATGATGTATACACCCCTTTTCCCTCATTCACGCACAAATTGTAAATGAGCCTTTTTTAGTGTGTTTTAATTACCAGTTAAGCTCTACGATGCCACTCAAACTCCGGCTAAGAGCCAGGAAAAGGTAACGACGTTGGATGTCTCTTCTGAAGAAATAAGACTTTCTCCTGAAAAAACAACAGTTTCCTCTGAATTGCCTGAAGAGGAATAATCATTTGAACTGTTGCAATGAACTGTAGTATTAAAATCTTTTTCAATTATTATTCCAGTACAGTACCTAGATTAATGTTTAGAATGTTTGTCTTCTTGTTTTCCTTTCGGCTGTTCCCTTCAGGGGTCGCCAGAGTGAATCATCTGTCTCCATCTCACCCTATCCTTTTCATCTTCCTTTCTTACACCAGCTGCATTCATGTCCTTCTTCTCCACATCCATGAATCGTCTCTTTGGTCTTCCTCTAGGCCTTCTGCCTGGTAGTTCCAACCTCAGTATCCTACTACCAATATACTCACTATCCCTCCTCTGTACATGTCCAAACCATCTCAATCTCGCCTCTCTGACTTTGTCTCCAAAACGTCTTACATGTGTTGTCCCTCTGATGTGCTCATTCCTGATCCTATCCATCCTCGTTACTCCCAAAGAGAACCTCAACATTTTCATCTCTGCTACCTCCAGCTCTGCTTCCAGTCTTTTCCCCAGGGCCACTGTTTCTAAACCATACAACATCGCTGGCCTCAACACCAACTTGTACACTTTTCCTTTCATTCTGGCATCACACCGGACACTTATCTCCAACCTTCATTCCTCTCCTTTCCAGGGCATACCTCCACCTCTCTAGGTTGTCTTAGAGAACAAGTGCAGGAAAACCTAGAGAGGTGGAGGTATGCCCTGGAAAGGAGAGGAATGAAGGTTGGAGATAAGTGTCCGGTGTGATGCGTGAGGAAGTGCAGGAGTGTGTACAAAGGAAGAGGTTAGCTAAGAAGAAGTGGGACATTGAGAAAACCGAAGAGAGTAAACAGGACTACAGGAAGACACAGCATAAGGCAAAGTTAGCAGTGTCAAAGGCCAAACAGAGGGTGTATGATGACTTGTATGCTCGGTTGGAAAGTAAAGAGGGAGAAAATGATTTATACAGGTTGGCACAGAAGAGAAATAGAGATGGGAAGGACGTGCAGCAAGTTAGATTGATAAAGGACAGAGAGGGAAATGTTTTGACTGATGACAGAAGTGTGCTGGAAAGATGGAAAGAGTACATTGAAGAGCTGATGAATGAGGAAAATGAGAGAGAAAAAAGAGTAGAAGAGGTGACTGTTGAGGACCAGGAAGTAGCAAAAATTAGTAAGGGTGAAGTGAGGAGGGCATTGAAGAGAATGAAGAGTGGAAAGGCAGTTGGTCCTGATGACATACCGGTGGAGGTATGGAAGTGTCCAGGAGATGTAGCAGTAGATTTTCTGACAAGAACATTCAACAAGGTGTTAGATAATGAGAGGATGCCGGAGGAATGGAGGAGAAGTGTGCTGGTGCCCATTTTTAAGAACAAGGGAGACGTGCAGAGTTGTGGCAACTACAGAGGAATAAAGTTGATGAGCCATATGATGAAGTTATGGTAAAGAATAGTGGAAGCTAGACTCAGGGCAGAGGTCAGCATTTGTGAACAACAGTTTGGTTTCATGCCAAGAAAGAGCACCACAGATGCAGTGTTTGCCTTGAGGATGTTAATAGAGAAGTACAGAGAAGGTCAGACGGAGCTGCATGGTGCCTTTGTGGATCTGGAGAAAGCATATGACAGAGTGCCGAGAGAAGAACTGTGGTATTGCATGAGGAAGTCTGGAGTGGCAGAGAAGTATGTTAGAGTGGTGCAGGACATGTATGAGAGATGTAAGACAGTGGTGAGGTGTTCTGTCGGTGTGACCAAAGAGTTCAAGGTGGAGGTGGGACTGCATCAAGGGTCAGCTCTGAGCCCCTTCTTGTTTGCTATGGTGATCGACAGGCTGACAGACGAGGTTACACAAGATTCCCCATGGACTATGATGTTTGCAGATGACATTGTGATCTGTAGTAAGAGCAGAGACCAAGTGGAGGAAAATCTAGAGAGGTGGAGGTATGCCCTGGAAAGGAGGGGGATGAAGATTAGCCTCAGTAAGACAGAATACATGTGCATGAATGACAAGGACCAAAGAGGAACGGTGAGGATACAGGGAGCAGAGATAAGAAAGGTGGAGGATTTTAAGTACTTAGGCTCAACAATCCAGAGAAATGGAGAGTGTGGAAAAATAGGTGAAGAAGCATGTGCTGGCAGGTTGGAATGGTTGGAGAAAAGTATCTGGTGTGATGCGTGATAGGAGGGTATCGGCAAGAATGAAAGGAAAAGTGTACAAGACGGCGTTGAGGCCAACGATGTTGTATGGTTTAGAAACAGTGGCCCTGGGGAAAAGACAGGAGGCAGAGCTGGAGGTCGCAGAGATGAAAATGTTGAGGTTCTCTTTGGGAGTAACGAGGATGGATAAGATTAGGAATGAGCACATCAGAGGGACAGCACATGTAAGATGTTTTGGAGACAAAGTCAGAGAGGCTAGATTGAGATGGTTTGGACATGTACAGAGGAGGGATAGTGGGTATATTGTTAATAGGATGCTGAGGCTGGAACTACCAGGCAGAAGGCCTAGAGGAAGACCAAAGAGACCGATCAATCAACCGATGTGGTGAAGGAGGACATGAAGGTCGTTGGTGTAAGAGAAGAAGATGCAAAGTAAAGGGTGAGATGGAGGCAGATGATTCACTGTGGCGACCCCTGAAGGGAAAAGCCGAAAGGAAAAGAAGATTTACTTCTGTAATAATTATTATTAATAATAATAATAATAATAATAATAATAATAACCTTTTTGAAGGAGAGGGAATTACTGTGAACTTCAAAATAAATATCATCCACTGCTGCTCCCCAATGTTAAGGGAAGTGGAGTGAGCTTAAAATTGAAATTTTCTAGACATTCTCTTGACAGAAATCCTGATGCATTATATGCATGCTGCTTATAATCTCATAATTATAGTGGAGTAAACCATCAAATGAGCTAATGATGAGTGAGGATGTAATATAGTGATACGCAGTGTGAAAGATATGAGCAACAACAAAATATGCACAATCGAGTCAAAAGCTGGGCTTTAACTTCTCTGCCTACTGGCACATGAGGTCAGAGCTAATCCTGCTTTCTATAGTATGAAGGGACTAGGAGTTCTATTCTCCTGGATGGACCACTGGTCCTTTTCAGGGTGCATACCTTTAGGGCCACTGATGTGGGTGGTGTACTGGGCTCATGATTGAGAGTTTTTGGGTTTGAGTCCCTGTTATATTCCTGGACAAGATCTCAACTATAAGTGATTTTTGTTCACCTAGCAGTATAAATGAGTGTAATCATCAATTTTAATCAGTGAGGAGTCAGCAATGTGTACACATTCAGTATTTGGTTTACTAACTGTTAAGCTCCACTCTTTCCATGATTCATTTAGTGCTGTTACCACATTCTGGAGAGTTGCTGTAGTAGTTTTTACTGCAGGCACATTGTCTGCATAAAGGAAACCATCCAGCTTTGCAACAATGGGTCAACTTGGACTATAGCTGGCAAAGGTTGTATAAATTGCCAAGTTTGTTGTGAATGCTTACAGCAAGGTTAAGCATGGAGGAGAAATGAATACAGAAATGAAAAACAGGATGAATAAAGTTGGTACTAGTATACAGCCCTGTCTGTCTAAGTGGAGACCTCAAATTATTCACTGTGCTGGCCACTGACGGATACTCTGGCTGTCCTTCCAACATGGTATGTCCTGATGATATTGACTATCTTCTGAGGGAAGCCGATCTACAATTAGAAGTGCCACATTACTTTCCTGTTCACAGTATGAAAGGCCTTAGTATTCAGTAGGTCTGTAATGATGATATGGAGATTTTAGTGGTGTTCACAACATTTGTCAAGGATTTGTCAGAGATAAATCATATAATTCTATCATCAATGATAATCTAATACACACAACAATTTCGTTGTTTTGACCTGCTTCCTCTGAAACTACAAGGGGCTTTGAGTAGGAACTGTTCTACAACTGGCCAGATTCTGCTGAGGATTACTTTGAGAAAGAGTTTACTTGTAGTGGAAAGAAGGACAATGCATCTGTAATTGCCACAAGTAAAGTAGCGGTTCTTCTTGAGCAGTGTGATGTTAGCATCATTAAAAACTTCAGGTACTCTCTCCTTGTCCAAGATGGATTGCAATATCTTTTGACGTTTTTTCTTTAATTCATTGCCACCAACTTATAGAACTTCATCAGAGATACAATCTTTCCTCGGGGCCTTATTATGTAGTTGTTGGCTTAGGGCTTTAGAGAGCTCACCGTGCATCAGTGGTATGTCAAGCTCAGTGAGAACCTCCTCTTGAAATATGTTCAAAAGTTCAAAGTTGACAGTGGATGGCTGGGTCAACATGGTTCTTTCCAGTGCTGCAGAATTTTGCCTTTCGCATTCAGATGACAATTGCGAGATGACTCATTTATTAATGTGAGATCTGTACACCTGCACTGTATCACAATTTTGATGACTTTTTGGGTCATGGGACTCTGCATGCTTGTTGACTTCCTCAGCACAGTCTAACCACAATTGGTTTTGCATGTGGCACAATCCAGTCTGGAACTTACTCTTGTCAACGCTGTAACTGGGAACAGCCTGGAAGCATGTTTGTTTTTGATTCAACATGTCCATGATTGCATTGTTGTTATCAAACCAATGTTTATGCTGGTGTTTTTGAAGAACAATCACCTCCTTGGTGGTCTGGTATAGTACATCCTTCAGAGACTTCCAGTGTTGGTCAGGAGTGGTACCACTGACTTGGCATAGATTAGACTTAATATTCCAGAAAAGTTGCTTTTCACTCTCTGGCACATTCAAGTAAGTGGAATTAAGGAATTTAGAGCCAGGGTTTCTTCTCCTCGGTGTGCACTTGTGGAAATGTAGTTTCAGGTGAGCACACACCAGATGGTGGTCTGTCCAGCACTTGGTTGGCATCCCTTCTAATTTGTGAGTTGATGAGGTAAGATTTGTAATGTGACATACAATGATGTACTCTCTCTGATGCCATTGTTGTGATTTCTGGTGTATTCAAGTACCCTTATGAATGTCAGAGTGGAAGAACATTGTGTTAGGGATAGTGAAACCAAACTGGATACAGAGTTTCAGCAATATCATTCCTGGCTTATTGATGTCACCAAAGCCATATGTCATTGGGCCAGACCACATTATCTGATCCAACTCGAGTGTTAAAGGTGCCAAGGAGGAATAATCTGTGACCACAAGTGATTGCTACAAGAACATCAGACAGCTGATCATAAAAGAAGTCTTTCTTCTCTGCTGGTCTTTTAAAGTCAGTGCCTATACCCTGATGACTGTAGAGTTACAGGTGTTACTCAATGTGATGCGCAATGACATGATGTACATACTAATCCCTTTCGATGATACAACAGAATAAAGTAATGTAGACTCAGCCGCAAATGCAACACCTTCAGGTTTGGGTTGATTGCTTGGTCTTTCAAAGTGGATAAATGGTTAATCTCCATTGACAAAGTCATCTTTTTCAGAAAATCTGCATTTGCTTAAGCAGACTATGCCATGTTGAGCTCTGCTGCTACGATTTCTGCCACTCAGCACTTGTAGCAGCAGAGCTCAACATGGCATAGTCTGCTACTACTCAGCACTCGTAGCAGCAGACTATGCCATGTTGAGCTCTGCTGCTGCAAGCCTGAGTGGCATTCCTGGGCCTAATGCTCAGATGTTGTAGTGTCAGTCATGGTTCTTACGTTCTAGGAAGCCAGCCTGCGTTATAAAGTTTTAAGCTTTTCTGTGCATATCACAGCAAAGGAGTCAAACCCAGGATTCATTATGAATGTGCATACACTGTGCAGACATTCCTAGTTGATGTGGGTGCGTGCACAGTGCATGCTGCCTTTGGGGCATGGAGCCCGCCCCCACCTAATGTGGTATACCTACTACACTTCCAAAGCTGACAGTTGGCCATGAAGAGGTCAAGTGGTCTGAGTCATTGATAAAATACGCTATGGCTCATCTGCTCTACGTGCTATAGTACCTCAATGTGTCACCGCCTGCAGAAAAAAAGTGTGTGGTTACAATGCTAAAGGTAGGCATATGTAACCTGTTGAGCATTGAGGTGTCTATGAGTGACCTTTATCTGTCAGGCATTGGAGTGTTTGAGTGATCTACCAGTGATTTTCTGTTGGAATTTCCCTTGCCTTAGCACACTAGGCTGATTATTTAGCGGTGCCACACACTTGCCTTTTACTGCTGTCACTCAGCAGCAGAAGCATTCTAAGGGACTACAATAATGGGATGTGTGAGGCAAGTGACTCCAATGGCAGAGTCTATAGTTTAACGGTAGGCATTGCTTGGGATGTATGAGAATATTGGTGGCACTTGTTAACCTCTCTGAGGATTGTTGCCATTGTAATGAACCCAACAGTGAGATTAAGGCTTCCATTATCCAGATAATCCACTTCAATATCCTTACTGTCACAATAGAACAAAATATGCAAAATTATAATTAAAATACTTTCTTGATTTTTCAGAATACCTTCTTTGTTACAGGTACTTACAGTTCACCTTGAGGTTGGGAAGTCGCAGTACCCTTAGTTCCTGCCCTGCTCCAGATGAGCCTGGGGAGGGATTGCTGCTCCATTACTCAGCTGATAATGGCATCACCTGGAACCTGCTAAAGCATTACTCATTTGAAGGCTTCCATGAGCCCAGGTAACCACATGTTCCTCCTCCCATTGTATTTGAATGTTAATGGGGTAGATTTTCTGTGAAATTTAAAGAGTGTGATAGCACCATATATTTTGGAACAACCTGTAGAATGTGCAGTGAAATATTTATGATGCATGAGTATCGAGTCATGCATCAAACCGTGCCCTGTCTCTGGTAGGATTGTTTCAGTAGAGCTTCCACCTGGTGCACAGAAGTATGGGGTGCAGTTCCGATGGTGGCAGCCACACCACTCGGGCAGTGGACAAGATGTTTGGGCACTGGATGAAATCATCATGACATCTGTGCTCTTTAACACAATTAGTCTGGACTTCAGCAATGTGTTGGATGTCACTCAAAGTCTTGGTTTTTACTTGGGACGTGTACAGCCCTACTGCCAACATGACTGGACTCTCAGGTATAGCAGAACTCGAAACACAATCACACATGAATCCTTTTTTTGTGAAGATAGTCCACATAATTAATACAGATGATTAACGTTAAGCCTGCACTTTAAAATAACTCTAACCTTGGCCTCTGTAATGAAAACTATTACTTTCTGGTTCTTTTTTATTTTGATTATTATATTCATTAATTTTCTTCATTCATTCATTTCCACATTTCAAGCCGCTTAATCTTAACTAGGTCATGGGGAGACTGGCATCCATCTCAGCCAACTTGGAGTGAAGGCTGGGTACACTTTGGATAGCTCCATGCTTTTGGACTGTGGAAGGAAACCAGAGTACCCAAAGGAAACTCATGTACACACAGGGAGAACATACAAACTCCACACAGCTGGGAAAACACCTGAGCTGGCAATCAAACCAAGAACCTCACTGCTGTGAGGCAGACATGTTAACCACTATGCCACCTTGTCACATTATCGAAACAATAAAATAAAAAAATAAAAAAATGACTCCCACAAAGCCAAAAATTTCTAATGTTACTATCCTTTGTGTGGACATCTGGGCCTTGCAAGGGTAAATAACACTGATTGCATCATTACTTGTGATACAATTAGTAAAGTAAAGTTAAATATAATATATATATATATATATATATATATATATATATATATATATATATATATATATATATATATACTATAAAGGAGAGGGTGATGCTCCTATACTACAAAGTACCGCTGGATTCAACATACGGTTCTCCTTCCTGATGAATTTGCTGCTACTGGTTTTGTTTGTTCTTTTTGCTCATTAAGCTAGTTCTGATGCTTATGGCCTGTATGGGCAGTGAAGATTCCACTTAATCTTCAACATTTTAGATACCTCCTTGACGACGGAAAAAAAAAAAAAAAAAAAAAAAAAAATATATATATATATATATATATATATATATATATACACACACACAGTCGGCCCCCAATTTACGAAATCAATCCGTTCCAGAGCCATTTTCGTATTGCAGGGATTTCGCAAGTGGGGGTCACATCTGACACGTTAAACGCCTAATTTGTTCCAAGGCTCCAGTATTTGTACTGCATAAACCCTTTAAAAATTATAAAAGTACCCCAATTTTGTATGAAATGTGTGTTAAAAGTAAAAGAAAATTAGTTATTAAACCATTAAACCATTTTATTAACATATTAAACCATTTTATTAACAAATTTATTAATTATACCATTATTAAACATTTTATTAACACCCCCCCCACACACACACACACACACACCTCTCTCTCTCTCTCTCTTTCTCTCTCTCTCTATCTATCTCCTTCTCTCGCGCGCTGCGGGCCATGCCCACAAGATGTGAATTCAAATTCCCTGCTTGACAAACTCAACTTTAATTTGATTCCTTGAGGGATCGGGATGCCAGATGAGCTCAAATGCGGCTACATTTATTAAACATTTACTGAATTAAACAACTTAAAAAACTAAAAACTGAAGCGTTATTCCCTCTCTCTCTCTCTCTCTCTCTCTCTCTCTCTCTGTCTGTCTCTCTCGTGCACGCTGCAGGCCACGCCCACAAGACATGAATTCAAAGCGCATTCCCTGCTTGATAAACACAACGTTAATTTGATTCCTTGAGGGATCCGAATTCCAGATGAGCTCAAATGCACCCACACATTGACTGAATTAAAACAACTTAAAAAACTAAACTAAAGAGTGAAGCTTCCTTCTGTCTCTATCTGGGAGGCCAGCGGGGCGGGATGTTGAGAGACAGCCAATGAGAGAGCAACTCCGTCGTGTGAGATTTTAATTAGCATTTGAATTTTGAGTCTCTTTTCGTAAGATGGGGGTTGTTTCGTATTTCGGGGACGGGAACTCAAGGAAATGTTTTTCGTAATCTGGGGATTTTGTACAAAGGGGTCTTCGTAAATTGGGGGCCAACTATATATATGTATATATATATATATATATATATATATATATATATACAGGTCCTTCTCAAAAAATTAGCATATTGTGACAAAGTTCATTATTTTCTGTAATGTACTGATAAACATTAGACTTTCTTATATTTTAGATTCATTACACACAACTGAAGTAGTTCAAGCCTTTTGTTGTTTTAATATTGATAATTTTGGCAAAAAAGTAAAGAAAAAACAAAAATCCCTATCTCAAAAAATTAGCATATTTCATCCAACCAATAAAAAAGTGTTTTTAATACAAAAAAAAAAGTCAACCTTCAAATAATTATGTTCAGTTATGCACTCAATACTTGGTCGGGAATCCTTTTGCAGAAATGACTGCTTCAATGCGGCCTGGCATGGAGGCAATCAGCCTGTGGCACTGCTGAGGTGTTACGGAGGCCCAGGATGCTTCGATAGCAGCCTTAAGCTCATCCACAGTGTTGGGTCTGGTGTCTCTCAACTTTCTCTTCACAATATCCCACAGATTCTCTATGGGCTTCAGGTCAGGAGAGTTGGCAGGCCAATGGAGCACAGTAATACCATGGTCAGTAAACCATTTAGCAGTGGTTTTGGCACTGTGAGCAGGTGCCAGGTCGTGCTGAAAAATGAAATCTTCATTTCCATAAAGCTTTTCAGCAGATGGAAGCATGAAGTGCTCCAAAATCTCCTGATAGCTATCTGCAGTGACCCTGCTCTTGATAAAACACAGTGGACCAACACCAGCAGCTGACATGGTACCCCAGACCATCACTGACTGTGGGTACTTGACACTGGACGTCAGGCATTTTGGCATTTCCTTCTCCCCAGTCTTCCTCCAGACTCTGGCACCTTGATTTCCGAATGACATGCAAAAATTTGCTTTCATCCGAAAAAAGTACTTTGAACCACTGAGCAACAGTCCAGTGCTGCTTCTCTGTAGCCCAGGTCAGGCGCTTCTGTCGCTGTTTCTGGTTCAAAAGTGGCTTGACCTGGGGAATGCGGTACCTATAGCCCAGTCCACTGCTTCCACAGGTCCCCCAAGGTCTGGAATCGGCCCTTCTCCACAATCTTCCTCATTGTCCGGTCACCTCTTCTGGTTGTGCTGCGTTTTCTGCCACACTTTTTCCTTCCCACAGACGTCCCACTGAGGTGCCTTGATACAGCACTCTGGGAACAGCCTATTCACTCAGATTTCTTTCTGTGTCTTACCCTCTTGCTTGAGGGTGTCAATGATGTCCTTCTGGACAGCAGTCAGGTCGGCAGTCTTACCCATTATTGCGGTTTTGAGTAATGAACCAGGCTGGGAGTTTTTAAAAGCCTCAGGAATCTTTTGCAGGTGTTTAGAGTTAATTGGTTGATTCGGATGATTAGGTTAATAGCTCGTTTAGACTACCTGAACATGATATGCTCATTTTTTTGAATTTAGGAATTTTGGGTTTTCATGAGCTGTATGCCAAAATTATCAGTATTAAAACAATAAAAGACCTGAAATATTTCAGTTGGTGTGCATGAATCTAAAATATATGAAAGTTTAATTTTTATCAGTACATTACAGAAAATAATGAACTTTATCACAATATGCTAATTTTTTTAGAAGGACCTGTAGATATATATATATATATATATATATATATATATATATATATATATATCTTCTTTTCCTTTTGGCTTTTCCCTTCAGTGGTCGCCACAGCGAATCATCTGCCTCCACCTCACCATATCCTTTACATACATATATGTATGTAAATATATATATATATATATATATATATATATATATATATATATATATATATATATATATTAGCACACATAGCAGCAAAGAAAACAGCAGACTCGAGATATCAAGTTTAGATAAGATATTCCTTTGGAGCTTTGAAATCTGAATGCTTTTGAGTCCGAACAAATCGAGTTCATCTGTCTTGGAAACTGAACAAAAACCGGAAGTTGAACTCAAGTCATGCCTGAGAAAAAAATAGACCAAGAGGGAGGAAAAGTGTGCTACTTCCGGAAGTCCAGAAGTTGTTGATACTAAATACAGTGGGGCCAATAAGTATTGGGCAACGTAAAAATGTGCAAGTTTACCCATTTAAAAAGATAAGAGAGGTTTGTAATTTGCATCATAAGTACACGCCAAGCTTGAAAGACAGAATAAAAAAACATCCAGGAAATCACATTGTATGATTTTTAAACAATTTATTTGTGAAAATGGGAGGCCAATAAGTATTGGGCAGCCAGCAAAAGTTTCTTTTAATGGTTGGCAATGACAGAGGTCAAACGGTTTCTGTAGTTCTTGACCAGGTCTACACACACTTTAGTTGGTATTTTGTTCCACTCCTCTGCACAGATCTTCTCTAGAGCTGTGATGTTTGAGGGCTGTCGCTTGGCAACTCGAAGTTTTAACACCCTCCACAGGTTTTCGATTGGGTTGAGGTCTGGAGACTGGCTCGGCCACTCCAGAACCTTGATATGCTTTTTACGGAGCCACTCCTTGGTTTTCTTGGCTGTGTGCTTTGATCGTTATCATACTGGAAGACCCAGCCATGTTTCATCTTAAATGCTCTGACCGAGGGAAGGAGGTTTTTACCCAAAATGTCACAATACATGGCCCCATTCATGTTGCCATTGATACGGTGCAGTCTTCCTGTCCTTTTTGCAGAAAAGCATCCACAAAGCATGATGTGTCCACCCCCATGCTTCACAGTAGGCATGGTGTTCTTGGGATGCAACTCAGCATTCTTCTTCCTCCAAACATGGTGAGTGCTGTTTAAACCAAAAAGTTAAATTTTGGTCTCATCTGACCACATCATATTCTCCCAATCCTCCTCTGGATTGTCCAGATGGTCTTTAGCATATTTCAGATGAGCTTTTACATGTTTTTGTTTAGTAGGGGAACCTTTTCGGGCAATGCAGGATTTCATCTCATGTAGACGTAGTGTGTCAGTTATTGTCATCTTTGTGACAGTGGTTCCTGCCATCTTCAAATCATTGACCAGTTCCTGCTGTGTAGTTCTGGGCTGATTACTCACTGTTCTCAGGATCCTTTGAACCCCACGAGGGATCCTAGGGAGGTTGTCAGTGATGTTATACTTCTTCCATTTTCTAATAATGTTTCCAACTGTTGATCTTTTCTCACAAAGTTGTTTACCAATTGCAGTTTGACTCATTCCAGCTTTGTGCAGTTGTACAATTTTATCTCTGGTGTCTTTGGGAAGCTCTCTGGTCTTGGCCATGTTGAAGACTGCAGTCTGACAGTTTGAAGGTGTGGGCAGGTTTGAAGGTGTCTCTTATGCATTGTTTGAAGGTGTCTCTTATGCGTCTAATCAGTTCAAACAGGTGTCATTCATACGAGTGGGGGCCAAAATAATGTTTGTTTTCTAGCTGCCCAGTCCTTATTGGCCTCCCATTTTCACAAATAAATTGTTTAAAAATCATACAATGGGATTTCCTGGATTCTTTTTACATTCTGTCTCTCAAGCTTTATGTGTACCTATGATTAAAATTACAAACCTCTCTTATCTTTTTAAATTGGTGAACTTGCACATTTTTATATTCCCCAATACTTATTGGCCCCACTGTATGTTCTGGGGAAGTTCGGAAGTTGTTGATACTATGTAGTGTCTGTTTGGGCTTTTACACCCAAGCCTAGTGGCTCATCAAGCCAGTGCTTTATGTATCACTAATAAAGCTGTTCTGGGAAGTTCGGAAGTCTTTGATACAGTACTAAAGCTAAAGCTAGCGCTAAAGCACTAAAGATATCTAATCACTAATCCCATATACCACTTCCAGCGACAAATATAATTTAGAGTATCAAACAGAAAACCCACAGATTGGCTTATAGGAATAACTGCCTAAATAAATCTGAAGAGGATGCATGTATGTATGTAAGCTAAGCTAAAGTGCTAAAGCTAATTTAAAGCGCTGGAAGCACTGTGAACACCTTTAATGATGAGGTCATGAGTCACTTCGATAAGGTTTTGAAAAGAAGGTAGAAACAAGCCACGTTAGAAATGTTCAAGAAAATAAAGTCATCCACGCAAGCAAGAAGAAAAAACACATTTGGCTGATTTACCTGAAGCTGTTATGGAAGGGAAAACTCCGCTTCTCTCCCTCTCCAACATTTACGTATGCCAACTGCTCACCACCACAAAAGTTAAAATTCTTATCTTTATTGTTCTTATGCTTTAACTTTTCTGTGGTTCAATTTTAGTGTGTTATGGTCTCTCAGAAAAGAATTAGGTGTTGAAATGCACGTTGGAGAGTGGCGTGGTTCTAACACACTTATCTATGACAACGCGTCATGCTTTATTGTTCACAGGTTTTTCGTGCTCTAGTCATCTAGTTATTGTTTCTAGTGCTCGTGCTCTACAAGGGCATAGTCTGATCTGACGGGGGGGGGGGGGGGGGATTGGGGCACGGGGCACGACGACACACACTTCTTGGTTGACTGGAACTCGAGTCCCAGGAGCTATAGGCCTAAGCCTTAAAGGAGTGTAGAGAAACACAAGAACAAATTGAACACCAGACTGTTTTAATTACATACATAGTTTTGGTCATAATTGAAATTGGTGTAAAGGTCTTATAAATGATGGTATAGAATTATATAACACTAATGAATCTCAATGCACCAGAGTTACACTACACACTACAATTTAACAAAGATGTATTTACAGTTCAGTTACAAAAACATTCAAATCTATTTTACAACATCTCCACTTTATAAACAGCTTCACATAATCTTTCATGTAATTTTAGCAATTTTAAAATTATTTTACTCAGCACTTTGCGGGAATCAGGTACACCCGTGGGTAGAAATGTAACTTTAAAAAAAGGCTGTCTATACAGGGGTGAACTGCAATCAAATATCATAGTTCAACCAAAAACATTCTCAAATATATGACAAACTTCATCTGCAAGTACATGTGCTAAATAAATTTACAAATTGAACTAAAGTTATTTATCTATTCAAAGGCACGAACAGATATTAATATATATTTACAGCACAAAGACATACTATTAATTTTATAAAAGTACTGAACATTAGGCTGCCGATACAGGCTGGGTGATTTATGATTATTTTAGCCATTCATTCTCTGTGCATCAATGCTTGTATTCTAACACATGTGCAGGAACCGGAAGCAGTGTTCAGCTATTAACAGTGTTCAGCTATTATTGCTTACTGATAATATGTGAGGTTGGAAAAAGTAGGTACTTGTCGTTGCTTGTTGATTGGTCAGCTTGGGCTTGCACATGCGCAATGCCCGTTACACGTTAACTTCCGGTGTTAACTTCCGGTTTACTGCATGCTGAATTTATCTCCGACTTTCTCTTCAGTAACAATCATTAAGTTTATTTATAAGATTGTGAATACACATAATTTCTTTTTCAGCAGAATTCAACTTCTGCTGTGGGGGGTGCACGTGCACCCTGTGCACCCCCACAGCCTACGGCCTTGCTCTAGTGCTCATAGATGAAACAGGGAAATCGTAGTCACTGTAATAGAGATGGGGAGAGGCAGGGAAATCAGACTAAAGCTTGAATTGCTTGAGCACAGAGCTGAGAGATCAAGAGGGACAGTCTTCTAGCACAGGGAAGAGCGCTGCTAGTCTTTATAGACTGTGATTAAATGGAAATGATTAAATGTGTTTGTGTTTAGCACTCTACCCTATGTGTTCAAGCCACATCCCTCTTCCATGCACATTTCAACGAACAAATCTTTTCTGAGAGACCATAACACTAAAATAAAAACCACAGAAAAGTTAAAAAGTCTCTCACAACACAAACCATAACATACTGTACTGTATTCAATATTTTTTCACTTAATTTGAAGACCTATGGTGTGAGTTACAGTACCATTAACTTCTGTTCAAAAGAAGACAGAATAGATTAAGACCATTTACATTTTTTGTAATGGGAAAAGCGGACTGTGAATCCGAACAAATCGGAATCCGAGCAGCCGTCTGGAACAGAGTAAGTTCGAGTACCGAGGCTCCACAGTACACTGAATTTACCAAAAATTGCAATTATCTCTCTATATGACAGTTTTTTTGGGATTAAAAAAAAAAAAAAAAGAATAAGATAAGACTTATATCAAGAATTTCACCCCTGCTGCAACCAACTAGGTTCTCAAAGGTTGGCCATGTCTATTAATGTCTATGGTTAGAGGCATATAAAAGAACCATTGCTGACGTTCATCAAGAGTAGACTGGATAGGCGTCAGCGTGTTTCTGCCTTGCCATGGCCTGGTGAGCTGTCCAGGTTGTACTCTACCCTCACTCAGAGTTGGCTGAGATTGGCACCAGCCTCCCCACAACCCTAATTAGGATGAAGCAGTTCAGAAAATGAATGAATGAATAAACAATGTCAGAACTTGTTTAGCCATCGATAATCTTAATAAAAATGGGGGCCGGTGGTGTAGTCGTTAGAGTGCTGGGCTCATGATCAAGAGGTTGTGAGTTCAAATCCCAATTAGACCCCCATGGTGATAAGATCCGTGGGCAAGGTCTTCACCGCAAGTGTGCCACTGTTCACCCAGCAGTATAAATGGGTACCAGTAAAGATATACTGAGAAGGTAGCCTGCAATGGACTCCCATCCAGGAGGAGTTGAACTCATAGTTGCTTCATGCTACAGAAACTGGGGATAAACACTGGCCTGATGAGCCACTATGGCTCGGGTGTAAAAAAAAAAAAAAAAAAAATCTTACTAAAAATGGGTCATGCAACAAGACAACAACCCTAAAGGGATAAACCATTCTACAAAAGAATTGTCAAATAAGAATAAATGGAATCTTTGAAAATGCTCAACTCAAACTCCTGTGCTTAAGCCCACATAAATATAGTGTTAAATAGTTCATGTGAGGAAACCTATAAACATTTGAAACATGAAATTTTCCACCTGGTGCAGCTAACTGAGTTATCCAAGGCCAGCCATATATTTCTCTGACTCTGGTGAGACGCATGGAAAAGAAGCTGGTAAGCTGTCCAGGGTGTACTTTGCCTTCACCCGGAGTCAGGGATAAATAAGCATGGATGAATGAATTTTTTTTTTTTTTTTTTTTTTTTTTTTTTTTTTTTTTAATGTATGCAACACTAGACGAGGATCCAAAAAGTAAACTTTCCCATATTTTTGTCATTCACATATATGTAATAAAAAAAATAATAATTATAAGTTTCATTAATGAATTAATAAATACATGACTGAGTTATATTTTCTTTAATTGGGTTTCATGTGATGTATAAATTAGATTTTCTGTTATTGGTTCACAAACTTACAACTTTGTAGGACTTGGGTCTGTTGTGTAAGTTAACAAAATTATATTTTGCCACATGATTGACTGGATGGATACGTACATATGGTCTGAAATACGATGTATATTACTTTGAATATTGTGTTAAAATTATTTTTAACAGTGTATTTAATACATTAATTCTTTCAGTTTTTCTGGAGAAACTACCATTGGGTCAAGTATTCGATATGTGGAGACTCAGTCTATGCAGATTGGTGCTTACTACACATTACAGTTCTCCCTGATAATGGGTTGTGGTCACCAGCCTTCCCCTCATATTGATACACAGGTTCGGCTGGAGTTCTCTAATAATCATGGTTTGACCTGGCACCTGGTGAAAGAGGTAAGACATATAGGTTACACACACACACACACACACACACACTAATATTAATTAATGGAACATATATATATATATATATATATATATATATACATGGCCCACCTTTGATAACCCAGTTAGCTGCACTGGGGGGGACAGTAACAACCTTGTGGAGAGTGGGACTTGAACCCCCCCAACCTTTGTATCAGCGATCCAGCGCCCTATACCACTAGATCACCACTGCCCAACGTGTTTGTTTTCATATTTTATTTAAATCTTATGTTATTTTTTGAATGTTTATTATTTATTATAAGAATTTATAACATTGAATATATATTTATTGATATTATGTACACATACAACAGTCGGGGGATGGTTTTACTTTGTGGATTTCGATGGTCGTGCGGGGACCTCGGTCCCAATTAACCGAGGAAAGTGATCGATCCCTGTGTGTGTGTGTGTGTGTGTGTGTGTGTGTGTGTGTGTGTATCTATCTATCTATCTATCTATCTTCTTCTTCTTCTCTTTCGGCTTTTTCTGAGGTCGGGTCATGTGAGCAGCAACCTAAGCAGTGAGGTCCAGACGTCCCTTTCCCCAGCCACTTTCTCCAGCTCTTCTGGGGGTACACCAAGGCATTCTCAAACAAGCAAAGAGGCATAGTCCATCCAGTGTGTTCTAAGTTGACCTCAGGGTCTCTTTCTGGTTGGACATGCCCGAAATACCACACCAGGGAGATTGCAGTGATTCGTCTGTTGATCTTCTGCTCCATCCTTCCATCACTCTTGAACAAGACCCCGGGATACTTTAACTCCTCCACTTGGGGCAGGACCTCATTCCTGACCTGGAGAATGTATTCCACCCTTGTCCGACTGAGAACCATTGTCCTCAGACTTGGAGGTGCTGATCCAGGCTGCTTTGCACTCGACTGCAAATCACTCCAATGGAGCTGGAAGTACTGGCTTGATGATTCCACAAGGACAGCATCATTCGCAAAAAGCAGAGACGAGATCCAATGGCCCCCATACTAGAACCCCTCAACACCTTGGTTGCGCCTAGAGATTCTGTCCATAAAAATTACAAACAAAATCGGTGACAAAGGGCAGCTTGACCTGTTGTTACCAATACAGACCAAACTCTGCCTCCGGTGATACAGCCATCGAATGGCCTGTAACAACAGGTCCTAAATGCTGTACTCCCAGAGCACACCCCACAAGATAGGCCGATACACCCGAGCCTCATGGCTCAGCAAGCCAGTGCTTATCCCCAATTTCCATAGCATGAAGCGACCAGGAGTTCAACTCCCCCTGGATGGGACACTAGTCCATCTCAGGTTGCCTTCCCAGTATATTTTTACTGGTTCCCATTTCTACTGCTGGGTGAACAGAGGCACACTTGTGGTTGAGACCTTGACCAGGGGTCTTAGCACAGTAAGGGTCTCAGTGGGATTCGAACTCACAACCTACCAAACATGAGCACATCACCCTAACCACTATGCCACCGACCCTATACAAGGTCAAAAGCCTTCTCAAAATCCACAAAACACATGTGGACAGATTGGGCAAACACCCATGCCCCTCTAAGATTTTATGGAGTGTATAGAGTGCCACGGCCAGGACAAAAACCATATTGCTCCTCCTGAATCCGAGGATCAACTTTTGATCGGGTCCTCCTCTTCAGTACCCTTGCATAGACGTTCCTGAGTAGGCTGAGGAGTGTGATTCCACAATAATTGGAACACACCCTCCGGCCCCCCTTTTTAAAAAGGGGGACTACCACCTCAGCTTGCCAATCCAGAGGTACAGCCCTTGATGACCACGCAATGTTGCAGAGACGTGTCAACCAAGACAGTCCTACTGCATCGAGAGCATCAAGACAGATCTCATCCACCCCTGGAGCCCAACCACTGAGGTCCGAACCCTCAGGGTCTTCCTCCATGGAGGGCGTGTTGGTGGGATTGAGAAGGTCCTCAAAGTATTCCTTCCACCTCCCGACGACATACCCAGTTTGAGGAACTGCTTGAGGTGAGCAGCTTCCCACTTCCTCAGTAAACAAAATTTGTGGAGAACTGCTTCCCCTCCTGAGGTGTCGGATGTTGCTCCAGAACCTTTTTGAGGCCAATTAATAATTGCAGTGGTGGCCAAGTGGTAAAGGTGCTGGATCACTGATCCTAAAGTTCGGGGTTCAAGCCCCTCTCCACTGGTTGTCACTGTCCCTCCAGTGCAGCTAACTGGGTTATCAAAGGCTGGCCATGTCTGTCACTATCTATGGTGTGAGGAATGTAAAATAACCATTGCTGACTTTTGACAAGAGTAGGCTACAAAGTTATCAGTGTGTTTCCGCCATGTGATGGCCTGGTGAGCTGTCCAGGGTGTACTCTGCCCTTGCCCGGAGTTGGTAGAATGGGTGCCAGCCTCCCTGCGACCCTAATTGGGATTAAGCGGTTACAGTGACAACCCTGAGAGAGGGATTCGAACCCCAACCTTAGGATCAGCGATCCAGCCACCCTTTACCACCAGGCCACCACTGCCCCAGTTTCTTGGTAATACAAAAAAATATATAAACGTAACATAATTATTGAGTGTAACGGTGTTCATCACTGCTTACTGGAATAAATGCACCTTGGTTTGCAGGAACATAATTAATATTTTAATCTGATTGTGGACATTTGTTCTGGGAAGATTGAGGTAATTAATTGATATCTTGTGATGCTGAGTTGGATCAGATGGTTCAGAAGATGACTGTTTGGACCTGCAGTGTATAGGTAGCTGGCATCGGCTGCAGAGGTTATTCCCAAATGTACCTGGTAGACAAAAGTGGTGAGGACCATCAGGCTGAAGAAGGAGTTCTACTTTGGTAGCTTGTATGACTTCTGTGGTAGCTGATGGCTAATGACAGGCCAAGCTATATATGACTCAGGAAGTTATAGAGGTAAAAAAAAAAAAAACCTTGGTGAAGGATAGGTTCAATAAGGATGAAACAAAACTTTAAGGGAACTTCTGGCAATCTGTCTGGTCTCAGAAGTATTAACAAAAAACACTCAAGTTAGGGTGTCATTATCTTGAGGATGGATAAGATTTACCTTGGGTGTCTCAAAGCCCTGTTGTTGTTTAGCTGTTCTAGGTGAAATGCCACTGCAACATCACATGGGCAACTAGGTCAGTGCTGCTGTTGGGGCAGAGTAGAGTGCTGGTTCCTCTTTTTTGGGAAGCGGTTGCTTTCCAGCTACAGGAAAATAAGAGGGTGGAGGTTTATTGTTGTTTTTTTTTTGGTTTGGTTTTTTGTTTGTTTGTTTATGTTTGTTTGTTTTTGTTTTTGTTTTACATTTTCAGGAAAGCTTTATTCCACAGCACTGAAGAGGAGAATCCACCCTTTATTTAAACCTCAGATCCATGAAAAACTATGTGGGTTTCACCCTGTTCGTGGAACACAGGTTCAGCTTCATTGGACAAGCCTTCACATGGGTGCTGGAGGGGACATAGACATTTGCTTAATCACTCCACAGATATCTGAATAAGGCTTCTGACTTTGATTCCAAAAGTTTGCACTTGAGCGGGTGCTTTGAAAACATGAAGTCAATGGTCTTCCATGGTGTGCCATTAAATCCTTGTACTGTTGAAGTCAGATTTTGTTTTTTCCATTACCTACAATTAGTCGGATTCATTCCCAGTTGGAGCCGAACTACATAACTGAACTTTTAAGCAGTATATAATTTTGTTACAACATTTCTACTCTAGAGTGGATTTTTTATTTTTTATTTTTTTTTTTAGGGGGGGGGTGTTCTTCACATGTTTGCTTTGGAAAGTTGGTCGAAGCAGGAGAGGCGGGAGGTGTGTCCGTAGGCAGAGAGACATGAGTAAAAGTATGCGTCTAGGACTGAGAGTAGGGACTTTGAATGTTGGAACTATGACAGGAAAATATAGAGAACTGGCTGACATGATGCAGAGGAGGAAGGTGGACATACTGTGTGTTCAGGAGACCAGGTGGAAAGGTAGCAAAGCTAGAAGCTTAGGAGCAGGGTTTAAGCTATTTTATCATGGTGTGGATGGGAAGAGAAATGGAGGTGTCATCTTGAAGGATGAGTCTCAAGTTAGAAATCGAAGGTGTGATGATCAATGTCATTAGTGCTTATGCCCCACAGGCAGGATGTGAGCAAGAAGAGAAGGAGAGATTCTGAAGTGAGTTAGATGAAGTGATGCAGAGTACCCCCAGAGGTGAAAGAGTGGTCATTGGTACAGACTTCAATGGACATGTTGGTGCAGGAAACAGAGGGGACAAGGAAGTGATGGGCAGGTTTGGTATCCAGGACAGGAACACAGAAGGACAGATGTTGATCGATTTTGCAAGAAAAGGATAGAAATGGCTGTGGTGAATACTTTCTTCCAGAAGAGACAAGAGCACATGGTGACTTATTAAAACGGAGGTAGGATCTCACAGGTAGACTACATCTTGTGTAGACGATGCAGTTTGAAGGAAGTCAGTGACTGCAAAGTAGTAGTGGATGTTAATAAAGTACAGAGAAGGCCAGAGGGGTGACAGATGAGGTTAGACAAGAATCTTCATGGACTATGATGTTTGCAGATGACATTGTGACCTGCAGTGAGAGCAGAGAACAAGTGCAGGAAAATCTAGAGAGGAGGAGGTATGCCCTGGAAAGGAGAGGAATAAAGGTTAGCCTCGGTAAATCAGAATACATGTGTGTGAATGAGAAGGACCCAGGACGAACGGTGATCTTACAGGGAGCAAAGATAAGGAAGGTGGAGGATTTTAAGTACTTAGGTTCAACAATCCAGAGCAATGGAGAGTGTGGAAAGGAGGTGAAGAAGCGTGTGCAGGCAGGTTGGACTGGTTGGAGAAAAATGTCTGGAGTGATATGTGATAGGAGAGTATCAGCAAGAATGAAAGGAAAAGTGTACAAGACGGTGTTGAGGCCAGCGATGTTGTATGGTTTAGAAACAGTGGCGCTGAGGAAAAGACAGGAGGCAGAGCTGGAGGTAGCGGAGATGAAAATGTTGAGGTTCTCTCTGTGAGTAACGAGGATGGATAGGATCAGAAATGAGTACATCAGAGGGACAGCCCAGTAAGATGTTTTGGAGACAAAGTCAGAGAGGCTAGATTGAGATGGTTTGGACATGTACAGAGCAGGGATAGTAAATATATTGGCAGTAGGAAGCTGAGGTTGGAACTACCAGGCAGAAGGCTTAGAGGAAGACCAGAGAAGAGATTTATGGATGTAGTGAAGGAGGACATGAAGGTCGTTGGTGTAAGAGAAGAAGATGCAGAGGATAGGGTGAGATGGAGGCAGATGATTTGCTGCGGCAACCACTGACGGGAACAGCTGAAAGGAAAAGAAGAGAAGAAGAAGAAGAAGAAGATTGCTGTGGATGGTTATAAAAACTTGTGGACAGATAGAAGAAATAATCTTGAGGAGAAATGGGCGATTTGAATCTTGAGGCTCCACAATGGACCTGAAAAAAAAATGTAGAAAATGGCATGTTTTGAACTAAATCTCAAAAAAACAAAAACAAAAAATACAACAACAACAAAACAATAAAAAAAACCCAAACAAACAAAAACAACAACAACAAAACATAACCAAAGGTTAGCTAACCTAAGGAATACAGTTTTTTTTTTCTTTGCCAAGTTATCCATCAACATTACCACTAGTAAGAACAATATCTTTGAACAACACATACAATTACTTATATAGATCTGTAAAATATGCCATGCCTTTGTGTCAATTTTTGGCACAATCTTGAGTCTAGGCAATGCAAATATAAAGTATTCACAATGTTAAGGACTGCAGCGTGTTTTGAGTGTTTCTCATATATTTCAAATTTTGATAATTAAAAAAATAAAATAATAATAATAAATAAATAAAATACCTTTCTATGAAGTTTAGTAAATTATGTGTTGCAGAAACACAATTTGTACCAGGCAGAAGGCCTAGAGGAAGACCAAAGAGGAGATTTATGGATGTGGTGAAGGACTGCATGAAGGTAGTTGGCTTAAGAGAAGAAGATACACAGGATAGGGTGAGATGGAGGCAGATGATTTGCTATGGCAAGCCCTGAAGGGGACAGCTGGAAGAAGAAGAAGAAGAAGAAGAAGAAGAAACCCAATTTGTACAATATCTTGCGGGTGCACGGTGCACAGCCAGATGAGAGGTAGTATTGAAACTATACCATCAATTGAAACTATTATATCTGATACACTTTTACTGCTGTGGTGCTTATTGTTAAGTTTTATTAAAATTTCTGCTGTTCAGAGTTGCAATGGCTGTAACCAGGAAAAAAGGTGTTGCGAGTAATCTTTGGTGTACCTCATTAGATGTCTGATAATCAAGTACCTATTCATTCAGATATTATGAAATTCTACAACTTTACGAAACAAAATTTGAAACGCACATTGAACAACAAAGATCCTTCACACTGTGAAATAGCAGAAACTGTTTTTACGTATGGAATTTTAAGAGCGTAGGCTGGTCTGACTGTGGGGGGTGCACATCTTGGTTGACTGGAACTCGAGTCCCAGGGGCTATAGGCCTAAGCCTTAAAGGAGTGTAGAGAAACACAAGAATAAATTGAACCGAGACTGTTTTAATTATATACATAATTTGGGTCATATTTAAAATTGGTGTAGAGGTCTTATAAATTATGTTATAAATCAGTTTATAGTTATAATGTACATTATAAAAATAACAATTAGTTACAGTCATCAGTTTTCCTCTCACCTGTTATGGTCATGCACAACTGATTTGTACTAACTACAAGAGCACAAATTAAGGCTTGCTCAGAGACTTCAGCTCAAGTCGCCTGGGGTGGATGGAAGCATAAATGTCAATCACTCGATAAAGATCTACATGTTTAGTGTTGTGTAGTGGATGTTGATGAGCCGGTTAGTGAGTGGAAGATTCACTCATGCACCCTAATTTCCACGATTTGTACAGAAAAGGGCACAAGCAATACAGAAGACATCATCCAAATGTTCATTGTATACCATCCACTTATGTTGCTGTAGCCACTTTATGTTAAAGCACCTGGTCTTCCCATTTAAGCAAACTTCCAGAAACTCTTGTAGCTCAAGCGGCTGCCGCTGTTGCTTCAAGAGAGCGTATTTTTCAGCAGTTTCTAAATTCTTCATAGCGTCCTCGATCTCTGTGACAGACATAGTAGCATTGATGACACTGGCGACTCCCGAGTAAAAGGGAAAAAGCCGAAAGGAAGACAGTGCTTGTCCAGCAGAACTTAACTCCTTCTGTGTGGGGGTGTGGGGAAACTCGTAAAATGTTTCATGATTCAATCCTTTAAATAAAGAATAAGAATCCTTCCATGGGACCCTAACCCCCCACCCCCAACATACGCCCTTGAATTTAGAAGATGAAAATTGCCCCGTGAAACCAGCAAAGCACGACAAACCATGGCATGCAATATATACAATTTAATAATAACAAATAATTTAATAAAACAAAATAAGGCAGAATAATAACTTGGAGTTTAAACCTAAACAAAACACAAGTTAAACAATTGTCACACAATAGATTCAGTCACCAACCAGTTGCAGTATAATTTACAGACAACGCGCGCTGACGTTAAAAGGCTTAGTGTCAAAAGAAACAACTGATGCGCCTTAGATGGGTTTCCTTAGATGATCTCTGTCAGCCGGTCGGCAACTGGTCCTAAAAATACCCTCCAAAGTTTGGTAAAATTCCATTGTGGAAAATTTCACATCACCTGCATGCGTAACTCGGTCCATCTAATGGAAAATCCCAGACCCAAAACAGCTGAGTCATACCACATGGCCCTATTTACAGCACACTCTTCTTCTTCTTCTTCTTCTTCTTCTTTTCCTTTAGGCTTTTCCCTTTTTCAGGGGTCGCCACAGCAAATGATCTAATTATATACAGCATTCATCAAGTCACATTTATATTTACATGTATACATTCATTTACATGCCCATAACACTGTATCCATACAAATAGAGGAAATATGGGAAAAGCTTCAATACCACATGTAAGGCACCGTCATGTAAAGTGAGGTCTTTTCACATACCAGTTCTCAATTTTGAAGTTACCACCCACATAAAAATGACTGTTTGGCAGAACAACCTCATCACAGAACTCCCATCAACAACGAACATTGTTGATGACATGTTGTTAACAATGATTGGATAGGATGAGACACAAACATTGGAATTCAAAGGCTACAAATGTATATCTTCTTCTTCTTTTCCTTTCGGCTGTTCCCTTCAGGGATCGCCACAGCAAATGATCTGCCTCCATCTCTCCCTATCCTCTGCATCTTCTACTCTTACTCTAACGACCTTCATGTCCGCCTTCACCGCATCCATAAATCTTCTCTTTGGTCTTCCTCTGGGCCTTTTGCCTGGTAGTTCCAACCTCAGCATCCTACGACCAATATACTCACTATCGCTCCTCTGTACATGTCCAAACCATCTCAATCTAGCCTCTCTGACTTTGTCTCCAAAACATCTAACATGTGCTGTCCCTCTGATGTACTCATTTCTGATCCTATCCATCCTCGTTACTCCCAAAGAGAACCTCAAAATTTTCATCTCCGCTACCTCCAACTCTGACTCCTGTCTTTTCCCCAGGGCCACTGTCTCTAAACCATACAACATCGCTGGCCTCATCACCGTCTTGTACACTTTTCCCTTCATTCTTGCCGATACTCTCCTATCAAACATCACACCGGACACTTTTCTCCATCCATTCCAACCTGCCTGCACGCGCTTCTTCACCTCTTTTCCACACTCTCCATTGCTCTGGATTGTTGAGCCTAAGTACTTAAAATCCTCCACCTTCTTTATCTCTGCCCCCTGTAACCTCAAAGTTCCTCTTGGGTCCTTGTCATTCACACACATGTATTCTGTCTTACTAAGACTAACCTTCAATCCCCTCCTTTCCAGGGCATACCTCCACCTCTCTAGATTTTCCTCCACTTGGTCTCTGCTCTTACTACAGATCACGATGTCATCTGCAAACATCATAGTCCATGGAGATTCTTGTCTAACCTCGTCTGTTAGCCTGTCCATCACCATAGCAAACAAGAAGGGGCTGAGAGCTGACCCTTGATGCAGTCCCACCTCCACCTTGAACTCTTCTGTCACACCGACAGCACACCTCACCACTGTCTTACATCTCTCATACATGTCCTGCACCACTTTAACATACTTCTCTGTCACTCCAGACTTCCTCATACAATACCACAGTTCTTCTCTCGGCACCCTGTCATATGCTTTACCGCGATGCACCGAAGCTGTCTTCAGATCCATTGTAGAACTTCAAGATATGCTTCAAATTGTCCAATTTTATTCCAGGTTACTTCTTCCATGTGTCCACAAGTTTTTATAACTATCTAAAGCAGATATTTGAAAATAACTAAATAAATATCACTTCACCCTTTTCTCAACCCAACTGAGTGGTGGAGGATGTCAAAGCTGGTGGCCTTGCAATTACATCCCAGAATTTTACAGATGATGTGGTACTGCTGGCATCATCTAGCCTTTCCACTTTTAAAGCTCTTTTTTGAAGATTTTCAAAATTTACAGAGTAAAGAAAATGTTCAAATTTCCAAATCATTACTCATCAAACATATTTTATGTTAGAAATCCATGACAGCATGAATCTGCATCAAAAGTGTCCCAGACACTAGAAGCCTTGAAAGATGTATTATTTCGATTTTTTTTCCATGACTGCATTGCAATAAGAGTTTGACCAATATACACTTATACATCTCACTTTCCACTGTTGGAGTTTATGATGCATATTATCAGTCAGGTGAAGTCATGCTTGGTTTAAATCAGTTTTTCTTTGAAAATTCCATAACACAGGGAAAACATGTTAATATTGGTAATTATGTCTGATATGTCTAATTTTCTCCCACACTTCTCTTGTTCTATAGGAATCTAATAAAGTGTTTGATGGTTTCTTTTTCTGAACATTCAGGCATAGGGCATACTCCTTTGAATGTAATCCTATTAAAGTCACAAACACAAATATATTTAATTGGGATTTATGTGATAGACCAACACAAATCGGTGCATAATTGTAAAGTGGGAGGCAAATGATACATGGTTTTGAATTAAAATAAATAAATAAATATCTTAAAATTGTGGTATGCTTTTTTTATTCAGTATCGCCCATGATCAAAATGTTCTTTTCCTGGCCTTTCAGTTTTTACAGCCAGACATGGCTTCTTTAGTTTACAGTTCAGTCATACTCTTTCCATTCTGGACGACGGGCTTAACAGTACTCCAAGAAATGTACTTTCACTAGATTAAATTACACACAGGTGGACTCTACTTACCAATTTAGTGATTTCTGAATGCAGTTGGTAGGATTGGATTTCATGTAGGGGTATCAGAACAAAGGGGACTGAATACAAATGCACGCCACACTTTGTTTTGGATTTTTGTTTCATTTCCCTTAAACTTTACAATTATGCACCAATTATACAATTATGAGTTTTTCAAAGTTGTAAAATTTTCAGTTTACTCAATCACATGAGTCACTGAACACCAATGAAGCAATTGTTTCGCTGACATAATAACAGGAAGAAAGTAATCTTTCAGCAAACATATGTAAAGCTACTCTGGAGAATTTAAACGGGGATTTAAAGGAATTTAAATAATTTGGCTCAAGTTACGCACATTTAATATCTGGGTTAAGAGCTTAAGATTTTTTTAAGTAACACTTCTTGATTGATTAGAACAAATTAAAAAAAAAAAAAAAGCTGCATTAGCTTTAAACTAGGCAGCATGTTTTTTATTTCACATTTTCTTTCTTGATTTCATTAAAATGGCTTAAAACCAGGGTTACTAAACTGAACCTGCATGAGAAAATAACTAGTATTAGGATACACAAAGTAAACCATAAGCCATGGCCTAATGGTTCAAGAAATAGGTTTTGAACCTGAAAGTTGCTAGTTTGATTCCCAAGCCATCGGCAAGAAAAATATGTCGCGGTAGAGGAAGTGAGCTTCACCTTCCCTTCCTTCACGGTTGAAGTGCCCTTGAGCAAGGTACTTGACCACCAACTGCTCTCTGGGCACCCTAATGTGTGGCTGACGACTTCTCCAAGCCTGAGTGTGTGTGTTATGTTGTGTGTGTGTGTGTGTGTGTGTGTGTGTGTGTGTGTGTATGTGTGTGTGTGTGTGTGTGTGTTTACGCACATGCTCAGTGTGGATGGCTTAAATTAAAGATGTCTATCTAATACACAAAGAGCTAGGCTGCATGTTTTTATTTCAACCAAGAAGTAGCAACACCTTTCACTTGTTTCAATCACTGATCGTTAAAAAAAACAACCAAAAAAAAAACAACCAAAAAAAAAACCAACCAAAAAAAAAAAAAAAATAGAGAGAATACCTCGCACATTCGTGTTTCAATCTTGATTAAACCACTTTACTGTTTAAAGTTATACTCAAATAGCATGAAAATATGGGAAAATGGAAATAAGTTATTTAAGGTGTACATGCCATCTTAAAATATTTTCTTTTAACCAAATTTGAACTATGCAGAGCTTATTTTGGTTATTTTTCAATTAATTCAAATATCAGTGGAATTCTTAGTAAATGTATATGAATTTAACCTATTTTGACCTTTAACAGTCATATCATCAGGGTTTTGGAGCTGTGTTGGTTGTCAGCGCTTTCATTTTGAGATTTTAAAGCACGGTAATCTCACAAAAATGACTGCTACTGGGCTTCTATATTGAGACACTAATGTGTTTGTCTCAGCTTATTTGTTTTGTTTTGTTTTGTTTTTTTTTTAAGATTACTGATTGAAACAGATGATAGGTGTGACTACTGCTTAGTTGAAGTGAAAGATAACATAAGAGAGGATAACATTACCTGAACTGCTCTTCACTGAAAACCAAGAGGGATGTGTGTAAAAGGATAACACTCTCAGGAAAAACACATAGTAGAGACTTGGTGGCTGTACTTAGAAATTGTTCACCTTAGGTCTGTTTTAAAACCATAATATTTTTTGATTGATAATTTCATTAGATGAGTTGTAAAATTATTGTATGAAAAATCTTACAGTACAACTTGATCAGAAATTTGTGCATGTGTAACTATATAAATCTCAACTTACTAATATAATACCACAAATGGAAGTTTCTTCTTTCTGCCAGTTTTCTTATAGTTGCTTTTGTGGACAAAAGTTAAAGCTAAGATATATAAATTCTTAACATGCTCCCCACAGGTGTGTCTTCCAGGCATGGCTAGCTGTACTGAATTCACTGCTCCCAGTGTGTTCCATCCTTCTGAGTTTGTTAACTGGAAGAGGATTACCCTTGCTCTACAACAAAAGGCATGGTGAGTATACATGACTATTCACTTGGACTTCGCCAGACAGCTCAATGAAAAATCAAATCAAGCAGTAGGCAACCCTATGCCTCTCGAAGCTCTCTCAGCTATTTTGGTCACATTATGTGTGTGAAGGGCAAGTTTCTTGAACGCGATGCGATGCTTAGCATAATGGAAGGAACGCGCAGCAGAAGTAGATCTTGCACAAGATGGCAGGATGAAATCAAAACAGCAACAAACCTGGAACTTGAAAATCTGAAAGAGGCCGTGCAGGACAGAAGATTGTGGAGTTATCTTTTATGGCAGGTCACCAAGAGTCGTCCGCGCCTCGGAGGCACCGGACCACACACACACACACACACACACACACATTCTTCTTCTCCTTTTGACTTTTCCCTTCAGGGGTCGCCACAGTGAATCATCTGCCTCCATTTCATCCTATTCTTTGCATTTCCATTACACCAACTGCCTTCATGTCCACCTTCACCATATCCATGAATCGTCTCTATGGTCTTCCTCTAGGCCTTCTGCCTGGTAGTTCCAACCTCAGTACATGTCCAAATCATCTCAATCTAGCCTCTCTGACTTTGCCTCCAAAATGTCTTACATGTGTTGTCCCTCTGATGTGCACATTCCTGATCCTATCCATCCTCGTTACTCCCAAAGAGAACCTCAACATTTTCATCTTTGCTACCTCCAGGCCTGCCTCCTGTCCCCAGGGCCACTGTTTCTAAACCATACAACATCGCTGGCCTCAACACCGTCTTGTACACTTTTCCTTTCATTCTTGCCAATACCGTCTTATCACACATCACACCGGACACTTTTCTCCAACCATTCCAACCTGCCTGCACACGCTTCTTCACCTCTTATATATAGCTCTGGCTGAGGGGCGTGGTTGAGCTGCTCCGTAGCTCACACCTGAATTCACTATTCTCATCTACTCTCAATAAACACAAGCATGCTCATATCTGCGCTAGAGGATTAACTCACAGATTTGTTGCAGGCCTGGGGGCAGAGCTCAAAGAAGAGTACCTGGCAGTCAGGCTTCTGCCAATGGAGCCTGGTCAGGCCCAGCCTGAAAAGGGGTACACCCTCTCATGGACGCACCACCTGTGGAAGGTGCTATAAGAGCCAGGTGCAAAGTGAGTTTGGTGGCAGCCAAAGGCATGGGTTCTGTCGGCCTGATCCTCGGTTACTGACTCTGACTCTTGAGACATGGAATGGAACCTCTCTGGCAGGGAAGGAGCCTGAGCTGGTGCATGAGATGAAGAGAGACCACCTAGATATAGTCAGACTCACCTCAACGCATAGCTTGAACTCTGGAACCACCCGTCTCGAGAAAGGCAGGACCTTATTCCATTCAGGAGTTGCTCATGGTGGGAGGTGGCAAGCCAGTGTGGGCATCCTTGTTGCCCTCAATTTTGGTGCCCACACTTCAGGGTTCTGCTGGTCAACAAAAGGGTAGCTTCCCTCTGCCTTCGGGTGGGGGGACAGGTCCTGACTCTTATTTGTGCTTATGCACCAAATGACAGTTCAGAGTACCCACCCTTCTTGAAGTCTTAAGGGGTGTATTCGACAATGCTCCCCTGGGAGACTCACTCATTGTCCTGGGAGATTTCATCACCCATGTGTGCAATACTAGTGTGACCTGGAAGAGGGTGATAGGTAGGTACAGCCTGCCCACTCTGAACCCAAATGGCGTTTCATTGTTGGACTTCTGTGCTCATCAGAGTTTGTTTATCACGAACACCATGTTTGAACATAAGGATGTCCATAAGTTCCCTTGGCACCAGGACACCCTAGGCCGCAGTTCGATGATCGACTTTGTAGTCGTGTCACCGGACTTGTGGCCACATGTTCTGGACACTCAGGTGAAGAGGGGAGCTGAGCTGTCAACCAATCACCATTTGGTGATGACCTGGTTTCGATGGCAGGGGAGGCAGCCCTCCAGAGATGGCAAGCCCAAGCATGTAGTCAGAGTCTCCTGTGAATGTTTGGCAGAGTCTCCTATCAGAGAGGCCTTTAACTCCCACCTCCAGCAGAGTTACAACCATGTACTGATGGAGGCAGCTGAGATGGAATCCGAATGAGCCATTTTTTGTGCCTCCATTGCTGAGGCGGCAACCCACAGCTGTGGCCGCAAGGTTGTGTTTGTTGTGGCTGTAACCCCCGAACCCGGTGATGAACACCTGTTGTGATGGGGGCTGTCCAGCTGAAAAAGGAGGACTATCAGGTCTTATTGGCCTGTGGGACTCCAAAGGCAGCAGACAGGTACTAGCAGGCCAAACGTGTGCAGCTGAAACTGTTGCCGATGCAAAATCTCGGGCATGGGAAAGGTTTGGTGAGGGCCTGAAGAGCGGTTATTGGCTGGCCTCAAAAAGGTTCTGTACCACCATCTGACACCTCAGGAGGGGGAAGCAATTCTCCACAAATACTTCATACAGTGGAAGTGGGGTGATGCTCACCTCAACTGGGGATATCGTTGGGAGGCGGAAGTAATACTTTGAGAACCTCTTCATTTCCACCTACACACCCTCCATGGAGGGTTTGAGGGGGTCTGTCCATCACTGAAGATGAGGTCACTGAGGTAGTCAAAAAGCTTCTCGGTAGTCAGGCTCTGAAAGTGATGAGATCTCAGGGCTCTGGATGCTGTGAGACTGTCTTGGTTGACATGTCTCTGCAACATCATGTGGTCATCAGGGCCATACCTCAGGATTGGCAAACCAGGGTGGTATTCCCACTTTATAAAAAGGGGGACCGAAGGGTGTGTTACAATTATTGTGGAATCAAACTCTTCAGCCTACTAGGGAAAGTCTGTGCAGGGGTTCTGGAGAGAAGGATCGGACCAGCAGTTGAACCTTGGATTCAGGAGGAACAATGTCGTTTTTTTCCTGGCCGTGGCATTCTTGACAAATTCTATACACGCCACAGGATCTTGGAGTGGAATCTGTCCACATGTGTTTTGCGGATTTGGAGAAGGCTTTCAACCGTGTCCTCAGGATTATCTTGTGGGGTGTGCACTGGGATATGGTATTCTGTACCCGTTGCTATGGGCCATTTGATGGCTCTTTCACCGGAGCCAGAGTTTGGTCCATATTGGTAACAACACATTGACTTTGTTTCTGGTGAGGGTTGGAGTCTGCCAAGACTGTCCTTTGCCACTGATTATGTTCATAATTTTTAGGGACAGAATTTATAGGTGCAGCCAAAGTTTTGAGGGGTTCTGGTTTGGTGGCCACCGGATCGTGTCTCTGCTTTTTGGGGATGATGTTGGCTTCATCAAGCAGGGCCCTTCTGCTCTCATTAGGGCGATTCGCAGTCGGGTGTGAAGTAGCCAGGATAAAAATCAGTACCTCCAAGTCTGAGGCCATGATTCTCAGTCAGACAAGGTTGGAATGCACCCTCTGAATCAGGAATGAGATTCTGGCCCAAATGGAGGATTTCATGAGTGAGGGAAGGATGGAGCAAAAAAATTGACAGACGGATCTCTGCAGCCTCTGCTTAAAGCAATCCATATAGTGAAGAGGGAGCTGAGCCTCTAGGCAAAGCTCTTAATTTACGGGTCAATCTATGCTTCAACCCTCACCAATGGTCATGCGCTGAGGGTAGTGACTAAAAGACCAAAATCGCGGATTCAAAGCGTCTAAAATGAGCTTCTTTTGCCTGGTGGCGGGGCTCTCTTTCAGATATAAAATGAGAAGCTCAACCATCCGGGGAGAGCTCAGAGTAGAACTGCTGCTCCTCCGCATTGAGAGGGGCCAGTTGAGGTGGTTTGGGCGTCTGGTCAGAATGCCTCCCTGGTATGGTGTTTCGGGCATGTCCAACTGGGAAGAGACCCTAGGGTTGACCGAGACCCTTGGCTTGTCCAGCATTGCCTTGCTGTCCCCCCAGAAGATCTGGAGGAAGTGGCTGGGGAGAGGGACATCATTGCTTCGGCCGCTGCCCCTGTGACTCAACCCCGGAGTATGTGGAAGAATAGGTTGGTTTCATGCCAAGAAAGAGCACCACAGATGCAGTGTTTGCATTAAAGATGTTAACTGAGAAGTACAGAGAAGGTTAGAGTGAGCTGCATTGTGCCTTTGTGGATCTGGAGAAAGTGTAAGATAGGGTTCCAAGAGAGGAACTGTGGTATTGCATGAGGAAGTCTGGAGTGGCAGAGAAGTATGTTAGAGTGGTGCAGAACATGTATGAGAGATGTAAGACAGTGGTGAGGTGTGCTGTGCGTGTGAGAGAGGAGTTCAAGGTGGAGATGGGACTGCATCAAGGGGTCATCTCTGAGTCCCTTCTTGTTTGCTATAGTAATGGACAGGCTGACAGACGAGGTTAGACAAGATTCGCCATGGACTATGATGTTTTCAGATGGCATTGTGATCAGTAGTGAGAGCAGAGAACAAGTTCAGGAAAATCTAGAGAGGTGGAGGTATGCCCTGGAAAAAAGAAGAATGAAGGTTCGCCTCAGTAAGAGAGAGTACATGTGTGTGAATGAGAAGGACCCAAGAGGAATGGTGAGGTTAAAGGGAGCAGAGAAAAAGAAGGTGGAGGATTTTAAGTACTTAGGCTCAACAGTCTAGAGCAATGGAGAGTGTGGAAAAGAGGTGAAGAAGCATGTGCAGGCAGGTTGGAATGGTTGAAGAAAAGTGTCCGGTGTGATATGTGATAAGAGGGTATCAGTAAGAATGAAAGGAAAAGTGTTCAAGGTGGTGTTGAGCCAAAAATGTTCTATGGTTTAGAAACAGGGGTGCTGAGAAAAAGACAGGAGGCAGAGTTGGAGGTTGCAGAGATGAAAATGATAAGGTCCTCTTTGGGAGTAACAAGGATAGATTGGATCAGGAATGAGTACATCAGAGGGCCAGCACATGTAAGAGGCTTTGGAGACAAGGTTCGATAAGCTGGATTCAGGTGGTTTGGACATGTACAGAGAAGGAATGGTGAATATACTGGTAGTAAGATACTGAGGTTGGAACTACCAGGCAGGAGGCCTAGAGGAAAACCAAGGAGAAGATTTATGGATGTTGTGAAGGAGGACATGAAAGTAGTAGGTGTAAGAGGATAGGGTGAGATGGAGGCAGATGATTCACTGTGAACAAGTTCAGGAAAACTTGTATAGAGCCATTTTGGAGCCATCTTCCTGGAGTTGATCAGAAGGGGCAGGTCCCTGGCAGAGAGCCAAACTTGTTGCCCGACTGTGTAGGCTGGCGCCGGGGTCCGGTGGTGATTCTTGAGTTGCTGATTTCAAGCTGCTGATTGCTCCAGGGCAGCATGAGCTTCCGTCCAGACCCGGTGTGCTCTGTGGAAGTGTGCCTGGATGGATTGGACCACCACTTTGATCTCCTGGCTGGGGGAACAAGGGAGGCCTGAACCCGTTGATTACCATGAAGGGAGACATCCCCGTGGCGGCACAGATCACGGAGTTATATGAATACTTGATTCACGGGAGGTGCGTGGACCAGGAGGCTGGCAGGAGGGAGGCAATGCAGCGCAGGGAGGATTCCAGGCTTTGATTTGTCCGCTTCACTTGCCAGTTAGATTGGGGTGGTAGTCAGAGGTCAGACTGCTAGAGACTCCTTTCTTTCCTTTCCTCCATTGACAGCCTGGTGCAGCCTAGCTACATGGGTTCATGAGAGTCATCTTTCGTTGGAGGGGAGAAGTGTAAGGAGGTTTGAAGTGATGTGACGTTGGGCCTCACGGGGGCATTCGGAGCGGGAAGATGGAGCTAAACCACTCTTCCCGGGATCTTTCCCTCTGTGTCTTAGCCTGTTGTCCAGCCTTATAGCCAAGGAGATCAGATCTTCAAGCATCACTGTCTCATCTTGTGCCACTAGCTTGTCCTTCAGTCTCTCATTTAGCCACTGCAGGCAGGCCCCCTGAAGCGCAGGGTTGTTCCAGCCATTGTCTATGGCGAGGATCCGGAATACTATAGCATATTCTGACACTGACTGAGAGCCTTGTGGGATCTGCAAAAGCTGGCTACTCGCCTCCTCCCCTTTTGTCGGATGATTAAAGACTCTATTCATCTCCAGCACAAACCAATCGTAATGTGACAATAACTTGGATACGGGTGGCGACTGCTAGCGCCCAAGACTAGGCTCGATCCATGAGCAGGCTAATCATAAACACGGTCTTGGCTTGGTCGGTGGTGTACGTGAGCGGCTGCTGACTGAAGACCAGCAAGCACTGGTGGAGAAACTGAGCACATGTGCCGATCATGCTTGAATACCTTGCTGACATGGGGATGAGAGACTTTTGATGTGTGGTGAGCAGGGCTGGCAATGCTGCTGGTGCGAAGAATGAATGGTCGGCGGGCAGGGTCTGGATGGTGAGTTGGGCAGCCATGGCGTTCATCCTTCCCCCGAGCTGAACCACGCTGGTGGTCAATCTCTGGAGGCTGTCCACAATTTGGTGAAGAATGAAGTCATGCTTTCTCAACAGGAGTCCCTGGTGGGACGATGCCTGCTGGAGTTGGGCTCTCTCTGATGGGTCCATTTTTGGGCTAGATGATTTTTTGTTGAAAGGAACATTCAGCTGGACCCAAAAATGCAGGAAACAGAGTATGATGAAAATGGATGAGCTTTATTGTTGACAAGGAAGGCACTGGAGCATGGGGAAAACATAGCCACTGTTAGAGATGAGGAGAAACACATAAACCATGAGCTAAAAGAACTTCAGAGTGGGAACTGGTTGAGCACAGGGCTGAGAACCAGGAGCCAGTGAGATCATGGGAAAACAGGATCACGAAGAGGGACAATCTTCTAACACCAGGAGGAACGTGCTCTCGTCTTTTATTGCCTATTGGAATCAGGTATGTGCTTAGTGCTCCGCCCACGTGTGACACCCACGCCCCTCGCTAGCGACTGGAGCGCAGAGAGAGAGAGAGAGAGAGAGAGACCAAAATCAGAGTCTGTCTCAACACAGACCATAACAAATAATAATAATAATAATAATAATAATAATAATAATGGCCCTGCAATAGTCTGGTGAGTGGTCCAGGGTGTAGTCTGCTCTTACCTAGAGTTGGCTGAGATGGGCGCCAAACCTCCCTGTGACCCTAATTAGGATTAAGGAGCTCAGAAAATAAATCAATGAATGAACATGTTACCTTTTTTCTTGTTGGAATTCTCTCTCTCTCTCTCTCTCTCTCTCTCTCTCTCTCTCTCCCCCTCTTTTCAGTACAAGTGTTTGATTCCAAAATCGCTCATACATACACGCACACACATATTCTTCTGTATGTTTGATTTGTTTTTTTGTCTCCTTTTTGATTTTTTTTTCAATCATTCTGCATTAATGTAAATTCATTTACTCTTTGTATATAATGTAAACATTTGAGAACAACCTAATGATAACTTTACATTTTATTTTCTTGTGATGAATGTTTGAATGCTCTCTCTCTCTCTCGCTCTCTCTCTCTCTCTCTCTCTCTCAAATGTTTTATGGGTTTGGCCCATTTAATCCTCATAAATAGTCTAGGATCACCTTGGCTAGACTGATTATATTTACATACATAATACCCAAGTATATAAGCTATTTATCCAAAAGTCAGTGGTTCAATCCCCACTGTCACCACGGTTGGGCCCTTGAGCAAGGCCCTTAAACCTCAATTGCTCAAGTTGTATATAAAAAAAATATATAATTTTAAATCACTCTGGATAAGAGTGTCTACCAAATGCTGTAAATGGTGTGTGTGTGTGTGTGTGTGTGTGTGTGTGTGTGTGTGTGTGTGTGTGTGTGTGTGTGTGTGTGTGTGTTTTATAGAATAAATGTGTGTGGTTTACTGCAAATGCTGCTAGAAAATGTTTATTTCTCCCTGGCATTAATAAGTATCCATCTACATCTACAGCATTTAGCAGATGCTCTTGTCTGGAGCTATTTACAATTATCATTTTTATACAACTAAGCACTAAGGGGCTTGTACAAGGACCCAATAGTATTGATTGTTGGATTGAACCATTGACCTTTGGATCAGTAACCCATCACCTTAACTCAGGGTGGGCAACTATGTTTCCCAAGGGGCCACATGAGAAACAGAAGATATTGTGGAGGGTGGGGCCAATAACCTGAACTCAATTCTGCATAACATTGATTTTATTTCTTAGTAAAAAGTGGTATTAACATGTCTTTTAGTGGGAACAGTGTTGTTTATCACCCATTTTTGCCAGTGCATTGAAGTCTGGTGGTAATTATGTTGTGGTAATTATCAGAACAGATTTGAGGTGTTCATCACTCATTTGGGACCTGTGCGGTGCTTGTTGGTGTTCATCACACTAAAAGTCTGTTCACACACAATCATCTGTGCCATCTGTTGAATGTTTGGAAATTTGGCTGCACTTAATGAAGCATAAAACTCATCCAGTTTAAGGGAATTGAACTTCTCCTTTAACATCATGTCACATTGGAGATCAATGGGATCCAACTGCAACTCCTGTGGTACCGTTTCAGAGTCTTGTGAGACGGGACCTGACACCAGCTGAAGTGCTCTGTCATTTTTTCCAAAATCACAAAACCAGCGGCAGAATTCGTCATGTAGGTCTTCATGTGCTTTCCTGTATTTTTTGCACATGTTACAGGGCCTATTTTAACATCGCCAGTAAAGGGGAAATGAGTGAATGACTTGTCTGACATTTGCTTTGAAAATAAAACTAGCCTGGTTTTGAAGGCTCTGATGCCCCCCCTCCCCCTCCCCCTCCCCCCATGAAATAGCTGACAGCTAACAGAAATAGCAGAACAGGATCGGTCAAGGCACCACTGTACATGATAATCAGAAGCTAAAAGAGTTTATAATACATGAGTGTTCCTTAAAAAAACAAAAAACAAAACAACAACAAAAAAACACCTATCGACTGAGTTTGATATTAGATTGTTGGGACACATACTAAGTGTACCATCAGTCAAACTCAGATGGTAGGTGTTGTTGTGTGAGTTTTCCTTTTTTTTTTTTTTTTTTGAAAATACCCAGTGACTCAGATGTCCAGAGGAAGTTCATTCCACCATCTTGGAGCCAGAACAGAGCAGGATTTAGATGCATTCTTCCCTTGTCTCTTGACAGAGAGAGGGATCAGTCTCTTATATAGTATACTTAGCCTGTGTTCTTACAAACCAGTATGAGAATATATTCACTGCTAGTAATTTTAAAGCATTTCTGTAAATCACACTGGATAAGAGCATCTACTAAATGTAACCGTAAAAGTAAATGATTCAGACATTTTCATTTTCTAAGCCACTTAATTCTACTTAGGGTCACAGGGAGGCTTACGCCCATCGCAGCTGACTCTGGCTGAAGGTAGGGTACACGCTGGACAGCCCGTCAGGCCATCAAAATGCCAACACTCCATTCACACTCACACCTAGCAATGATTTGGAACAGCTAATTAGTTTTCTGTGCATGTTTCTGGACTCTAGAAAGTCTTGAGGAGCCATAAAATATTATCACAGGATTTGCTGCACACAATACTTTCAATTATAGATGTTACCTGTGTGCCAGCAGTATATGTATTTGTTTCTTGTGTACTAGTTGGAGAGACTCCTAACCAGAGATATAAAGCTATGCATTGTATGTCAGCATTGAAGTGTGTTCGTGTGTGTGTGTGTGTGTGTGTGTGTGACAGTGCTCTTATGAAAAATTAAAAATTGAATATTTTATTGATACCAGAGGGAATTGTGTGCACACACACTTGCTCCATGCAATTAGAGTGAGATAAAGATAGTCTTGATAAATACATTTAAGAAACACACACACACACACACACACACACACACACAAACACACACAGACGCTCCCCGACTTGCGTTCATCTGTTTTACTTTTATTTTGTTTGTTTGTTTTTTTTTTATTTTACGTGTTTTTGTTGTTGTTGTTGTTGGGTTTTTTTGTATTTTTTTCATGTCAAATTTTGAGTTTAGCGTGTTCTCTGTAGTACGAAACGTACTTACGTAGTACGTTGACTTAATGACATAATGACTCTGCCTCCATTGTTTACAAACGACAGATTGAACGTGCCCCTCCTTCTTCCCAGTTCACTGCTTGTTACCCTATTGTTAAAACATAGTCTCTATGATCTTTCTGTTTACAATGTTTTGCAGAGTATTGTAACCCTAAGCAAATATGGTTGGTCAGAAGTGTAAGCCTACTAGTGATAGTGGTAATCAAAAAAGCGGAAAGGCATCTCGTTCGAAACAAAGATGGCTATTATCAAGAAAATTGATGCTTGTGAAAAACACGTGAAAGTTGCACGTTTTTTCCAAATGGGTCCGTCGACCATCTGAACCATTTACAAGTAGAAAGATCGCATCATAGAGAATGTTAAAGGTTATATTTGATACTGTGAATTTGATTAAAATTTATTTATTTGAAATTATTTTGCTTGAATTTAATTTATTTGAAATGAATGTAATATTATTTGATATATTTGATAGTATTTTACAATGTTATGTTCATAATAATTGATTTAGGGGTGTTTTATGAGATACGGTAATGGTATTTATGGGTGTATAGTGCAGTATGAGCGTTATACGTCACAAGTGATCCATCACTGTAACAACTTACGTTCACTTTCAACTTATGTTCGGCCGTCTGCAACCAATTAATAATGTAAGTCGGGGAGCGTCTGTATTCATTATGACTTTCTCCACTTCAATATGCTTCTGGCAGGTGAAAAATATTCTGTGAACATGCATTTGAACATGCTTTTGAACTGGCGGGAAACGACGGAACGTTTGCAGAACGACTGAGGAACCTAAGGGAACATGTTCAAAAGTACGTTCACGGAAGATTTTGGCCTGCCAGAAGCGGAGGAACGTTTGCAATCATATGGAAGGACACGGACGATGGAACGACTGAGAACGTTGGAGGATGATGACATTTTTGCCTCCGAGAGTTTACAGCGCTCCAGAGAAATAGGGGTATAAGCTTCGAGGCATTGAATATCTGGGTATCAGACATGCAGCCCATACCATGAGACCGGAGACCGCACAGCTTTGGCAGACACTATCCAACCAGGGCGCCCTGCTGGGACGACATGACTCCATCTTGCATTAGATGATGGACAATCTCCAGCACATAACCACCAGCTTGGCACAGCTCGGTGAAAGGATGGAAAACGTCACCACTCACCTTGCTGCTGCGACCCCGCCACCTCACCCTTCACTTTCCGCTTTGGCAGCAGTAACAGTGCCAGCTATACTCCCTGCGCACTGAGAAACACTCATTCCCACGCCATCCAGGTATTCGGACACGATCGGCTCCTGCGCACGATTCCTTCATCAGTGTTTGCTTGTCTTCAGCCAGCAGCTGCTCACATACTCCACCGATCAAGCAAAAACCGCCTTCATCATGAGCCTACTCATGGAGTAAGCCACGTCCTGGGCATTAGCGGTCGCCACCCACACCCCGGAATTAATGCTCCCAGTTTGACCAGTTCATGCGAGAGTTCACGGTAGCTTCCCTCCGTCTTCGTGTGGGGGGACGGGTCCGGAATGTTATTTGTGCTTATGCGCCAAATGACAGTTCAGAGTACCCACACTTCTTGGAGTCTTTGGGGGGGGGGGGTGTTGGAGAACGCTCCCTTGGGAGACTCACTCGTTGTCTTGGGAGACTTCAACACCCATGTGGGCAACAATAGTGTGACCTGGAAGGATGTGATTGGTAGGTATGGCCTCTCCAGTATGAACCCGAATGTTGTTTCATTGTTGGACTTCTGTGCTTGTCACAGTTGGTCTATCATGAACATCATGTTCGAAGATAATTGTGCCCATAAGTGCACTTGGCACCAGGACACCCTAGGTCGCAGTTCGATGATTGACTTTGTAGTCATGTCATCGGATTTGCGGCCATATGTTCTGGACACTCGGGTGAAGAGAGGAGCAGAGCTGTCTACCAATCACCACCTGGTGGTGAGTTGGCTTCGGTGGTGGGAGAGGCTGCTTTCCAGACCTGGCAGGCACAAGCATGTAATCAGGGTCTGCTGGAAACATTTGGCAGAGTCTCCTGTCTGAAAAGCCTCCCACCTCCAGCAGAGTTACAACCACGTCCCGGAGGAGGCGGGGGACATGAAATCCGAATTGGCCATGTTTCATGCCTCCATTGCTGAGGCGGCAGCCCATAGCTGTGGCCGTAAGGTCATTGGTGCTTGTTATGGCGGTAAGCCCCGAACCCAGTGGTGGACACCTGCGGTGAAGTGGGCAATCCAGCTGAAGAAGGAGGCCTATCGGGTTTTATTAGCCTGTGGGACTGCAAACAGGTACTGGCAGACCAAACGTGCTGCAGCCGAGGATGTCGCAGATGCAAAATCTTGGGCGTGGGAGGAGTTCGGTGAGGGCCTGGAGAGTGATTATATTTGAGGTTGGCCTCAAAAACGTTCTGGACCGCCATCTGGCACCTCAGGAGGGGAAAGCAGTTCTCCACAAACACTCTTTACAGTGGAGGTGGGGAGCTGCTTACCTCGACTAGGCATGTCGTCGAGAGATGGAGGGAATACTTTGAGGACCTCCTCAATCCCACCAACATGCCCTCTGTGGAAGAAGAAGACCCTTGGGATTTGGCTTGGGGTCCACCCATCACTGGTGTGGAGGTCACTGGGGTTGTCAAAAAGCTCCACCGTGGTCGAGCTCCGGGGTTGGACAAAATCCGCCCGGAATATCTCAGGGCTCTGATTATTATTCATCTAGTTGTTGTTTTCCAAACTTTGAACATTAGCTAGAAGGACACTGGAAAGTGCAGAATGGTGTTGTCTGCTCCTCAGCCTGACCTTCACTCTGGCTCTTCCCCCACCTTTCCCTCCAGCATTGTTTCTGCTCAGGTAGCCAAGGTAAACAACCTACATTCAGTTGCATGTATATTGGTGGTGTCAGTTTGTGACTCTGCGCCAATGTCTAGAAGAGTATCTCTGTAATAGCTGATTACTGAATTGTATGTTGCCAGAAAAGTGGAAAAAAAAAAAAAAATCTGGTAAGATACTAAAACATTGGCAGAATTGAGGAGGATGCCAAGTGACAGCAACCATCCTTAATGGTGCCAATTTTTTAATTCTTGAATGTTCTATTTACCTGAATCTCTAGTTTACATGCATTGTGTTTGTTTGCCTTTTTTGTTTTGTCTTTAACCACTGTTGTGTTGTCCCATATAATGAGAATGTAGGAGGTACACAGTGAGGAGGGAGTGACTGGAGGTCAGTTAATTGCCAGACATCATTTTCACGTAGATGTAACTATTTGTGGTTGCCATTTTACTGAGTGAGATATGGGTGTTTTGTGGTAATTAATTACAAAAAGTAAACAATTCACCTGAATTAAAATTATTCATTCAGAAAAAAGTTATCAAATTCATGTAATGCTCCTGAGTGGCGCATTGACAAGGTGTGTGACCATTAACATGGACATCACAAATTTGAATCTGGTTTAATGCCACAGCCGTCTCAGGCTGGAAGTCCATGCGAGATAACTGGCTCATTCGTACGAGGAGGTGGATAGCGCTTTCCATCCGAGTGTGTTTGATCACCCCCAAATACACATGACGCCTCAGTTCAAAAAGAGGTGGGTGGCTAGCACTGTATTTCACGGAGGGGGGCATGTGCAGGCTTTTGCCCCTTCCTGGGTGTGGTGGTGACTGTGTGATAGGGAAGGCAGTACCTGATGGGTGGGAATTGGATATGACTAAATTAGTCAGAAAAATTCAGTGGTGAAAAAAATAAATAAATAAATAAAGGCAAATGAAAACAAGATTTGCAGAATAACTCTTACTATGTAGTTAATGGGATCAATTAATGTGTTTCAGAACTTTGGGAAACAGTATGCAGTAACACACATTAGAAATCCCTCTTTGTTGCTAATAATGGCTCATGCCAGTGTACAATTATGCAAACAATGTGAGCCAGTGCAGGTTGACTGAGGGCTTAAGATGCTTATGTATCTGCCGGCATTTTAATTGTGGAGACAGTGCTCAACAGGTGTTTAACAGACTACACCAGGGGAAAAAAAAAACATGGTCTTTGTGTTAGGGATGGATCATCTGCCCACCTGATCTGATTACGTGCAAGGACTGAGGGGGTGGACTTTCCCTAAAGACAAAGACTAGCAGGGAGAAATGTGAAGGAGTGGTGAAAGCATGTAATTATAAACCTTAACAGTTGATAAACTGAAAAAGTAGATATCTATTTACACTTAACACTATGTCTTTATGAGTATAATTATAGTTTCAATAGGAAAACAATGCTAATGTCAGTGTGATTTCTACCGTAACAACATACCTATTACATAATTAAAAGTAGCTAAAATGTAGCTAACATGCATAACAAGTTACTACTTCAGCGATGTTGCCTTTTTTCATCACTGGGTATCCACATCACTCCCACCTTTTCAGATAGCATGTTGAATGATGGGCAATCTTGTTGGCATTCACAATTGTAAACACACAGGACCCCAAGTCCACCACTAATGCTGTACACCACTGTGTCATGTGATATGAAGTTGCAATAATTGGGATATATGTGTTGATGTGACCAAGTCCTGCAAGAAAAATAGAAATATTTATTAACTTTGAGAAAAACAACTGAAAGGAAAATAATGGCTGTTACCACACAAAAAAAAAAAGAATGAAAGAAAGAAAGAAAAAGTTATTAAACATTCAGAAACCACATAGGAAAATATACATCTTCTTTTCCTTTCGGCGTTTCCCTTCAGGGGTCGCCACAGCAAACCATCCGCCTCCATCTCACCCTATCCTCTGTATTCACTCTTACTCCAACTACCTTCATGTCCTCCTTCACCACATCCATAAATCTTCTCTTTGGTCTTCCTCTCGGCCCTCTGCCTGGTAGTTGCAACCTCAGCATCCTACTACCAATGTACTCACTATCCCTCCTCTATACATGTCCAAACCATCTCAATCTAGCCTCTCTGACTCCAAAACCTCTTACATGGGCTGTCCCTCTGATGTGCTCATTCCCGAGGTGAGACAAGAATCTCCATGGACTATGATGTTTGCAGATGACATTATGATCTGTAGTGAGAGCAGAGAACAAGTGCAGGGAAATCTAGAGAGGTGGAGGTATGCCCTGGAAAGGAGAGGAATAAAGGTTAGCCTCAGTAAAACAGAATACATGTGTGTGAACGACAAGGACCCAAGAGGATCGGTGAAGGATTTTAAGTACTTAGGCTCAACAATCCAGAGCAATGGAGAGTGCGGAAAAGAGGTGAAGAAGCGTGTGCAGGCAGGTTGGAATGGTTGGAGAAAAGTGTCCGGTGTGATGTGTGATACGAAGGTATCGGCAAGAATGAAAGGAAAAGTGTACAAGACGGTGTTGAGGCCAGCAATGTTGTATGGTTTAGAAACCGTGGCTCTGGGGAAAAGACAGGAGGCAGAGCTGGAGGTAGCAGAGATGAAAATGTTGAGGTTCTCTTTGGGAGTAACGAGGATGGATAGGATCAGGAATGAGCACATCAGAGGGACATCCCATGTATGACGTTTTGAAGACATAGTCAGAGAGGCTAGATCGAGATGGTTTGGACATGTACAGAGGAGGGATAGTGAGTATATTGGTAGTAGGATACTGAGGTTGGAACTACCAGGCAGGTAGTTCCTAGAGGAAGACCAAAAAGACCTCTTCCTAGAGGAAGACCAAAGAGACGATTCATGGATGTGGTCAAGAAGGACATGAAGGTAGTTGGTGTAAGAGAAGAAAATGCAAAGGATAGGGTGAGATGGAGGCAGATTCACTGAGGTGACCCCTGAAGGGAAAAGAAGAAGTCAGTGATGGTCTGGGGTCCCATGTCAGCTGCTGGTGTTCGTCCACTGTGTTTTATCAAGGGCAGGGTCAATGCAGCTAGCTATCAGAAGATTTGGGAGCACTTTATGCTTCCATCTGAAAAGTTTTAAGGAGATGAAGATTTCGGTTTTCAGCACGACCTGGCACCTGCTCACAGTGCCAAAACCACTGGGAAATGGTTTACTGACCATGATATTACTGTGCTCAATTGGCCTGCCAACTCTCCTGACCTTAACCCCATACAGAATCTGTGGGATATTGTGAAGAGAAAGTTGAGAGACACCAGACCCAACACTGTGGATGAGCTTAAGGCCGCTATCGAAGCATCCTGGGCCTCCGTAACACCTCAGCAGTGACACAGGCTGATTGCCTCCATACCACGCCCCATTAAAGCAATCATTTCTGCAAAAGGATTCCTGATCAAGTATTGAGTGCATATCTGAACATAATTATTTGAAGGTTGACTTTTTGTATTAAAAACACTTTATTGGTCGGATGTAATCTGCTAATTTTCTGAGATAGGGATTTTTGGTTTTTCTTTATTTTTTCCCAAAATTATCAATATTAAAACAAAAGGCTTGAACTACTTCAGTTGTGTCTAATGAATCTAAAATATATGAAAGTCTAATGTTTATCAGTACATTACAGAAAATAATGAACTTTATCACAATATGCTAATATTTTTAGAAGGACCAGTATATGTAACCATAAAATGAGGCGTGTTCACTGCCTGTAAAAAGTGAGTTTATATGGCATTTCAAGACCCCCCCCCCCTGCCCCTCGGGAATGTCTATAACAAGGGTCAGCAACCTTTGCCATTCCAAGAACCATTTGAACCCATTTTCTACAGTAAAGAAAACACTAGGAGCCACAAATCTTTTTTTTTGACATTTAAAATCAAATAACACTGCATATACTGCCCCCCCCCTTTTTTTTCCTTCATGTTAATATGAAAACAAACACAAACAAAAAAAAAGTTTCGTATAGATTTAAACTACTACAGAGACAATTGAATTATAATTCTGCTTGCAACAAAAACGTAAAAAAAAAGCCTCCCTGCGACCCTAATTAGAATTAAGCGGTTCAGAAAAATGAATGAATGTGTTAGAGTCCGTGTTGTATTTTATAAAGTATAACTATCCCATAAAGCGAGGGGCCAGGTGCAGCCAGATGTGTTAACAGGTTGGGTAACCTTGTCACCCACCTCCTCCGGGACATAGTTGTAGTTCTGCCGGAGGTGGGAGTTAAAGGCCTCTTGAACAGGAGACTCCGCTAAACGTTTCCAGCCAACCAAAATTACACACTTGGGCCTGCCAGGTCTGGAAGGCAGTCTACCCCACCATCCAAGTCAGCTCACCACCCCGTTCACCCTAGTGTCCAGAACATGCCACCGCAAGTCTGGTGACAACTGCAATGTTGATCATCAAACTGCGACCTACGGTGTCCTGGTACCAAGTGCACCCTTATGTTTGAACATGGTCTTTGTGATGGACAAACTGTGACAAGCACATAGTAAAACAACGAAACACCATCTGGGTTCAGACGAGAGAACCCGTGCTTACCGATCACACCCTTCTAGGTCACATTATTTGTTCTCCACATGGGCGTTAAAGTGAAAAAAGACAGAAAAAAAAAAAGAGACTCCCAAGGGAGCGTTCTCCAAAACACCCCTAAAGACTCCAAAAAGGGCAATACTCTTAACTGTCATTTGGTGCTTAAGCACAAACAGTCAGGAACCATCCCCCCACCGAAAGGTGGAGAGCTGCTACCCTTTTGTTGACTGGGGAGAACTCTCACGTTTCAGCACCAAGACGGGTGGGGGGCAAAAAGGATGTCTACACCGGTTCACCGCCTCTCCCATCAGCATCCCCTGAATGGAATAAAGGTCCAGCCTCTCGAGATGGGTGGTTCCAGAGCCCAAGCTATGCATTGAGGTGAGCCTGACTGTAGTTCGTCGGCATCTCTCCACCTCACGAACCAGCTCAGGCTCCTTCCCCGCCAGAGAGGTGACATGCCATGTCCCAAGAGTCTTAGTCAGTATTAGGGTCTATGGCGGCCCTAAGCAGTCTTCCTGCAGATCAATTCCCCAAGTGTCACTAAGTGCGCTGGAGAGATCAGTAAAGAAAACACAGGCACCGACCAAGTGCTCAAGTGTTTATTCACCGATCATGAAATATGCTCTAAAAAGAGGGAAGTATGACCCTTGAAGGTATGTCTTAATCAGACATTTGTCAACGTGACCTGGGATAGGCTACTAAATATATGTTAGCTGACATATGGACAACGTGACCTGGGTCACACTTTTAATTATATACTATCCGAGAACACATGTGCAAGATTTTGATTAAAGGGAAGATCTACATAAAAGGAGAACTTCATGTTCAAGTTCCACCATGACTTATTTACAGCCTCAAAGTAAGGTACAGTACTAGGCCTTCTTATTCTCTCTTCCCCTTGATGTACCCTTCATAACAATGTTCCATAACATCCAAGCACACAGATAGAAGTCACAAGTTCAGCACAAATGAGTTACATGAGCAAATTACATTATAAAATATAAAACCATTAAGTGAGGTTAAATAGCAGCACTATGATTATGAGAACATAAAATGTATGTAGTGATTAATACTGGTTAGTAATTAATACAAGATATAAAAAAAAATCCCTTTAGTTCTTTTATACCAGGATTACCTAAGAATGGTATGATGCATTTGATTTACAGCTTTCCCAATTGCTCCATGATCCTCATCATTAGCAGGGACAAAAGTACAGCATTTATCGCCCACTACCGCGAGTACATCCCCCCTGTTCCAGCCAATAGAATATCTAGGGCCATATGATTTTGGAGTGTCGTTAAACCTAGAGCAGTGAGTTCTTTATGTATCCCTTTGATGGTTTCGAGTTTCATTAGCAAATGCAGCTAAATGATGAGTGATTTCAACTTCTTTCCAGATACTGTAGACCAGGGATCACCAACGTGGTGCCCGTGGGCACCAGGTAGCCCGCAAGGACAATATAAGTTGCCCGCGGACCTGTTCACTGCTATTTTTAGGACAGGCCCATTTTTAGGACAGCGCCACTCTCCATTGAGCTGCATATAATTTTTTTGAATATATTTTTAAATCAAGTCAATATCTTCACATAGATGAATATCATTAATTATTAATAATAACATCTAATTAAATCTAATTAAATGTAAATTGAGCAAATTTGTAATTTCAGAGGTGTGTATCGACCTAGTAGCCCTTCGCATTAATTGGTACCCATGAAGTAGCTCTCAGTTTCAAAAAGGTTGGTGACCCCTGCTGTAGACTCTGAAAGAAGGTATTAGGGTAGTCCAAAATCTATGCCACTTAAGAAACAAGCTGGTGTTCAGGTGGTCGATAGGTAGCATATAGATCTAGATTACAACAGCATATTTTATATGTGGTGTCATTAAAGGGGTGAATGATAGCGAGAGATCCCTTCAGCTGGAGTGGGGCGCAGGCACCTGACAAATTGGCGGGTATAGCAACCATTGGTTGTGTACCATGCCCACAATACTAGTACCAATCAAAAGCCAATCTAGCCTTAGGGTGATGGCTAGGATGAGGAGAGTAATAAGAATAATTAAGCACTATACAAGTACCATGTATATACAAGGAAACTCTAGGATTACAGATTGTTTCCGATTAACGGACTGTGGTACACTGGCATGAGAATAACACATAACATGGCACATAATGTGGGCATTCAGGTGTTTGGGTGGGCCCGTAGATACAGACAGAGCAAGGAATATTTCCTAAAACGGTGAGATCCTGTATATTTCTTATTTATGAAACATGTAGGAAAAGTATAACCTGGAGGAAATCTAGCCTTAAGAAATTGATGAGTAGGAACAGGGTGCAAGTGAAGTGTAAACATGACATTCTGTTTCCTATAAGCAGTGAGGAGTTCATAACCATCACACCATGGACACCAATAACTATGTATATGACAACCATCGCTAAGAGGAATGACAGTGTCATCGCATATTTACAAGTAGGTGCAGCAGGGAGAGAGAGAGAGAGCCATGGCCGAGTTGGGAATGGCATGAAGGACATGATTCACTAGTCATTTGTTTGGCAGTCCAGTTAGCAAACCTCTAAAAGGTGTGAGGATGAGCTTTGCCAGGAGTTCCCAACGTGAGGACCACCAGAAGAATTACCATCATCCTACCAGGACGCAGCCACAGTGAACTGTCCGTATCCCTTTCCAGTAGTGATGATACCAGCAAAGATACGAGCCTCTGGAAAAACACCAGAAGTTTCCAGCGAAAGAAAAGAACTTCGGCAGTGGCGATTCCAATAGTAATCTGCATAGGGTTAGCCCTCCCCAAGAAGAGGGAAAAATCACCATTCCTACACAGAGCGTGAAGAGAAAAACTACAACAGTTAAACGTAGAGCTCATGACAATCATACATTACTCCTTAATAGGATTATCCAACTTGGGCCCGCTAGGTGCGGCCTTCAATCTGGTAGCATGAATCCACTGTGGAGATAAATCTGTTAGAACAGCAGTTCGAGTAATGGCGATCACTTCTGCTGGCCCACTATATTTAGGCTCACCCAATTGTCCCAAGCGATTAAAAAGCCATACCAACACCATGTCCCCTACCTGGAATGGGTGAGTGGTGGTAATGGTGAGGTGGTGGTAATGGTGAGGATTTGTTTGCATCTGTCGAGAATTCATGAGATCTATCAATTAGGGCAGCAGAGTACTCGTCCATGTGTAATGGTTAATCGAATGTACCTAGGGTGGACTTACCTTTTCTCCACAGCGGAGGGCAAGGTCGACCAAAAACGCGTTCATATGGCAAATCGCCACCCAGGCTTACACGAGCGGTCATGCAAATTTCGGCCAATACCGCTGGCAAAAGATCAACCCAAATTTTAGATACTTTGGCCTGCATAGCGTTAGTCAATTTGTCTTTAATTGGTCCATTAGTCCTTTCAACCATCCCCAATGACTGTAGGCGGTAGGGTATATGAAAATACCAGTTAAGAGACATGTATTTGCATAATTCTTATGTAACTCTCGAGGTGAAAGGTGTTCCCTGGTCGAAAGCCCATGGAATTCCATACCTAGGGATTATTTCCTTTGCCAAGATTTGTGTTACTACCTTAGCATTCTCCCAGGTGCATGGAAACACTTCCACCCACCTGGAGAACTTATCCACCATGACCAACAAGTATTTATATGTTCCACATTTTGGTATATGCATAAAATCTATTTGCCATTCCAAGAATGGAGAGGTAGGTATAGGCAGACATTCATGTTTCACTATTGGAGAAGTAGGATTATTTTCTACCCATATGAGGCATCTAGTTAAAAATGGAGTCCACTAAACTATTTAGGTTTGCAATACAAAAAGTTTATTCAAATCTTTTACCCCTCTTGGTGCGCGGTGTGTACCACGAAACTCCCACATGAGGAATGGAACAAAACACAAGATGGAAGACATCGGCGGCCATCCTTGGTATACCAAAGGCTGTTGGAGGCCACAGAGGCGCCTGGAGTCTGCCAAAAGGCTGAATCCAATGGTGAGGCTGACGACTGGAGAGAATGTAAATCTAAATCAGGAAGAAGAGATAGATAGAAACGACGCATTGCGCTAGGTAGGGTCTATGTTTGGGAAGATGTGACCCCCCTCACCCCCGCCACCCCTTTTGCAATCCTGTCAGCCAAGGAATTACCTTTGACGTCTGGGCTGCCCCCCATAGAATGGGGCTTAGTCTTGACTATGGCTAAAGTACAGGGACACTAACAGGTATCAATTAAATTTTGTACCAGTGTACAATGAAAAATAGGCTTACCATCAGCCAATTGGATGCCTCTAGATTGCCATACGCAACCAAAATCATGCGCCATGTCGAGCACCTGCAAATGCGAAGAGTTCCGCAGCTTGAGCAGAAGTGAAAGGAAGAGTCTATAACAGTATTAGGGAGAGAGCAAACAATAGCCACGGAGGAAACTACCATCTGAGGATTTAGAACAGGAGGCATCTATGAAGAGCTTCCAAGGGTGCTGATAAAAGGTCATCCCTAATACTACTAGAATTAATGATTACAGAAATGCAATTATGCTCCGGATCATCCAAGGTATCATCCTGGTCATCAAAGGATGAGGTGGCTTTGATCACTAAATTACTGGTAGAACATAGAATAGTCTCGTAACCAGGGCGTCGCTGCATGGTCATGTGTGCCATTTCTAGATTCTGTAGAACTTGTTTCACTTGTTGTGACTAATGTAAAACCATAGGATGAGAGGCGACCAATTTCTCAGCTTCCTGAACCATCACGGCACAGGCAGCAACAGCCCTTAGACATGGAGGAAGACCCTGTGCAACAGTATCTAATAGTTTGGACAGGAAAGCACATGGTCGCATCCCCCCTTCATGCTCCTGGGCTAGTACAGCAGATGCAGTGCCTTGGTGTTTGCAGGCGTAGATGTAGAAGGTCTTTGTGTAGTCTGGTAGGCCCAGTGCTGGGGTTCAGCAGATGACATGCTTTAGAGCACTGTAAGTATTCATCATTTCATCAGTCCAGATGAGCAGCTGGTCTGTGTGAGCAATAGCTGAACACAAACACTTGTCATAAGAACAGTCTGGTATCCATTGTCTGCAGTAATTAATCAGTCCCACAAAAGACATGAGAGCATGCTTTGTAGCAGGGCATCTAGTATCCAGTATCGCTTGAATTTGATCTAATAGATTTTTACTGCCTTGAGAGAGCTCGAAACCAAGATATTTGACAGTGTCTTTGTGAAACTGGAGCTTAGCTTTTGATACCATAAAGCCTTTCTCCGCCAGATGGCTTCAGATTCAGCAGAAATCAGATCCGCGTACTGATGCACCAGAGAGCCAGAAGGAAGGGAAAGAACGATCGGCCAGTGAATCCCTAACTACGGCAGAAAAAAACAACAGGTGAATCAATATAGCCTTGTGGCAACCTAGTCCAGGTGTACCGTTTACCCGTGTGTGAAGGCAAAAATGGGCCGAGTCTCCTCTTCCACAGGAACACTGAAAAAGGCAGAACATAGATCACAAAAACAATGGCCTGGAATAGATGCCATAACTGAAGACATCAGGTATGACAGGTATAAGGAGATCATTAATTTTACGCAGATCTAATTAAAGCACCACGGGCCATCAGGTTTAGGAACAGGATTAACCGGAGTATATGGACTAATACAGTACAACCACGCCTCGCTCCAGAAACATTCGCAGAATAGCATCTATACCTTCTGCTTCGAAGAGGGGATACTGTTTAATAAACACAGGATACAAGTGTTTAAGGTTTACTTCATACGACACACAGTGAACGAGCCGTGCATCGTCCCTGTGTTCCACTCAGAGAGAGGGAGGAAGAGCACTCAATGCAGCATGGATGTCAGTGGAGGACGCAGAAACAGAGTCAATCAGAACATGCTGATACATTCGATAAATTCAGAGTGCTCATTAGATCCCGTCCCAGAAGATTAAAAGGAGCTTGAGGTATAACACAAAGGAATGATATGCAGGTTAACTTGGGTCAGAGGGAAAGGTCACCAAAAGAGTAGGAGTGCAGTAAGATGAAAGGGGGACCCCAAGTATCCCTACAGAGCATACAGTTTTATTTGAAATAGGACCTTCATACGACTTGCTTATGGAGGACATGGTGGCCCCTGTAAAGGGGAGAATTTGACCATTAACATTAATTTCCACCATGGGCAGGTCAGCAACATAATCTAATTTGAATGAATGATGTAGCATCACAGGATAAAAGCTTTGTGGGCAGCCCTACTGTTGAGAGCAGGTGAATGGATTTGTGCTCGGCTGAGTGTATGGCGTGCCAGCCTATGGCTTAGAGGAACATACCGGCTGAGGCGCTCCAGGAGGGGAAACATTACCAAGACTGCCACTTTCTTCATCGGTCTTCCTTTTCCGACTTTCACATGTCCAATACCACGGTAGTGGAAGTTACCTACGCTACGACCTTGTGCTCTAGGACGGCCCAAATTCTGATTATCGCGTCCGCTTATTACCTCTGCAAGCTGGATAGCCTCCTACAGCGATTCATATAGCCTTAAAGGAACCTTCAAACAATCCATCTCCCCCCCATAGTCCTCAGCCACTCTCCCATCACTCTCTCATTTTGAAGCTATCTGCGAGCTGAAACTTAAGAATTTTTTGTACATATATTTAACTTTTTTTTTTTTTTTTTTTTTTTTTTTTTTTAAACAAGGAATTACTGCAGAAAACACAGGAAAACAGATATGTTCTAATTCCTTGCCAAAGCATCCACCAGTACATTCTCTTTCCCAGGAAGGTGCATTATAATTAAAGATAATTGTTGGCGATACATACTCCATCTTAACACTCTTTGATTGGTGCTTGCCATGATCATGACAGTAAGTCTAATATGTTTTTCAAAACCTGATGATACCACTCTATTACCCCTTATGTTTGTGGGTGATACGTTTTAGAACGTAGCTGCTTGATTCCTAACCTACATATAAAGATTTTAATTACCTGGGACAGGAAATTTGATCTCTGGTTTGATTGTATTTCCATTGGGAAACCAACCTGAGTGAAAAACTTGATCAAAGCCTCAGCCACTGTAGTTGCCGAAATTTCCTTTAAGGGGATGGCTTCTGGATAGTGAGTAGCCTGATCCATTATCGTAAGCAAGTATCTATTGCCTGACTTGGTTCTAGGTAAGGGGCATACCACGTCAATCACGATCCTTGCAAATGGCTCCTTAACTGCAGGAATGGGTTTAATAAAGAGCTTTGGCAATGGTGGTGTTGGGTTTCCCTACCAACTGACATGTCTCACAAGTCCTACAATACTTAGCAACACCCCTAGATAGTGTGGGCTAAAAGAAATGCTGCAAAATTATATGTTTGGTTTTCCTCACTCCAAGATTGCCAGCTAAGGGAATGTCATGCGCCAGGCTCATATCCTGGCGATACTCACGTGGAACCACAATCTGTTCCTGAACCTGCCATTTCTCATTTGCTGGGACATCATGTTCCCTCCATTTTTCTCATGAGGATCCTCCCATGGATGTAAAAACAAACAGGCAACTTTTCTGCCTCCTCCTCTGAGAAAGCATGAGTATGGAGCTTACTTAAGCTGCTATCTTGTTTTTGCTTTTCAATTAAAGTTTGCATGTTAGCCTTAATAGGTATTTTATCACTCTCTGGATCCTGCGTCATAGGATCATCCCGTGCAGGATCTAAGTCTATGCGAAAAGTATCTGTTGGTACCTCAGTTTCAGAGACACTCTCAGAGGTTTCTGGAGTAATTCTGGCTTTCCTAGACCTCACACCTGCTTTACTAAAAGCCTCGCTCTGGGACCTAGTCACCGCACACTCGGGAAAAATTCCTGGATACATTTCTTCTAGTCTTTCCTTTTCTGGATCGACCTGTGGGCTAGACTGAACAACTGGTAATACATGCACTACATCCCACCCAATATCATTAGCGATCAACATATCTACTCCATCTATTGGCAGAGTAGGAACTACAGCTACAGTCACTGGACCTACGTGGTACTTGTAATCCAGATAAACATCACACAATGGAGCACCTTCATAGTGATTCATCACTCCCCTAAGTATCACTTTTCTCTAAAGGTTGTAACATAGCCTCAGGGACAGAGCGTTTCTTAAGCAAGGTCTGCTCACCACAAGTATTTCTGATCAAGGTCACTGTCTGTGGCATTACAAATTTCTCTCGATTTGGGTCTTTACTAAGTGGCGATACAACTCCCTTATCAGTGAAACATTCAAACATCTTTGGGACTGATTTTGTAATAGGTGGTACTTCCACATCGTCACATGGCACTTAGTAAACGAGGCTTGAGATTTACCTCTTTATCAGAGTCACTGACTCGTTTTTAGCCTTCAAAATCCTACCTTCTGACATGATATGATTTGGCTTTTTACAGTAGAAACAAGTTAAATTTGATTTCTTACTATTGTCACCTTTTGACTTCTGCTCTGGGGATTTACTATGCTCAGGGTTTTGCTGCTGATTACTAGCTTTATGAAAAAGTTTCTGATAGTGCTTCGTATGGATTAGGGCATACTCATCAACAACTTTTGTGTGTGTGTGTGTGTGTGTGTGTGTGTGTGGATGGATATATATATATATATATATATATATATATATATATATATATATATATAATGTATGTATGTATGTATGTATGTGTGTGTGTATGTGTGTGTGTGTGTGTGTGTGTGTGTGTGTGTGCGTGCGTGCGTGCGTGTGTTTATCAAATTCAGGTCTAGTGCTACACGATTTCGCTGGATTCAAAACTTCTATGGGGACCAAGATGAGTGGGCCATAGACAATATCTACATTGGGCAACAATGTCCCAGAATGTGCTCTGGACATGGCTGGTGTGACCACGGCCACTGCAGGTATACCTCTGTGTGACTTCTTAAGATATTTATTTATAGACATTCAATCAGTAAAGTTGAGACATTACATTTGAATACCTTTGTGAACATATATGCGCTTATGATGTACAAAATCGGATCCCAAAAATGTTGTGACAGTATGCTAATTGTGAATACGAACTGAATGCAATGCTGTGGAAGTGCCAAATGTCAATATATTATTCCAAATAGAACATAGATTTTAGATAATAAGTTTGAACTGAGAAAAATGTATTATTTTAAGTGGAAAATATGTTGATTTTAAATTTCATGCTGTCAAATAAAATCTAAAAAAAAAGTTGGGACAGGTAGCAATAAAAGGCTAGAAAAGTCAGATGAACAGCTACAAGACCAATTACCACTAATGAGGTCCATTGGGAACATAACTGAGTATAAAAAGAGTTTCTCAGAGTGGCAGTGTCTCTCATAAGCGAAGATGGATAGAAGATCACCAAATCCACCAATGTTGCAAAGAAAGATAGTGGCGCAATATCAGAAAGGTGTTTCCTAGTGAATAATTGCAAAGAGTTTGAAGCTACAGTTCTTAACATCATGCAAATATTCAGAGACTCTGGAACAATCTCTGTGCGTAAGGGTCAAGACCGAAAAACCATACTGGATGCCTGTGATCTCCAGGCCCTTAAATGGTACTGCACTACAAATAGGAATGCCACTGTAAGAGATATCACAGAGTGAGTTCAGCAATATTTCCAGAAACCTTTGTCGGTGAACACAATGCACCGTGTCTATAAAAATGCCTTCTTCAACCGAACCCAGAAGCGCAGGCATTTTCTCTGGGATAGGTGGTCATTTAAAAAGAAGTGTGGCAAAGTGAAAAACTGTTCTGTGGTCAGACGAATCATAATTCAAAGTTTTTTATGGAAAACTGGGACACCATGTCATCTGGACTAGAGGACAAGGGCAACCCAAGTTGTTATGAGCACTCAGTTCAGAAGCCTGCGTCTGCGATGGTATGGGGTTGCATGTGCACGTGTGGCATGGGCAGCTGGTACATCTGGAAAGGTACCATCAATGCAGAAAGGAATATTAAGGTTCTAGAACATCATATGCTCCCGTCCAGACATCGTCTCTTTCAGAGAAGACTTTGTATTTTTCACATGATAATGCCAGACCACATGCAGCATTAATTACATCATGGCTTCATAGGAAAGGGGTATGGGTATTGAAATGGCCAGCCTGCAATCTAGATCGTTTACCTATATAGAACATTTGGCACATCACAAAGATGAAGATGTAACAAAGAAGATCCAAGACAGCTGAACAGTTAGAGGCCTATATTAGACAAGAATGGGACATCATTCCTATTTCTAAACTTGAGAAACTAGTCTACTTGGTCCCCAGATGTTTGCAGACTATTAGAAGAAGAGGGGATACCAACATATTTTCCCTTGAAATTATATATTTCTCAGTTTAAACTTTTGTCCTGTCCTCTATGTTCTCTTCGGAATAAAATATAGAGATTTGGCACGTCCACATCATTGCATTCAGTTTTTATTCATAATTTGTATAGGGTCCCAACTTTTTTTGAAATCCTGTTTGTATTAAAAAAAGACAAAGATTAATCACTTTCAACCTGACTGATAAAACAATTTTTTTTTAAATTATTTATTTATTTATTTATTTATTCATTTATTTGGGTGGCTAAAATAACCTGATTGCATAAATATGCAAACCTGTAACTAATACTTCGTGGAATGACCTTTCATTTGATGACAGCATTCAGTCTTTAGGGTTGGAGCTTATCAGAATGGCACATTGAGAAGTCATCTCCTGCGCATATCTGTCTTTAAGTCGCACCAGAGATTCCAGTTGAATTCAGAGCTGGACTCTCACTGGGCCTTTTTTTTTTTTTTTTTTTTTTTTTTTTTTTTGGTGAAGCAATTCTTTTGTTGATTCTGAGTATTTTTTGGTTCATTATCTTCCTGAAAGTTAAAATTCAGAAGTCTTTAGAATATTAGCAGAGGCCTGAGAGTTTTTTTTTTTTTTTTTGTCAAAATTGACTGGTATTTGCAACTGTATATATCACCTTCTCCTTGAATAAAGCCTGATAAAAAATCATCCCAAAGCATGACTATGTGTCACCATGGTTATGGTGTGCATCAGGTGATATGCAGTGTTGTTTTTGCACCAAACTTTTTTTTTTTTTTTTTTAATTATGGCCAAAATATTTACCTTGGGTTTCGCAAACCATGACACATTTCCTTACATTCTTTTCTGATACTTGATGTTTTGTTAGTTAGTTAGTTAGTTAGTTAGTTTGTTTGTTTGTTTGAAACAAAAGCTTTTTTGCTATGTGAAATATTATGATTGGCAAAAATTCCTGAAGCTACATTTATTTTGCTGTTAGCCACTTTTTAGCCTCGAAACCAGTATTCATTCCTTGGTATTGTGTCATACTATTTTTACACTCAATGACTTTGTGTAATGCAGACCATGGCATTTGCAATAAGATGCAACTATGTCTGTGTCAGGGAAATCATATTAAAACAATTGGACTCATATGGGAACTGATTATGTTGTATTATGTGTCTGGAGGTGATAGGTTAATTCTGAAGACAGTTACATACTCAATTATTTAGGGGAGGGTTTTTTTTTTTTTTTTTTTTTGAATACATGAAAAAAAAAAACATATACATTTTTATTGATTGTATGTCACTTTAGAAGTAAAAACAAACAAACAAAAAGCTGAAATGTTCTGAAATGATGTATCTAACATGACAGCAACCTTACATTTAACATGTTTTTTATATTAACTTATATAAATTAAATTAAATTAAATTAAAAAGTATAATAATTAAATGTTTTTTTTTCCCCTACAAATGTTTTTTCTCCACCACTGCCTCCCCAGGTGTGATGATGGCTTTTCTGGTACAGATTGTCAACCTAGCTCAACACTGTCCTCAAGTGTGTTGTCAGATTTTGAGTCCCAAGAGGCATTAAGGACCATATGGAATGAGGTTACTGGAGGGGAAGTGATGACACCTGACCAAGGTTGTGGTGTTATATCATCTGGATCTTCTTTATATTTTAGTAAGGTGTGTAATGATTGTTCCAAAGTAATATTCAGATTAAATAATTAACTCTTACCATATCTTTTGGACCATAAGGCACACTTAAAAGCCTTTAATCTTCAAAAAAAAAATGTCGGTGGGCCTTATAATCCAGTGCACCTTATGTGTAGATGAAGCCGCATGACTCCATCTCACTGATACCGGCAAAACCCAAGTGAAGCAAACTAATTCAGAGCTTATCCTCATTAAAGTGGATTGACCAAATAACTCCAAGCACTGGGTATTGGTGTTAGCAGGATGTAAGTTAGAGGGATCCGGGCTTTATGTCCAAATGCCAGCATTACTGCTATTGTAGTCAGGTGACTTGCTAAGTAATACGTGAGTGACTGAGAGAAGTTTACATCACGAATCAGGAAGACTTTTTCCACCTAATCTCCATCTCTACCAATCATCTCGCTTGTTATGAGGATGTGGCTTAATAAGAGTCACACGTTCGGACTAACCTTCTTGAATTTATAGTTACACTAATACAGCTCCTTAGGCATAATGATCTCTGTTCTGTAATGAACACAATACTTATGCTTCAACTGAGCGCTACTATGTTTGTTATGGTGATGATGCTGTCGCTTTAAGGAGGCATGACTGAAAGAAGTTTAGGTCACAACCCGGAAGACTTTTTCCAGAAGACTTTTTCCACCTAATGTCCATCTCTATTGATTTGCAACTCTATGTGCTTAAGGGAATGGTCTGGTCTGGTACCTTTCGAGTCATAGGACGACCCTTGGCAACCTGCCATGAAGATAACACCTTGATTATCATCTTCATGGAGGTTTTCTTGGCAAGGATAGTGCAGTGGTTTGCCATTACCTTCTGCACAATGCAGACCTACGGGCAATTTAGAACAGCCATTTAGACTACTGTGCATGTTTTTAGACCATGGGAGGAAACTGGAGTACCCAGAGGAAACCCACGTGAGCACGGAGATAACATGCAAACTCCGCACAGAAACTCCCAGGCCTGGAATCGAACCCAGGCCTTCTTGCTGTGAGGCGGACGTGCTAACCACTACACCATGCCCGCATAAGGGAATAGATAATAAAATACTATAATATGATATAATAAGAACAACAATAAAAGCGGGATCCAAACTTTATGTCCAACTTGTGCAACTATTAAACTGGATTTGTAGAAGTGAAATGAACTAAAAAAGTGAGTTTATTGTTTTATAGTTACAGCTGAACAATGTTGAAAGTTGTTGTGAAGTGTATTATTTTATATTTTGTGTTACAGCTGAACAATGTTGAGCGTTAATGTGAAGTGTATTATTGTATATTTTATGTGTTACAAATGAACAACGATTTGAGTTGTTGTGAATAAGTTGAATCAAGTTTGACTTATCTGACTTTTCTTTTGCTTGGTGCGCCTTATAATCTAGTGCGCCTTGTGTATGGACACCGTTCAATCGTCGTGCATCGCTATTGTGCCTTATGGTCTGGTGCGCCCTATGGCCCGTACAATAGGGTGTGTAAATTGTGTTAACTGTAAAGGTTGTTTTATATATAAATACAGTCGGCCCCCAATTTACGAAAATGAAATCCCTGGATTACGAAAAACATTTTCTTGAGTTTCCATCCCTGAATTACTAAACAACCCCCTCTCACGAAAAGAAATTCAAAATTCAAACATGCCAATCAAAATTTCACATGATGCGCGAGTTGTTCTCTCATTGGCTCTGTCTCTCAACATTCCGTCCTGCTGGCCTCCCAGATAGAGACAGAAGGAAGCTTAACTTTTTAGTTTTTTAAGTTGTTTAATTCAGTAAATGTTTAATAAATGTGGGTGCATTTGAGCTTATCTGGCATCCCGATCCCTCAAGGAATCAAATTAAAGTTGACTTTGTCAAGCAGGGAATGCGCTTTGAATTCCATGTCTTGTGGGCATGGCCCGCAATGCGTGCACGAGAGAGAGAGCGAGAAAGAGTAGAGGTGTGTGTGTGTGTGTGTGTGTGTGTGTGTGTGTGTGTGTGTGTGTGTGTGTGTGTTAATAAAAATGTTTAATAATGGTTTAATTAGTAAATATGTTAATAAAATGGTTTAATAAATAATTTTCTTTTACTTTTAACACATATTTCATACAAAATTGGTGTACTTTTATCATTTTTAAAGGGTTTATGGGGTTTATCCAGTCCAAGGACTGGAGCCTTGGAACGAATTAGGTGTTTAACATGTAAGCTGCGACCCCTACTTACGGAATCCCCACTCCACGAAAAGGGCTCTGGAGCGCATTAAATTGGGGGCAGACTGTATTTATATATATATATATATTTTTTTTTTTCTCTCTTCCTTTTTTTCCCCTTCTTAATAGGCTGGCGTGAGGCAGCTAGTAAGCATGAATCTGGACACAGAATGGGCAGAATTTGTGCAATTCTACTTGCGTGTTGGCGGTGGGTGGTTGGAGTGTAACCAACCTGATAGTAGGGAGGAAGGAGTGCTTCTACAGTACAGTAACAATGGTGGCATTAACTGGGGACTCATCGCTGAACTGTACTTCACTGACTTTACTACACCTCGGTGAGTAAAAGAATGTTTTACAAAGTCTTAGTATAAGCAAATATTTATTTTTTTTAATTGAATTTTTCTGTTTTTCTGATTTTTTGTAACAACAGGTTTGTATATTATGAACTACCACCGGCTGCTAAGACACCGTGTACGCAGTTCCGCTGGTGGCAACCCCTTCATTCAGGTGAGGGATATGACCAGTGGGCCATTGATGACGTAATCATTCTTTCTGAGCGGGAGAAACATGTGATTCCTGTAGCTAATCCTACTCTTCCTCAGGTAAATTAAACATTATTGACGATTCTGTATAGTATATGGGCCAGGCCACGGGATAACAGAGGGGCAAATTTTCTGTTTTTGGTCTAGGACTCCTATGCTATCATGGGCAGAACAAAATAACAACTGGCACTTTAAAAAGACTACCTTATACTGTTGGGGGGGAGATGTTAGGGGGCCAAAATGTTATGCAAAAAATTTGCAAGTAAAGAATGCAAAATTAAGCTCTAAATTTTCAGTGTTTTTGAAACGTTCATAAGTTGTGAGGGGTTTATATTTTCATTCAAATTTCAGCAATACCTTATGAGTGCCAGCTTGCCAACTAGCAATCTTATAGAGTCATTCAATATTTTTTAGCCCTGGTTTTTAGTATTTAGCCTGTCATGGTAATAGAGGGGCATTGAGGAAAAGTAAAAGAGAAATTTTTTTTTTTTACATCAAGCATTACCGCTCTCTGTAAATTTTGAATTTAAAGATAATTTGACCATATTATAACTTTTTTTTTTTTTCCACTCAGTTTACACAATGTCATGCAGGCTCCGGTTTGAGATTGCATCAATTTTAGTATAGTGGGCTCTTGCCTTCTAATTGAGAATATCGTAGAAAAGAATATAACTGAAGTAACCGAAAATCTTTGTCTGAACATTTAATTTTTCATTTACAATTTTATTTGTCAAACTTAGTAAACAAACACAACTTTCAGCAATGAGTAGATATTAAGGATCATTCACATATAGCCCGAAAAGAGCCAAGGCATGCTGACTTCAAATGCAATGAACATTAAGGAAGATTTCCTGTTGAAAGATGTTTTACATTGATTTAAATAAACATGTTAAATCGCATTTGGTGCAATTTTCCAAAATTCACAAATTTAACAAATTTAATGTTGTAGTCTGTTTATTCTTACTGTCTCCCATTATCATTTTTGTTCAGATGCTGGTATCTATTACATCTCCAAGAGTACTGATTTTCAGATTGTTGAATGCAGAGAGCACTGTTTGTCAATTGATTTTTTTAAGTCCACTGAATTTAATTTGTATTAATCAAACATTCAATATTTAAATTGACCAACAGTTGGGTTGATAATTATAAACCACCAACCTCAAATTATCCTTACATTCATTGAAGATTTTTCAGAAACCATTGCAAGGGCTTCATTCCTTTGTTGATACTCCAACAACTTCTTGGCACAATTGAGGTCATTCTATGAACAATAGGATTTTTCATCAAAAATACAAAGACAAAATGAATCTGCATTTAGAGTTGCTCAAAACAGGTGTTTGAAAAAGAAGCTCTCTGTGAAGTGTGGAAATGAAACTATCCTGTGCCTAGAACAGACTATCAAATTAACCAGTGCAGTGCAAATGCAATCTTTTTCAACCATATTTTATATTTGACTAGTACTAATTTTCATCCCTCCATGAGCAGTAATTGTGATTTTATATATCTTCTTCATCTTCTTTTCCTTTCGGCTTTTCCCTTCAGGGGTCGCCACAGCAAACCATCTGTCTCCATCTCACCCTATCTTCTACTCTTACTCCAACTACCTTCATGTCCTCCTTCACCACATCCATACATCTTCTCTTTAGTCCTCCTCTGGCCTTCTGCCTGGTAGTTCCAACCTCAGCATCCTATTACCAATATACTCACTATCCCTCCTCTGTACATGTCCAAACCATCCAATCTAGCCTCTCTAACTTTGTCTCCAAAACCTCTTACATGTGCTGTCCCTCTGATATACTCATTCCTGATCCTATCCATCCTCGTTACTCCCAAAGAGAACCTCAACATTTTCGTCTCTGCGACCTCCAGCTCTGCCTCCTGTCTTTTCCCCAGGGTCACTGTTTCTAAACCATACAACATCGCTGGCCTCATCAATGTCTTGTACACTTTTCCTTTCATTATTGCCGATATCTTCCTCTCACACATCACACCGGACACTTTTCTCCAACCATTCCAACCTGCCTGCACACACTTCTTCACCTCTTTTACACACTCTCCATTGCTCTGGATTGTTGAGCCTAAGTACTTAAAATCCTCCACCTTCTTTATCTCTGCTCCCTGTAACCTCACCGTTCCTCTTAGGTCCTCGTCGTTCAAACATATGTACTCTGTTTTACTGAGGCTAACTTTCATTCCTTTCCTTTCCAGGGCATACCTCCACCTCTCCAGATTTTCCTGCACTTGTTCTCTGCTCTCACTACAGATCACAATGTCATCTGCAAGCATCATAGTCCATGGAGATTCTTGTCTAACCTCGTCTGTCAGCCTGTCCATCACCATAGAAAACAAGAAGTGGCTCAAAGCTGACCCTTGATACAGTCCCATCTTCACCCTGAACTCTTCTGTTACACCGACAGCACACCTCACTACAGTCTTACATCTTTCATACATGTCCTGCACAACTCTAACATACTTCTCTGCCACTCCAAACTTCCTCATACAATAACACAATTCCTTTCTCGGTACCCTGTCATATGCTTTCTCCAGATCCACAAAGGCACAATGCAGCTTCGTCTGGCTTTCTCTGTACTTCTCTATTAACAACCTCAAAGCAAACACTGTGTTGCTCTTTCTTGGCATGAAACCAAACTGTTGTTCACAAATGCTGACCTCTGCCCTAAGTGTAGCTTCCACCATTCTTTCCCATAACTCCATCGTATGGCTCATCAACTTCATGCCTCTGTAGTTGCCACAACTCTGCACGTCTCCCTTGTTCTTAAAAATGAGCACGAGCACACTCCTCCATTCCTCCGGCATCTGCTCACTCTCTAAGACCTTGTTGAATATTATTGTCAGAAAATCTACTGCTACCTCTCCTAGACACTTCCATACCTTCACCAGTATGTCATCAGGACCCAACTGCCTTTCCACTCTTCATCCTTTTCAATGCCCTCCTCACGTCACCCTTACTAATCTTTGCTACTTCCTGGTCCTGAATAAGTCACCTCTTCTGGTCTTTTTTTTCTATCATTGTCCTCATTCATCAGCTCTTCAAAGTACTCTTTCCATCTTCCCAGCACACTTCTGTCATCAGTCAATACGTTTCCCACTCTGTCCTTAATCACTCTAATGTCCTGCACCTCCTTCCCATCTCTATTATCTATATCTCTGCTGTGCCAACCTGTATAAATCAGTTCCCCCCTCCTTACTGTCCAGCCTAGCATACAAGTCATCATACGCCCTCTGTTTGGCCTTTGACACTGCTACCTTCGTCTTACACTGTGTCTCCCTGTATTCCTGTTTACTCTCTTTGGTCATGTGAATGTCCCACTTCTTCCTAGCCAACCTATTCCTTTTTACACACTCCTGCACTTCCTCATTCCACCACCAAGTCTCTTTATCTACTCTCCTTTCAGATGACGCATCAAGAACTCCCCTACCTGTCTCCCTGATCACATTTGCTGTCGTTGTTCAGTCATCTAGAAGCACTTCCTGACCACTATATATATATATATATATATATATATATATATATACTAGTCCTTCTAAAAAAAATTAGCATATTGTGATGAAGTTCATTATTTTCTGTAATGTACTGATAAAAATTAAACTTTCATATATTTTAGATTCATTGCACACCAACTGAAATATTTCAGGTCTTTTATTGTTTTAATACTGATGATTTTGGCATAAACCCAAAATTCCTATCTCAAAAAATTCGCATATTTCATCTGACCAATAAAAAAAAATGTTTTTAATACAAAAAAAAGTCAACCTTCAAATAATTATGTTCAGTTATGCACTCAATACTTGGTCGGGAATCCTTTTGCAGAAATGACTGCTTCAATGCGGCGTAGCATGGAGGCAATCAGCCTGTGGCACTGCTGAGGTGTTATGGAGGCCCAGGATGCTTCGATAGCGGCCTTAAGCTCATCCACAGTGTTGGGTCTGGTGTCTCTCAACTTTCTCTTGACAATATCCCACAGATTTTCTCTGGGCTTCAGATCAGGAGAGTTGGCAGGCCAATTGAGCACAGTAATACCATGGTCAGTAAACCATTTAGCAGTGGTTTTGGAACTGTGAGCAGGTGCCAGGTTGTGCTGAAAAATGAAATCTTCATCTCCATAAAGCTTTTCAGCAGATGGAAGCATGAAGTGCTCCAAAATCTCCTGATAGCTAGCTGCATTGACCCTGCCCTTGATAAAACACAGTGGACCAACAGCAGCAGCTGACATGGCAAACCCTCTTGCTTGAGGGTGTCAATGGTGGCCTTCTGGACAGTAGTCAAGTTGGCAGTCTTACCAATGATTGCGGTTTTGAGTAATGAACCAGGCTGGGATTTTTTCAAAGCCTCAGGAATCTTTTGCAGGTGTTCAGAGTTAATTGGTTGATTCAGATGATTAGGTTAATAGCTCGTTTAAGGTAAGATTAGGAGTGCCTTTTCATGATATGCTAATTTTTTGAGAAGGACTAATATATATATATATATATATATATATATATATATATATATATATATATATATATATATATACAGTGATACCTCTGCTCACGAACATAATTGGTTCCCAGAAAGTGTGTGTGAGGCGAAAAGTTCGTCTTCCGAACATTTATTTCCCATAAGAAACCATTAAAATGAGAATAATCCGTTCCCAGGTCCCCATAAAACATAATTTTCTACTAAATAAGCCTTAAAACTACACAGAAATATACCTTATTTTATGTATAATAATTGTCTATTGTATTGTAATTAAAGAAATAAACTGTACTGTATAATAAAGTCGTTTTATTTACCTTTGTGATGGTAGTTGACGGCTTGATGGAATGGAGTGGGAGGAGGAGGGAGGGAGGGACTTACCGTTTGGAAGGAGAGTTTGGAAACGCCGACTGTTTGGAAACACGCATAGCCACACACGCACCCTTAATAGCTTCCTTGTTCTTAAGGATGGTGGTAGACTTAGTGTACTGGTACTGGGACGCTGAGTCACACAAACGCACACCTCGTTCGTGTTTTTTAATGATCTCCGCCTGTGGTGGGGTCTTTTTCGGTCCCATAATAGCAAAAGTACACTCAATATGGTCCAAAATGTCTAGCAAACACAAACCACTTCCGCATTCAAAGAAAGGGGTGATTTAACTGTGACGCCATGAGCGTGCGTCAGCTTCTCGTGGCCGCCACCGTGGCGCTGTTCGACCGCGTGGTTTGGTTCGTCCGCCAAAAAGTAGTTCGTCAGCCGAGACTATATTTTCGTGAGTTTAAAGTTCTTGAGGCGAAAAGTTCGTGAGCTTAAGCGTTCGTCAGCCGAGGTTTGACTGTATATATATATATATATATACACACACACACACACACACACATTTTTTTCTTTCCTGTACCTCAGCCAGGCATACCATATCATTCCCACTTGAAATGAGTCCAATTGTAGTGGTATCATCTGCATACTTGATGATTGGGTATATAGGGTGTTCTGTCAGGGGCTCAGCATGCTGCCCTCAGGGAAGCAACTGCTGGATATGAAGGAGAGCTAGGAGCTGAGTCTAACAAATTTTGGGTGGTTAGTAAATGTTTAATTCAGGCGCAGGTGGGGAGTGAGAGCTGTAATTTGGTGATTAAAATATCAGATATGATTGATGTCGAATGCCAAGCTATAATCCACAAAGTGAATCATCATGTAGCTTTTCTGGATCATTCGATTGCTCAGTGCTCTGTAGGGATTTAGAGCAATGCTTTTCTCCATGGACGGGTTTGCTCTGAAAGTGAAATGATGCGAGTATAAGGAGAGAGGACTGCGGTCCCTGATGTGCTAAAAGACCAGTCACTCTAAACACATCAGGATTACAAACATGAGAGCGATGTGGCTGTAGTCATTGAAGCTGTTCATGGCATAAAATTGAGATGATGGTGGAGGCCTTCATACATGTTGGTACAATAGCATGGGTCAGAAACAGGTTGAACAACTCCTGTCAGCTGTGAAAGCAGTGCTTCTGATGTTTTTTCTGATGTTTCACAGGGGAAAGCAGTGCTACTGATGTTTTTTTGTTTTTTTTTATGTGGGGCCCATTGATAGTGGGGCTTGAACCCTCAATTTTAGGACCGATCAGTGGGTACATTGTTAGGGGCAGTGGTGGTCTATTGGTATAGGGTTCTGGATTGCTGATCCCAAGGTTGGGGGTTCGAGTTCCACTTTCCACAAGGTTGTCACTGTCCCCCCAGTGCAGCTAATTGGGTTATCAAAGGCGGGCCATGTCTCTCACTGTCTATAGTGAGAGGTATGTAAAAGAACCATTGCGGACTTTCATAAAGAGTAGGCTGTAAAGCCGTCAGCGTGTTTCTGTCCCTTGCTAAAGGGTTGTGTCAGGAAGGGGATCCAATGTAAAAACCTATGCCAAATCAAACGTGCGAATCATTCGCTGCAGCGACCCCTGATAAAAGGAAAAAGCCCAAAGGAAATCTCATCTCTAAGCGGATTACATTGTTGCCACCTTATCTCTTTCCAATTACCATATCAACCAAATATTCAGCACTGCACTATGCCCTCTTACACCATACCATGTACTTTAATTTGCACATGAATGTTTACACCAGACTTTTGTTAAACTCTGTATGAGACTACCAATTTATACCATTACACTATGGTATACAATTCTTATATGTTCTTGGACGTTTAGGAATGTCTGCCTCAAGTTCTTTAAGCTTTTTTTTTTTCTTCTTTTTTTACCTTACTATAGATGCCTCATCATAGGGATAGTTTGCATTTGTGTGGATGTTATTTCCATATGACCTTTTATGATCCATGAATCCATATTTGTATTGTGATGTTCTGATTTCAAATATATAAACTGTAGAATGTTAAATGTCGAGCTGTAGGCCAGCTCTCTTTTCAGGGTATACTATTTGTAGTTTTCTATTGGAGTGCTGTTAATGACTAGATTTACACAATGTACTTAAACTTAATTGATTCTTCTAAACACTTGCACACAATGATGCATATCAGTGTCACAAACAATACTGATATCCCCACATGACTTTGATATTCTTTTTTTTTTTGCTTGTTTTGTTTTGTTTTGTTTTCTGTCCTCAGAACTTTTATGAGAAACCGGCATTTGATTACCCACTGAACCAAATGAGTGTTTGGCTGATGCTTGGTAATGAGGGGATGGGCAAGGAACAAAACAATAGTTTTTGTGCTCCTACACCTTCTGCAATGGTATTTGGAAGATCAGATGGGGATAGAGTAGCTGTGACCCGAGACATTTCCCTGCGGCCTGGCTACACACTACAGTTCAAGGTACATACGATTCTATTAAGCCATTCACTATTGAAAACATTGAGCTACTAAAAGCCTCAACCCAGCATTTTCCCACCCGGGGAGACAATTGAATACTCTGTCAGGGTAAATTCAAATGTTTTATAAGCAGGTGTTTTGTTTTTCTGTTGTACATGTACGACTTATGTTCAATAAATTTTGATAACACATAAAATACCCATACAATAATTAAATAAATTATAAGCATAGGGTACAGGTATCGTGCTTATAAAGGCTATAAAGTCGGAAGTAAATGTTATGTAATCGTCTTTAAATGTTTGGAGTCAGCACAATTTCTAAAGCATATCTAATACTGTCTCTCTCTCTCTGTTACTTTTATTTGTAGTTGAATATTGGATGTAAATCAGAGTTCAGTACTTCAGCACCCATAATGCTACAGTATTCCCATGATGCTGGTCGCACATGGGTTCTGGTACGAGAGGGCTGTTTTCCAGGCTCCCATGGCTGTAAAGGCAGCACACGCGAATTTACAGAGCCCACGATCTACAATGCAGGAGACTTTGAGCGCTGGACCAGAGTTACAGTTGTAATTCCACGCAATGTGGCTGGGAGGTAAATAAACACAACAAAAAATTAAATTCTGCTTCCAATGCAAATACATATTTGTATCTCCTTCTTACATATGTAAACATATAAAGGTGAACAAACATGAATATTTTTTAATCAGTCAAGCCAATAAGTATTTAGACAGTCCTAAAAAAAAAAATAAATAAATAAATATATATATATATATATATAATTTTACCCTTTAATGGCTTTTACAAAACACATATTGCATTAACCAGTTTAATGTTGAAAATTTAGAGACTCCTTTTCATGAGCATTTTGTTTTCCATTCTCACCTTATTTTGGCTGAATAAAAAGATTTCCAAGTGAAACCCATTCAGTGCATGTCCTTAGAGTCTCTTATACACCTGTTTCATATTTTGTTTTGGTTTTGTGCATATTTACAATATCATTAACAGTACGAAGACCATGTTGGTGGCAAAACAGTGCTGATATGCACAATAGCCTATCAGTGTGACACCGATTCATAGAAAGTGTAAAAGATGTATAAGATGGTAAGAAAGATCAAACTAATGTTGTATCTCCCTTGTTCTCAAAAACTGGTAAAAATAAAATATTTCTCCTCTTCTCAGGCATCCTCTTATTTTCTAAAAAAATGTGGAATATTCTGATTAAAAAGTCCATTGCTATCTCACCCAAACATGGCTACACTAGGTATCAACTCAGCCATCTGTCTTGTCACTCTTCTTCCTCTACATAGCTACTTCATTACTTAATCTTTACATTATACTTCACTCTTCTCACGTCATCCAAGCATCTCATGTTTTTCACTTTTCAGCTTCTCAGAATACTCTTTTCACATTACTCTTGTCAGCACATTGCTAATAGCATCACACCCTTCCCTGCCTGATCTCTCTATCTGGCCAGATGTGACATGTTCTTTTTTCTCCTTTATTTGTGTTGAACTTCTTATAAAATTCATGATATGTATCTTTATTAGCTTTTACCACCGCTCTCTTCATCTGACGCCACATTTATTTGCACGCCTGCCTACATCTGTTCTTCAGCTCTTTGATTGTCACATTTCTTTTTCACTGTCTCTTCCCCTTGATGGTTTTTATCAACTTCCTCATTCGGTCAACATATTTCTTTTTCCTACTTTTTCTTTCCAAATACATTCTTTAATTTCTTCCTCACATTTACTAATGCCTGTTTTATACCTCTTCCTTGAATTTCACTTGGCAGTCTAATTCTCTCCAGCTCTCGCCATCTGATCTTTGGTTCACTTTTCACTCTTGCCATCTTATCCACTTCTGTCATCATTGTACAGATGCTTTGATACTGTTTGCAAATTACAGTTACTTCTCCCGTTAATGGTTGTGTCTCCTGCATTGGACATTGTCAACAAGCTCCCTTTTTGATTCTTAAATTTATTTATATAATTTTTCCTTTTTTAGGACCAAGTGTGGATCATTTTGCCTGTCCAAAAAGCTTTGTTCCTCTTATTCATCTTGTTCATTAGATCTTTGATGGCACTGTAATTTTTTATCAAACCAATCAAATCAAATCAAACATTTTAGGAGACCTAGCACTGATTTTGCTGTCTCAGTCACCACATCTCTGAACTGGTTCCATCTCTCAGTAGGGCTTCTACCTAAGTGATCCTTTGGCAGTCAGCTTGTTGTCAAGGCTAGACTGCAGGTAGAATAGCTCTTGGGGATTACTGATCTTGAATGCTGCATGAACTGTCTTTGTGCACTTTGGGTGATGGAGAGCAATGCACAGCTGAAGTGTCCCTCTGACTAAGTGCTGATTGGTCCAGTAGTCAGTTCCTCTCATAAGTCTGGTGACGAATACATCCGAGATGTTTCTCTGATGTACAATTACATAGTCTATAAGATGACACTTTTTAGATCTGGGGTGCATCCACATCATATTGTACTTGTTTGACAGTCGCAGTGTGTGTGATGGTGAGCCGGAACTCTACATTTGCTGAGCAGTAGTAGGCATTTGTAGTTCATCTTGTCCATGCCATGCACTCCTTATCACCTGGTGTGGTCTCTGTAAATGTGGGCATTAAAGTCTCCCAGTATTATCAATTTATCCTTGGAGGGCACTGAGTGCAGGATGGTGATTGGAGTAGAACTGCTAAATGATCTCCTCTGAGCTGGTCAGTGTCGAGGCATACATGCTGATGACTGCGGTCTGCTGGTTTTGACTGAGTGGCAGGCGGATCTTCATGAGCCTTTTATTGTTGCCACAGGCAAGTCTGTCAGCTGTTACAGTAGGCTGGTCTGTCCTGTAATTATTCTGGGAATTTCCTTTCCAGAAGACGGTATAGCTGCTGGCAAGTTGGTAAGTGATTCTACTTTCAATTGATGTGTTTCACTTAGGGATGCAATGTCAATATTGTAGCGTGCCAGTTTCCTGGCAACTAGTGCGGTCCTCCTTACAGGTCTTTGAGTGTTGACTCTATCCAAAAGCGTTCTGACATTCCATGCTTTTAATAGGAGTTTCCTTTCCTGAATTTTGATTTGCCTTCAACCTCTATGATGGGTGACCTTCTAAAAGCAGCATGATGGCCAGGTGCTTGAAGGACAGGCAGTGTTTGGGCCACCGTTTCTAGGCCCCTCCCTTACTAGAGTGAGCAGTACAATCCTAAAGAGGGCTGCTCAGTCCCCTAGTACGCTGCGAAACTTCTACAATGCCCCAGGTTTTGGAGACAAATGACCACTTGTTCATGGGCTGCCTACATGCGGGCTTGCGACAATGACTGCGGTGGTCACCTCCACCTGTTGTGTTGCCACTCGCTCTTCTCTGCAGGACTTGAGGAAAGAAAAGAAGGTATGATTGCACAAAGAAATCTGTGCATGAATTTGATTATAGTGTAAACACCTATGCCCACAGCCAACCCAAGTCTCTTGGCATCAGCAGCCTGGGTCCAGTGGCATGAAGAGTTAGTTATGCCCGGAGACTTCTCAGCTGCATTGGATGACTGTGCATTTTTCCATACTCTGCCAACACCCTGACCAGTGCACTCGACAGTACGCTGCTGCTCCATCTTCATGACCACTGAACCTCCCTGTTGGTTTCATCTGCTCAGTCTATCCAGCAGCTATCCCAACCTGGTTTTGTTGTTCTGCTGAGACCATTGCCCATGGTGTAGTGATGCACATGTTACAGCTACTAAGAGACAAAAAGTGAGCTTTGAGTGACAGATGGAGACCAGAGGGGTTACCCTAGAAGGACACAATAGACCCCCACATCCAGAGTATTAGCCATCCCTGAACACCCCCACATCCCTGAAGCAAATAGACAACCCACAAACCATTATTTTGGGAATGTTCAATCCAATTAAATTCAGTTTTATTTGTAAAGTGTTTTTTTTTTTTTTTTTTTTTTTTTTTTTTAGAATTTACATTGTTGCAAACCAGCTTTACACAGTGAAACAGTGAAAGTCAGGGCTTACCAAGTATAAAGGAATTTAAACATTTCCTATTACCCCTACATCTCCCTAATGAGCAAGCCAGTGGCAATGATCTTAAGGAAAAACTCCCTAAGTAGTTGCAAGGAAAACGCCTTGAGAGGAAACAGACTCATAAAGGAAATACATCTTCATTTGGGTGAAAACATAAAATGCAAACCATATATATATATATATGAGACAAATCCATTACAGTCCAAAACATAGTTCAGCTGGTTATACAACTGCAACTCCTAAATAATTGTGGGAAAGAATCCATATCACCAGCAGTGAAAAGTCATGTTCACAGTATGTTAGTGCACATGTGGGTCCATCTATGTCTGAATTAGCAAGACAGAAGGGCTTCCAAGATGAGGACTCCAGTTAGTATCAGGACACTAGGACAGACCACAGGATTCAGGAAGCAGAGAGATCAGGACAACCGGCATCCCAGAAGGAGAATGTGTACCTCAAAAAAAAAAAAAAAAAAAAAAACATAGAGAAAGATAGGTTGTTAGGTATATTCATAAGAGTGTAATGGAAACTGAAGATTTTATTATTGCTGAGTGCAAACAGGGACTCTGGCATGACTGGCTATGACAGCATAACTAAAAGAGAGAGAGTCAGAAGGAAGATAGACATGAGGGCACCCTATGCTACTGGGCAATCAGCCACTCCACAGTCAAAAGGACCTAGGACTTAGGTGAGCATGTAGAGTGGAGTAGTGACAGGTCCCCAGCATCACAGTTTATCAGAAGTCTTTATGCCTGAGACCCCCAGATCTGCTCCTTTACCTAATGAAAGGCTGTTAACAAGATGCATGACGAATCAATTAAGTTTTCAGCCTCATCTTAAAAACAGAGATTGTGTCTGAGCCCCAAACATTAGCTAAAATGCTATTCCATACCTGTGGGGCTTTGAAAGAGAAAGCTCTGTCCCCTGTACTAGTTGTAATTCTTCTTCTTTATTATTCGAGGTATCACAAAGCATCCTGCACCTTGTGATCTAAGGGAGCATGCTGGATCATAAACAAAAAGAACTTCACTAAAATAATGTGGTGCGAGGCCATTATGTGCTTTATAGGTTGAAAGTAGTATTTTATACTCAATTCAAAATTTAACTGGGAGCCAGTGATATGTAAATACGATAGAGGTGATATGATCATCTCTTCTGGTTCTAGTAAGGACTCTGCTGCATTCTGGACTAACTGCAACTTGATTATGCACCTATTGGAACAACAAGACAGTAGCTTCTTCTTCTTCTTTTCCTTTTGGCTTTTCCCTTCAAGGGTCGCCACAGCGAATCATCTGCCTCCATCTCACCCTATCCTTTGCATCTTCTTCTTTTACACCAACGACCTTCATGTCCTCCTTCACCACATCCATGAATCGTCTCTTTGGTCTTCCTCTAGGCCTTTTGCCTGGTAGTTCCAGCCTCAGCATCTTATTACCAATATACTCACTATCCCTCCTCTGTACATGTCCAAACCATCTCAATCTAGCCTCTCTGACTTTGTCTCCAAAATGTCATACATGTGCTGTCCCTCTGATGTGCTCATTCCTGATCCTATCCATCCTCGTTACTCCCAAAGAGAACCTCAACATTTTCATCTCTGCTCCCTCCAACTCTGCCTCCTGTCTTTTCCCCAGGGCCACTGTTTCTAACCCATACAACATCGTTGGCCTCAACACCGTCTTGTACACTTTTCCTTTCATTCTTGCTGATACCCTCCTATCACACATCACACCGGACACTTTTCTCCAACCATTCCAACCTGCCTGCACATGCTTCTTGACCTCTTTTCCACACTCTCCATTGCTCTGGATTGTTGAGCCTAAGTACTTAAAATCCTCCACCTTCCTTATCTCTGCTCCCTGTAATCTCACCGTTCCTCTTTGGTCCTTGTCATTCATGCATATGTATTCTGTCTTACTGAGGCTAATCTTCATTCCCCTCCTTTCCAGGGCATACGTCCACCTCTCTAGATTTTCCTGCACTTGTTCTCTGCTCTCACTACAGATCACAATGTCATCTGCAAACATCATAGTCCATGGGGAATCTTGTCTAACCTCGTCTGTCAGCCTGTCCATCACCATAGCAAACAAGAAGGGGCTGAGAGCTGACCCTTGATGCAGTCCCACCTCCACCTTGAACTCTTGTGTCACACCGACAGCACACCTCACCACTGTCTTACATCTCTCATACATGTCCTGCACCACTCTAACATACTTCTCTGCCACTCCAGACTTCCTCATGCAATACCACAGTTCTTCTCTCGGCACCCTGTCATATGCTTTCTCCAGATCCACAAAGGCACAATGCAGCTCCTTCTGCCCTTCTCTGTACTTCTCCATTAACATCCTCAAGGCAAACACTGCATCTGTTGTGCTCTTTCTTGGCATGAAACCAAACTGTTGTTCACAAATGCTGACCTCTGCCCTTAGTCTAGCTTCCACTATTATTTCCCATAACTTCATCATATGGCTCATCAACTTTATCCCTCTGTAGTTGCCACAGCTCTGCACGTCTCCCTTGTTCTTAAAAATGGGCACCAGCACACTTCTCCTCCATTCCTCTGGCATCCTCTCACTCTCTAAGACTTTGTTAAATGTTCTTGTCAGAAAATCTACTGCTACCTCTCCTAGACACTTCCATACCTCCACCGGTATGTCATCAGGACCAACTGCCTTTCCATTCTTCATCCTCTTCAATGCCCTCCTCACTTCACTCTTACTGATCTTTGCTACTTCCTGGTCCTCAACAGTCACCTCTTCTACTCTTTTTTCTCTCTCATTTTCCTCATTCATCAGCTCTTCAAAGTACTCTTTCCATCTTCCTAGCACACTTCTGTCATCAGTCAATACATTTCCCTCTCTGTCCTTTATCAATCTAACTTGCTGCACGTCCTTCCCATCTCTATTTCTCTGCTGTGCCAACCTATATAAATCATTTTCTCCCTCCTTACTTTCCAACCGAGCATACAAGTCATCAAACGCGCTCTGTTTGGCCTTTGACACTGCTACCTTTGCCTTACGCTGTGTCTCCCTGTACTCCTGTTTACTCTCTTCGGTTTTCTCAATGTCCCACTTCTTCTTAGCTAATCTCTTCCTTTGTACACACTCCTGCACTTCCTCATTCCACCACCAAGTCTCCTTATCTACTTTCCTTCCAGATGACACACCAAGTATTCTCCTACCTGTCTCCCTGATCACATTAGCTGTAGTTGTCCACTCATCTGGAAGCACTTCCTGACCACCCAAAGCCTGTTTCAACTCCTCCTTGAAGACAACCTGACACTCTTCCTTTTTCAACTTCCACCACTTTGTCTTCTGCTCTGCCTTTGCCTTCTTCACCTTCCTCACCATCAGAATCATCCTGCACACCACCATCCTATGCTGTTTGGCAACACTCTCACCCGCTACTACTTTGCAGTCACTGACTTCCTTTAAATTACATCGCCTGCACAAGATGTAGTCTACCTGTGTGCTCCTACCTCCACTTTTATAAGTCACCCTATGCTCCTCTCTCTTCTGGAAGAAAGTATTCACCACAGCCATTTCCATCCTTTTGCAAAATCTACCAACATCTGTCCTTCTGCGTTCCTGTCCTGGATACCAAACCTACCCATCACTTCCTCGTCCCCTCTGTTTCCTGCACCAACATGTCCATTGAAGTCTGCCCCAATGACCACTCTTTCACCTATGGGGGTACTCTGCATCACTTCATCTAACTCACTCCAGAATCTCTCCTTCTCTTCTCGCTCACATCCTGTCTGTGGGACATAAGCACTAACAACATTGACCATCACACCTTTAATTTCTAACTTGAGACTCATCACTCTGTCTGACACTCTTTTCACTTCTAGAACATTCCTGGCAAACTCCTCCTTCAAGATGACTCCGACTCCATTTCTTTTCCCATCCACACCGTGATAAAACAGCTTAAACCCTGCTCCTATGCTTCTAGCCTTGCGACCTTTCCACCTGGTCTCCTGAACACACAGTATGTCCACCTTCCTCCTCTGCATCATGTCAGCCAGCTCTCTACCTTTTCCTGTCATAGTTCCAGTAGCATGGTACAAAAATCTAATGTCGAGGTAACAAAAGCAAGAACAAGTTTTTCCACATCATGCACTAACATTATATTTATTATTTTAGAAACATTCCTCAGATGAAAGAAGGCTACATGAGTAATATTATCCACATGAGCTCCAAAAGAAAGACCAGAATCAATAATCACTCCGAGGTCCTTTACTGTTACACATGATGAGATTAAAATGCCTTTCAAATTTACGACATAATCAAACCCTTATTTATTGACGCCTGAGATCCGAGTATAAGTGTATCTGTCTTATCAGAGTTTAAAAGAAGGGAGTTAGTAGGCATCCAGTGTCTAATGCGCTTTACACATTTTTCAACTTTATTAAGTTGGTGTCTCTCATCTAGCTTTGTTGAAATATATAATTGTTTGTCATCACCATAACAATGAAAGCGAATACCATGATCACAGATGATATTACCCAAAGGGAGCATGTATAGAGAGAATAGCAATGGCCTATGACAGAACCTTTTGGACCATCAAACTTAACATTAGAATGCACAGAGAAATCGCCATTTACATCAACAAACTGTTAACAGTCAGATAAATAAGATTTAAACTAGGAGAGGGCAATTCCATTAACTCCAACAACATTTTCTAATCTGTCAAGGAGAATTGTGTGATCAACAGTGTCAAAGGCTGAAGTAAGGTCAAGTAACATTTAATGAGGTCCAAGACACCACAAGGGTTTGTGCCCACACAGCAATTTGAATAAGGAAACCCCCAGAGGGACTTGTGGAACCTCACATTCTCCAAACAACAGAATGTCCTGCCACCTCTTACGTTTTTAGTGAATTAAATTCTTCTTCTTTTCCTTTTGGCTGCCACCTTCAGGGGTCACCACAGCGAATCATCTGTCTACATTTCACCCTACCCTGTGCATCTTCTTCTCTTACACCAACTACCTTCATGTCTTCCTTCACCACATCCATAAATCTTGTCTTTGGTGTTCCTCTAGGCCTTCTGCCTGGCAGTTCCAACCTCAGCAACCTACTACCAATATATTAACTATCTCTCCTCTGTACATGCCAAAACCATCTCAATCTAGCCTCTCTGACTTTCTCCAAAACTTCTTACATGTGCTGTCCCTCTGATGTGCTAACTGCAACTTGATTATGCACCTATTGGAACAACAAGACAGTAGCTTCTTCTTCTTCTTTTCCTTTTGGCTTTTCCCTTCAGGGGTCGCCACAGCGAATCATCTGCAATAGTGCCTGATACTGCCAAAGGATGAGCATTTTTCTCTTTTGTGTGTGACATTTTGTGGTTCTGTGATTCTTCAGTCAGATGTTAAAGTGTCATATTTAGTTCCAAACAGGCTGTTTTAACTTTTTCCTTCTATGGTTGGGCTTTAGACAGCCATTACATGTAAGTTAGTGACTTGTTTATGCGTACCTTGTTCATATATTCAAACAGTCAATTAGTCTTCTTCTGCTTGATCTGGGGTCAGGAGGCTGGGGCAGCAGCCTAAGGAAAGAGGTCCAGACATTCCTCTCCATAGCCACATGCTAAAGTTCTTCTGCGGGACACAGGCATTCCGTGAACAGATGAAAGTTCCTTTCAGTATATTTTGGGTCTGCTCTGGGGTATCTTCAGGGAGGACATGCCCAAAACACCACATCAGGGTATTCTAATCAGATGCCAGAGTAATCTCAACTAGCTCTTCTCAAAGCACATCAACAGCAGTAGTTTCACTCTGAGCTCCTTTGCGCCCTATCACTTTGGGAGAGAAACTCAATTCGGCCACTTATACCTTTGATCATCTTGTTTAACTAAAACTCCTAACCATTGGCAAGAGTAGAAGGTGCAGATTGACTGGTAAATTTTTACCTTTCACTTCCATCTTCACTACAACAGACACAACAGAATAAGTTCTGCTATACAGCAGAGGCCACACTGATTCACTTTTCAATCTCCTCTTTCATCCTTTCCTCAATCATGAACAAGCCCTGAGATACTTGAATTCCTCAACTGGAGGCAGGACCTTATTTCAGATGCAGCGGGTACAGACTTGACAATGCTGATTCTCACCCCATCCACTTTACACTCAGCTGTCACTTGTTCCAAGAGCAGTAGTTCCCAACTGGATGAAGACAAAATGACATAATTTGAAAAAGTAGAGACAATTCACACTCCTCAGCCTACCCAGGAAAGTCTATGCAGGGGTAATAGAAAGAAGGATGAAGACAAAAGGGCATAATTTGAAAAAGTAGACAATTCACACTCCTCTTCCTACCCAGGGAAGTATATGCAGGGGTAGTAGAGAGAAGTATCGGACCAATAGTTGAACCCAGGATTCAGGAGGAACAATGTGGTTTTCATCCTGGCTTTAGCACTCTTGACAAACTCTCTATGTTCCACAGGATCTTGGAGGGGGCATGGGAGTTTGCTCAATCTGTTCGCATGTGTTTTGTGGATTTGGAGAAGGCTTTTGACCATGTCCCTCGGGCTGTCTTGTGGGGTGTGCTCCAGGAGTACGGTGTTCCAGACCCTTTGCTACATGACATTTGATTGCTGTATCACCAGAGCCAGAGTTTGGTCCATATTGGTAACAACAGGTCGATTTTTTTTTTTCCGGTGAGGGTTGGAGTCCGACAAGTCTGTCCTTTGTCACTGATTCTGTTCGTAATTTTTATGGGCAGAATTTTTAGATGCAACCAAGGCATTGAGGGGTTCTGGTTTGGTGGCCATTGGATCTCGTCTCTGCTTTTAGCGGATGACATTGTCCTTTTGGCTTCATCAAGCCGGGACCTCCAGCTCTCATTGAAGCAATTGGCAGTCGAGTACTAAGTGGCTGGGATGAAAATCAGCAGCTCCAAGTCCAAGGCCATGGTTCTCAGTCGGACAAGGGTGGAATGCACCCTCCGGGTCGGGAATGAGGTCCTGCCCCAAGTGAAGGAGTTTAGGTATCTTGGGGTCTTGTTCACAAGTGAGGGAAGGATGGAGTGGGAGATCAACAGATGGATCGCTGCAGCCTCTGCTGTTAAGAGGAGCCTGTACCGGTCCGTCATGGTGAAGAAGGAGCTGAGTCGCAAGGCGAAGCTCTCAATTTACCAGTCAATCTACGTTCCAACCCTCACCTATGGTTACGAGCTTTGGGTAGTGACCGATAGAACAAGATCGCACATACAAGCGGCTGAAATGAGCTTCCTTTGCCAGGTGGTGGGGCTCTTGCTTACTGATAAGGTAAGAAGCTCTACCATCCGTGGGGAGCTCGGAGTAGATCCATTGCTCGTCCGCATTGAGAGGGGTCAGTTGAGGTGGCTTAGGCATGTGGCCAGAATGCCTCTCGGACGCCTCCTTGGTGTAGTGTTTCGGGCATGTCCAATGGGCAAGAGACCCCGGGGTTGACCTAGAACACGCTGGAGGGACTATGTCTCTCAGCTTGTCTGGGACTGCCTCGGTGTCCCCCCGGGAGAGTTGGAGGAAGTGGCTGGGGAGAGGGATGTCTGGACTTCTTCGCTTAGGTTGCTGCCCCCGCGACCCGACCCTGGACTTATGATGATGATGATGATGATGATGTTTCTCCTTAATCTGAGGTTCAAAGTGAGCAGCTAGCCACTTCTACTGTAAATAGTGTTTTGTGGACCCCCCCCCCCAGTATTGGGTGGTGGTCCAGAACCTTTTCAAGGCCAACCAATGGTCACTTTCCAGGCTTTCATCAAACATCTCCCACACCTGAGGTTTTGCTGCATGTTTAGCCTGCCTGTACTTGTTTGCTGCCTCAGGAGAGTTGCAGGCCAGAAAGACCTAATAAGCCACCTCCTTCTTCGACTGAATGGCCCATCTGACAGGAGACCTCTAGAAAAAAAATCTCTCTGAAGACCCTAACTACACACATTCCATTGGAGCCAGCTCGCCACCATGTCGTGATTGGTAAAGAGTTTAGCTCCTCTCTTCTCTTAAATTACCAAAACATGTGGCTGCAAGTTCAATGAATAAAATCAAAGTCATTCATCAAACTCCGGATTAGTTTGTCCTGCTGCTAAGTGCACTTATTGAAATCCTTATATTTGAACATGGTGTTCATCATGGACAAAATGTGCTGTGCTCAGAACATGTGTCAAGCACCATTCATTGAATCACCACATTATCATTGTGGAGGAGTTTGCGTGTCCTAATGATTCTAGGAACTATGTGGTGGGGGCATTATACCTCTGTTAGAGTCATGTAAAACAAGCTCTATGTGATGGTTCACACTAAGGGCATTTTGGAAGACTCCGATGAAGAATAAAATTGCGGGACCACAGTGTCTATTTGCATGGATACGGGTTACCCAGTCTGAAGAGAAGACATGGTCTGACCTCCCATAGACCCACCACCTGTAGGAGCGGCTATGGATGCTGAGTCTGACTCTTGAAAAAGTCACCTTTCTGGCAGGGAAGGAGAGATAACAACTAGCTATAATCAGACTTACCTCACTGCATAGCTTTGGCTCTGAAACCACCCATCCTGAGATGTTATACATTATCATATTTTGGATATGCATATGGGGAGAGGTGGCAGGCTGGCATGGGCATTTTTATTGCTACCTGTTCTGGTGCCCACAGGCCCTAACTGTTGTTTGTTCTTATGCACCAATTGACATTTCAGAGTACCTACCTCTTTTGGAGTCCTTCGATGAGATATAGACCCCCCCTCCCCCAGGAGACTCTTTTGTTGTCAGGGGAGACTTTATCACCGATGTGGGTAACAATAGTGTAACTTGGTAGGTGGGATTTATATTTGCAGCCTCGCCGATTTGCCATATCACTGTCATGCCTTATTCTTTACCTGCTTGTGGCTCAGTGTTTATAATCAATATTTATGACGTTTGGAAGAAACTATTTAAATATGTTATGAAAGTAATCTAATATGATTCATTCTTATCTTGTGGAATGTTTATAAACCTTGCAGGACTTGCATGCTACAGCTTCATAAAATTCATTATAAAAGTACTAAATATCAGAAACTTGAAAAGAAGCGGAATACACAAGGTTTGTCAAAGCAGTGGGGTTAGGAAGCCAAGGCAGCTGGACCAAATGGGAATAAGCCATCCAGCGCCCATTCACATGGAAGGAACGTGGAATACTGATCAAGGACAGCTCAGCTTCCTACTACGTGCTGTGTCAGACCTGCTTCCTACGCCTTCTAACTTGCGGAATTGGGGAAAAGAGGAGGACACCTCATGCTCTCTGTGTAAAGGAAACAACTGCTCCCTGAATCACATCCTCTCAGCATGTCCTAAGGCTCTGGGAGAGGGGAGGTACCGATGGAGGCATGACACTGTCTTAAGAGAGATTGCCATAGTGGTGGACCAGAGCAGAGTGGACGTCAACCATCAAAGTATCCAGGATACAGGAAAACCCATCCAGTTCCTGAAAGGAAAGATGAAGACCAAGCCTAGCAAGCCTGCAACTAGAGGCTCAGTCCTGTCTTCAGCCTCGGACTGGCAGCTTCTTGTGGATGTGCAGAGGAAGTTGAAATTTCCAGAAGATATAGCAGTCACTCAGATGCACCCAGATATGCTGCTACTATCCCGAGAAACGAAAGCCATCCACATATTAGAGCTTACTGTTCCCTAGGAGGATAGACTTGACATCTCACACGAGCTGAAAGCGGCAAAATACCAGGACTACTTGGTAGAAGAAGCATGTATTAAAGGGTGGAAAGCAAGCCTGATGCCAATAGAGGTTGGATGCAGGGGTTTTGTTGCAACATCTACAAGAAACTTCCTGCACAAGATAGGTCTTACCCATACCACCACAAAGAAGGCGATAAAGACCATAGCTGCTTCAGCACAGACATGCTCAAGGTGGCTGTGGATCAAGAGGAGAGAGAGTTGGACCACAGTCAATTACAAGCCAGGAAAGTAGTGTGTAGATGCACGTTAGAAGACCTCAACAATCAACCAGAAGCCAGCCTGCAGGTGAAGACAGTCTTTTGTCTTTGCTGCCCCACTCAGGTGAAGCGTACAGGTTTCAGGGCGAAACGCTAAAGACCTTGAGATACCTGCTGATGATGCAGACTAGGCATGAAGAAACTACAACAACCACAAGCTGCAGATTATAAAGACGCCAATCAAGCTTTGAGTAGCGTGGCATCATTGATCACCCAGGGTGTACTCTGCCATCATACATATAGGGCAGTATAAAAAATTTGACCAAAATTTAAACCCCAAGTTAATTATTTGGAGAAAGGTACAGTTTTTGAGATAATGAAACAAGTCAAAAGCCAACGGACATGGGTGATTTGATAGTTTAAAAAAAAAAAAAAAAAAAAAAAATCTAATTCTTTTGATTGATTTAATTTGATTACATTTTTATTGTTATTGGTTCAACCCATGCCCTCTTCATCCCTAACTAATGCCTGACCTTGACACCACTTTAAAGCTTCAGGTCTATTCATTAACACCCCCCACCACCACCACCAAACACACACACACACACACACACACACACACACACACACACACACCCACACACACACACACACGAAGAAAGAAACACATAGATTGACCTTGACAATGCTCATCAACTGACTGTTAAATTATTTTGAACCTGTGAGATATTATGTGGGTGGCTTAGTAGTCAGCACTGTCACCTCACAGTAAAGAGGCTCGAAATTTTAATTTCAGCCTTGAACCTTTTCAGTTTGCGTGCTGTCCCGGGTTCCACCCACTCCTATTTCCTCACACAGTCTAAAGGCATACACATTAGGTCAAGTGCATACTTTACATTACCAAAAGGTGTCAATGAGTTTGTGAAATATTGTTTTTTTTTTTATTGGCTATTATCAGCTATTTTTTAAACACTTTTTGAATATTTTTCATTGATACGGAGTTAAAAATTTGACCACAGTTTAATCTCTCTCTCTCTCTCTCTCTCTCTCTCTCTCTCTCTCTCTCTCTCTGCTTTAGTAAAACACGGTTTCGCTGGATACAAGAAAGCAGCATTCATCAGAATGCCCCTGCATATGCCTTGGACAATGTCTACATCTCTGATCCTTGTCCTAATTATTGTGGGGGTCATGGGGATTGCATATCTGGAGTATGTTTCTGTGACATGGGGATGGCAGGTACTTTATGTGATGCAAAGTTGTTGTCTCCATAATATACAGAAAGTGACAGTTGTTTCTTTTTTCATTTATTAGTGGAACAAAACAGCTGTGTGCCCGCTCTGCCCACTGCTACTGAGCTGACTGAGGATTTTGAAGAAAAATTAAGTCCTCTCTGGCAAGCAATTAAGGGAGCTCAGATTGGGGATGGTTGTGGTACAATCAGTAAGGGAAAAGCCCTCTACTTTGGTGGTGCAGGGCGACGAGAGGCTCGCACTGTACCACTGGACACCACCAGCACTCGGTTCGTGTTACAATAGCTTCTAATGTGTAGCTTAGTAATGTTTGAGTTATGGCATTAGTTAAACTACATGCTGCAGTCACTGAATTATTTTATTTGCTTGCTTTGGCAACATGTATTGGTCATACTTTGCTGTAGACTTGTTCAATTCTACATTCGGATTGGGGGGAAGAACATGGGCCCAGCCTGCACTAGACCTCACTCTCGCAATGAAGGTATTATTTTTGGCAGTTCCTGTAGCTGACATATCAGCTTTACTGACATAAACTGGGCTTTTTCACTTTTTTATTTACATATGTTACAGTGTATTTAGGACCTGTCACTCAATAATAATTTGGAATATTTCAGGGATAATTGTACAGTACTCTACTAATAATGGTGTGCAGTGGAATCTCTTGAAGGAGTTAGAATTTGGCTCATTTCTAGAGCCACAACTGGTGACCATTGAATTGCCTTCTCAGGCAAAGACACCCTACACAGTGTTCCGCTGGTGGCAGCCCAAACCAGGTAAGAAATTATATCACTGCTGTTGAAAATAGTTTATTGTATACAGTAAACGTACAATAAATTACAAAACTTTGCTATACTCATATTTTCTATATAATGATGAAAATCATAGTTTGAGCAAGCTAAAAGGTTTCACTGGTTCTGAACTGCTGCAATACTGTACAAATTTAGCATGAACATAGATTTGAAGCAGTCTATTGCAGAAAATAAATAAATAGAAAAATATTGTCTTGAACATTTTATTTTTGCCTCCACTGTAGGGAAACACGCAGCCCAGTGGGCACTTGATGATGTTCTGATTGGTATGAATGATAGCTCCAGAAGTGGCTTTCATGACAAGTTTGATGTCACATCACCCTTAAGAACCAACTGGTTCAGAGTATTGGGTGGAGAGGTGGCTGTAGATTGTCTGACCTTGGACAATGCCCTGATCTTCCATTCGGGTTTGGAAGGCAGTAAGTGAGCTCTTTCCAAAAGTATGATTGCAAATTTTTACTTATATTACTCAATGAAGGATATATATATATATATATATATATATATATATATATATATATATATATATATATATATATATATATATTCTTAACTTTTCCCCCTATTCTTCCTTAAATTTATTATTTTTTAATTTGATGAGTATTAAAAAAAATGCGCGATGTACTAAACCCACATGAATTGGATCACAAAGTAGCGAGGGAATGCCCTGTATATATTAAATTGATTTACAAAGTCTGGGCTTTGGAGAACTCCTTTTACCTGCTTTATTCAATTACTTTTCCACCCCCACCCCCCTCCCCCAGTCATGGGGTAGCCACCTCAGTTCACTCTGGATGAAGGCACCAAAAACAGATAACCCCTTCACAGGCACACAAGCATTCACACATACGAAGGGTCAATCGAGAATCTCCAGTTTAGCCTAATCTGACTTTTGACTAAGGGAGGAAACCAGAGAATATGCTGACAACATGCAACTCCAACTTCTGTACATATTTTAACATTATATGAATATATGAGTGCTTTGTGAATGTTATTGTTGTTGTTGCTGTTGTTGTTGTTGTTGCTGTTTTTTTTGTTGTTGTTGTTATTATTATTATTATTATTATTATTATTATAATTATTATTATTATTATTATTATTGTTGTTGTTTTCTTCTTCTTCTTATTATTATTATTATTATTATTATTATTATTATTATTAATTAAGGGTGATGGTGGCCTGGTGGTAAAAGGTGCTGGATTGCTAAGTCTAAGGTTAGGGGTTCGAGTCCCACTCTCCACAGGGTTGTCACTGTCCTCCCAGTGCAGCTAACTGGGTTATCAAAGGCCGGCCATGTCGCTCACTGTCTATGGTGAGTCACATGTAAAAGAACCAATGCGCACCTTTGTAAAGAGTAGGCTGCATAGCCGTCAACATGTTTTTGCCCCTTGCTAAAAGGTTGTCAGGAAGGGCATCCGGCATAAAAACCTATGCCAAATCAAACGAGATGATTCACTGTCGCAACCACTGAGAAAAAAGGGAACAGCTGAAAGGAAAAGAAGATGATAATAATAATAATAATAATAATAATAATAATAATAATAATAATAATAAAGTAATTAATTAATTAATATGGGCAGCATGGTGGTGTAGCTTAGCAATGCAGCCATGAGGCGGGGGGGGGCACGAACCAGTGTCTCTCTCCCCTTTATGCCGGTCCCAAGCCCGGATAAATGCAGAGGGTTGCGACAGGAAGGGCATCCGGCGTAAAACTTCTGCCACATTTAAAAAATGCAAATGATCAAAACAAAATTCATACCGGATCGGTCGAGGCCCGGGTTAACAACGACCGCCATCAGTGCTGTCAACCAACAGGGTGCTGATGGAAATTGGACTACTGTTGGTCGAAGACGTCGAAGAAGGAGAGGCGGGAGGCGTGTCCGTAGGCAGAGAGAGAAGAGGAAATGTGTGAGCCTAGGACTGAGAGTAGGGACTTTGAATGTTGGAACTATGCAAGGAAAAGATAGGGAGCTGGCTGACATGATGCAGAGGAGGAAGGTGGACATACTGTGTGTTCAGGAGACAAGGTGGAAAGGTAGAAAGGCTAGAAGCTTAGGAGCAGGGTTTAAACTGTTTTATCATGGTGTGGATGGGAAGAGAAATGGAGTAGGAGTCATCTTGAAGGAGGGGTTTGTCAGGAATGTTCTAGACGTGAAAAGAGTGTCAGACAGAGTGATGAGTCTCAAGTTAGAAATTGAAGGCGTGATGGTCAATGTTGTTAGTGCTTATGCCCCACAGGCAGGATGTAAGCTAGAAGAGAAGGAGAGATTCTGGAGTGATTTAGATGAAGTGATGCAGAATACCCCCAGAGGTGAAAGAGTGGTCATTGGAGCAGACTTCAATGGACATGTTGGTGCAGGCAACAGAGGGGACGAGGAAGTGATGGGCAGGTTTGGTATCCAGGACAGGAACACAGAAGGACAGATGTTGATCGATTTTGCAAAAGGATGGAAATGGCTGTGGTGAATACTTTCTTCAAGAAGAAACAGAAGCATAGGGTGACTTATGAAAGCGGAGGTAAGAGCACACAGGTAGACTACATCTTGTGCAGGCGATGTAATTTGAAGGAAGTCAGTGACTGCAAAGTAGTAGTTGGTGAGAGTGTTGCCAAACAGCATAGGATGGTGGTGTGCAGGATGACACTGATGGTGAGAAAAGTGAAAAAGGCAAAGGCAGAGCAGAAGACAAAGTGGTGGAAGCTGAAAAAGGAAGAGTGTCGTGTTGTCTTCAAGGAGGAGTTGAAACAGGCTTTGGGTAGTCAGGAAGTGCTTCCAGAGGACTGGACAACCACAGCCAATGTGATCAGGGAGACCGGTAGGAGAGTACTTGGTGTGTCCTCTGGAAGGAAAGTAGATAAGGAAACTTGGTGGTGGAATGAGGAAGTGCAGGAGTGTGTACAAAAGAAGAGGTTCGCCAAGAAGAAGTGGGACATTGACAGGACCGAAGAGAGTAAACAGGAGTACAGGGAGACACAGCGTAAGGCGAAGGTAGCAGTGTCAAAGGCCAAACAGAGGGCGTATGATGACTTGTATGATAGGTTGAACAGTAAGGAGGGAGAAAATGATCTATACAGGTTAGCACAGCAGAGAAATAGAGATGGGAAAGACATGCATCAAGTTAGAGTGATAAAGGACAGAGAGGGAAATGTATTGACTGATGACAGAAGTGTGCTGGGAAGATGGAAAGAGTACTTTGAAGAGCTGATGAATGAAGAAAATGAGAGAGGAAAAAAGAGTAGAAGGGGTGACCGTTGAGGAGCAGGAAGTAGCAAAGATTAGTAAGGGAGAAGTGAGGAGGGCATTGAAGAGGATGAAGAGTGGAAAGGCAGTTGGCCCTGATGACATACCAGTTGAGGTATGGAAGTGTCTAGGGGAGGTAGCAGTAGATTTTCTGACAAGAATATTCAACAAGGTCTTAGAAAGTGAGCAGATGCCAGAGGAATGGAGGAGAAGTGTGCTTGTGCCCATTTTTAAGAACAAGGGAGATGTACAGAGTTGTGGCAACTACAGAGGGATAAAGTTGATGAGCCATACAATGAAGCTATGGGAAAGAATAGTGGAAGCAAGACTAAGGGCAGAGGTCAGCATTTGTGAACAACAGTTTGGTTTCATGCCCAGAAAGAGCACCACAGATGCAGTGTTTGCTTTGAGGATGTTAATAGAGAAGTACAGAGAAGGTCAGAGGGAGCTGCATTGTGCCTTTGTGGATCTGGAGAAAGCCTATGACAGGGTGCCGAGAGAAGAACTGTGGTATTGTATGAGGAAGTCTGGAGTGACAGAGAAGTATGTTAGAGTGGTGCAGGACATGTATGAGAGATGTAAGACAGTGGTGAGGTGTGCTGTTGGTGTGACAGAAGAGTTTCAAGGTGGAGGTGGGACTGCATCAAGGGTCAGCTCTCAGCCCCTTCTTGTTTGCTATGGTGATGGACAGGCTAACAGACGAGGTTAGACAAGAATCTCCATGGACTATGATGTTTGCAGATGACATCGTGATCTGTAGTGAGAGCAGAGACCAAGTGGAGGAAAATCTAGAGAGGTGGAGGTATGCCCTGGAAAGGAGGGGATTGAAGGTTAGTCCTAGTAAGACAGAATACATGTGTGTGAACGACAAGGACCCAAGAGGAACTTTGAGGTTACAGGGGGCAGAGATAAAGAAGGTGGAGGATTTTAAGTACTTAGGCTCAACAATCCAGAGCAATGGAGAGTGGGGAAAAGAGGTGAAGAAGCGCGTGCAGGCAGGTTGGAATGGATGGAGAAAAGTGTCCGGTGTGATGTGTGATAGGAGAGTATCGGCAAGAATGAAGGGAAAAGTGTACAAGACGGTGGTGAGGCCAGCAATGTTGTATGGTTTAGAGACAGTGGCCCTGGGGAAAAGACAGGAGTCAGAGTTGGAGGTAGCAGAGATGAAAATGTTGAGGTTCTCTTTGGGAGTAACGAGGATGGATAGGATCAGAAATGAGTACATCAGAGGGACAGCACATGTTAGATGTTTTGGAGACAAAGTCAGAGAGGCTAGATTGAGATGGTTTGGACATGTACAGAGGAGGGATAGTGAGTATATTGGTCGTAGGATGCTGAGGTTGGAACTACCAGGCAAAAGGCCCAGAGGAAGACCAAAGAGAAGATTTATGGATGCGGTGAAGGCGGACATGAAGGTCGTTGGAGTAAGAGTAGAAGATGCAGAGGACAGGGAGAGATGGAGGCAGATCATTTGCTGTGGCGACCCCTGAAGGGAACAGCCGAAAGGAAAAGAAGAAGAAAGAAGAGGTGGCGTAGTGATTAGCACGTCAGCCTCACAGCAAGAAGGTCCTAGGTTTGATTCCCAGCTCGGAAGTTTCTGTGTGGAGTTTGCATATTCTTGCTGTGCTTGTGGGGATTTCCTCCGGGTTCTCCAGATTCCTCCCACAGTCCAAAAACATGCACAGTGGGTTAATTGGCTGTCCCAAATGGCCCCTAGATGTGAATATGAGTATGAATCTTTGTGTGAGTGTCACCCCTGCGATGGCCTGGAAAGCTGTCCAGGATGTGCCCTGCCCTTGCCCAGAGTTGACTGAAATAGGCCCCATAACCCTAATTAGGATTGAGTGCATCAGTAAATGAATAAATGAATAAATACATTTTATGTTACAAAAAAAAGCACAATTTGATATATTCTAACCAAATGACTGTAAATAAGCCATTTCACATATAGTATATGGTATCTGACCAATTTTGACCCATGTCGAATTGCTATCATTATATTAGAAAAAAAGGTCACCACCTTGAATGGTAATCCTATAATTCCAGTGGGCGTTTTAACTGTCCATCTAACAGAAACATAAAAATGAAAAGTAACCTGGATTTGAAAGTGGAAAGAGGTAAGAGCCTTTGATTGGCTAATTGAATCAGGAGAGATTCATAAATTTTTCTTCATCTGACTAATCATTTGTTCTAAAATGATGCAATAGGTTACTTCTCATTTGTAAAACGCCAAAATGAAAGATATATGGTAATGGAAAAGATTTCACTGCATTTAAAAGGAAATGCTAGAAGGTATGAAAACTACAGGACTATCAGCCTCATCAGCCATCCCATCAAAATCCTTCTGAAGGTACTACTTAAATATCTCCAACTCAGGCTTGAGGCTATCATTGCAGAACATGCAGGCTTCAGAAAAGGACGGTCGACCTCGGAACAAACCTTTAACTTCAGAGTCATATGTGAGAAGTACAGAAAACTAGGTAGACCTGTACTCCACTACTTTGTTAACTACAAGAAGTGTTTTAGCCATATGTGGCATGAAGGACTGTGGGCGGTAAGGAGAAAGTTTAACATCGGAAGAGACATCATCAATGCAATATAAGCCCTCTATTCCATCAAGAAGCATGGTGCAACTGGGCAGTGAACTGAGTGACTGTTTTCCTACATCAGTTGGTATCAGACAAGGATGTCTGCTGTCCCCAACACTGTGCAACATCTTTCTACAAAACATAATGCAAGAAGCCTTGGTGGATCATGAGTCGCCCATAAAAGTGGGAGGCCCAAGTCATGGGCAATCTCTGCTTTTGATGACGACATAGACCTGATTAATGGCAGCAAATATGATCAAAACCGGCAAAACACTGTACTTGACAACAAAGTTATCATTATGGCATAGAGATTAGTATCCCCAAGACCAAGGTGTTGGTCAACGGATCAAACACTCCAGTATACACCTACATAAGGGCAGTGCTGTAGTGGTCAAAAAATAAGTGAGTACACTAAGGTAGCGAAACTGTCATTCGAGGTCACGAAGTGACTGAAGTGCAAGGGAGTCACTTTGACTGTTACAAAGCTGCCACAACTATCAGAGTAATTGATGTAAATGATGAAATACACATGTTTGAACTAATGCATTACCACCTGAGTAATTTTGTTTTACTTATAATACCATAATTCTTAAGTAGCATAGTTCTATGAATTTAATTTTCTTTGAGCGTTCACTTTAGAAGTATTTTTTGTATGAGGCATTAATACAAAAACAATAGAGTATGCATTGATATGAACCCACTGTTCATGATACAGCAAGAACTGCTGTCTGACTGTATTGTTATTCAAAAAAATGTTTCACTTTCTGACCAATTGCATGATAGCAGTGTACAGAAACACTTGTAGTTTTATTATAATTTATAATATTCTATAATATTTTCTGTCACCCTGGGTTTACCTAGGGGCACCATAACAAAATGTTTTGACATGATTATTGTGATGCATTACAATTTTATGCCAATTGTGATAGAAGGTGGCAATTGTGGTAGAACATAGTAAAGGGGATCTTGATGAAGTTGAAAACACCTTCCTTCAGTTTAATTTCTTGTATGAATTCTGCCTCCATTTTATACCCCAATAATACTTCAGGCATGGTCATTAAATTGAGGACCACCATGACTTTTAATTGCAGCGATCATGGACATCATGCTCCAAGTGTAAACTCAGGGTTACTTAATATCAGTTTTAAACAATTCATACCATATATAATGTTTAAATTAATGTTTGTGTCGCTCTGTATTATAAATAACAGTTGCCCAAGAAGGCAAAGAAATGCTAAAAAAGTATCTCTGTTTGCCTCCAAACAGAGGGCCTCCGCTATGCTGAGAGCTGGGACTTTGAAGTAGCAGCATCTTCATTTCTGCAATTTGATTTGTTCTTGGGCTGCAGTAAGATAATGACACCTAGCCACAGTGTCCATCTCGAGTTCTCTACTGACTGTGGGAACCACTGGACACTGGTAACATCTGAGTGTGTACCACCTGCCATTGGATGTGCCAGATATACTCAGAGCTCCATTTATAGTACTCCCCATTATTCTCAGTGGAGGAGGGTTACTGTTTATCTACCCAGTGCTGCCAGGTATGCCTTATAAGCTTTTATTAACATACAAACTGTGTACAGTTCAGGTCAGAAGGTTACACACACTAATACTGTGGCAATCGTGCTTTGATTTCTTTGAACTGTTTTTCTCTTTTGCAAACACGAATTTCATACACATATTTCAATTTGTTTAGATTTTTTTTTCCTTTTTTTTAAACCTCACAGGGTCACATTTACATTTACAACATCAAAAATATACATTATATACAATATACATTAACCTAATATTTGTGTAATCAAATATGAAAAAAAATTGACAAGATGCTTTGTTACACATCAAAAAGCTTCTGAGAGAATTCTGATTGAATATTTGACTAGTCTTCTCAGATGAATTGTAAGAGATAGAGTACATTTGTTGGTTTCTGTCACCATTACACAAACAGGTCACCCAGGGTTTTTCAACAAATGAAAACAAAAGACACATCCAGTACAAAGTAATTAAGCACAGATAAGACTAAGGAACCACCGAACTGAGATTATTAGTTATGCAAATTGCATGGAAGCACTCAAATAGGAATATATATATATATATATATATATATATATATATATATATATATATATATATATATATATACTCTTCCGTAGGAGAGTGCTCAATACTTTTTGGGAGAGCAAATAACAATAAAAATAAAAGGACAGGACAAAGACTTTCTATTGAAACTCCATTTATCACTACAGATCTGTAGTGATAAATGGAGTTTCAATAGAAAGTCTTTGTCCTGTCCTTTATTTTTATTACACATATATATATATATATATATATATATATATATATATATATATATATATATATATATATATATATGAGAGGATGCCAGAGGAATGGAGAAGTGTGCTAGTGCCCATTTTTAAGAACAAGTGAGATGTGCAGAATTGTGGCAACTAGAGAGGGATAAAGTTGATGAGCCATATGATGAAGTTATGGGAAAGAATAGTCGAAGCAAGACGAAGGGCAGAGGTCAGCATTTGTGAACAACAGTTTGGTTTCATGCCAAGAAAGAGCACCACAGATGCAGTGTTTGCCTTGAGGATGTTAATAGAGAAGTACAGAGAAGGGCAGAAGGAGCTGCATCGTGCCTTTGTGGATCTGGGGAAAGCATATGACAGCGTGCCGAGAGAGGAACTGTGGTATTGCATGAGGAAGTCTGGAGTGGCAGAGAAGTATGCTCAAGTGGTGCAGGACATGTATGAGAGATGTAAGACAGTGGTGAGGTGTGCTGTCGGTGTGACAGAAGAGTTCAAGGTGGAGGTAGGACTGCATCAAGGGTCAGCTCTGAACCCCTTCTTGTTTGCTATGGTGATGGACAGGCTGACAGACGAGGTTAGACAAAAATCTCCATGGACTATGATGTTTGCAGATGACATTGTAATCTGCAGTGAGAGCAGAGAACAAGTGCAGGAAAATCTAGAGAGGTGGAGGTATGCCCTGGAAAGGAGGGGAATGAAGGTTAGTCTCAGTAAGACAGAATACATGTGTATGAATGCCAAGGACCCAAGAGGAACGCTGAGGTTACAGGGAGCAGAGATAAGGAAGGTGTAGGATTTTAAGTACTTGGGCTCAACAATCCAGAGCAATGGAGAGTGTGGAAAAGAGGTGAAGAAACGTGTGCAGGCTGATTGCAATAGTTGGAGAAAAGTGTCCGGTGTGATGTGTGATAGGAAGGTATCGGCAAAAATGAAAGGAAAAGTGTACAAGACGGTGTTGAGGCCAGCCTTGTTGTATGGTTTAGAAACAGTGGCCCTGGGGAAAAGACAGGAGGCAGAGCTGGAGGTAGCAGAGATGAAAATTTTGAGGTTCTTTTTGGGAGTAACGAGGATGGAGAGGATGAGGAATGAGCACATCAGAGGGACAGCACATGTAAGACGTTTTGGAGACAAAGTCAGAGAGGCTAGATTGAGATGGTTTGGACATGTACAGAGGAGGGATAGTGAGTATATTGGTAGTAGGATGCTGAGGTTGGAACTACCAGGCAGAAGGCCTAGAAGAAGACCAAAGAGACGATTCATGGATGTGGTGAAGGAGGACATGAAGGTAGTTGGAGTAAGAATGGAAGCTGCAGAGAATAGGCTGAGATGGAGGCAGATGATTTGCTGTGGCGACCCCTGAAGGGAAAAGCCGAAAGGAAAAGAAGAAAGAAGAAGACAGAAGCATTGAAATGACAAAAACACTATAAATCAAGAGTATATTTGATACAGTGTTGATCAATACATTCACACAGAGACAACAAAGTCCTTGTCTAGCTTTATAGCTCCTAATATCTATTTTCTTGTTCATGAATCTATCACAATAAATGATACTACCTAAGTATTTAAACTGGTGGTAATAAGGTGCTTTTTGATGAAGTACTCATCCTTATGTGGGTAGTGTGCTTTAAGTTCTATACTGGATTGCTTCTCTTCTTTATAGGTAGGATTATAAATTTTATTTTACTGTCTACTTGCCTCAGTTAGACTTAGTTATTGTCATTCATATTTTTAAGTAGAGTTAGTTTTCTTTCTTCTTTCTGTAGTCTTATTGTGGTGCTTAATGAGCAGTAGTTTCAGGCTTCCTTTAGGTCTGAATTATGGGAGGAACACAGAAACTATATATTGAAGGTATCCCATCAGTTCTTAGTGTGCTTCAAGTTCTATCCTACATTTCTTGCCTTCTTTTGAGCAAAGACCTATCAAACCTGTACCTGAGGTACACTCCATAGCCTATTCTTCGGTTTCATCCATTCTCCCTTGCTTGCCCAAGGTCATGTAGCAGAGACAAATTCAGCAGTACTTTCTCCTGTTAGATATGACCGAAAACCTCTCAGGTGATGCCAGTTCCTCACCCCATCTCAGTCTGACCTCAGATAATTTCCAAAGAAAATCTCGGGGGTGGACAAAAAAAACCAAAACAAAACAAAACAAGCCCTTCTGCTGAAATTGGACATATGCTGGTGGGAAGAAAGTTGCAATGCCTTCGTCTTTACTGTCCTTGGTGCATAGTCATTTAGCCCAAATAGATTTCTTGCCTTCTTTTGACCAAAGACCTATCAAGCCTGTACCTGAGGTACACTCCATAGCCTATTCTTCAGTTTCATCCATTCTCCCTTGCTTGCCCAAGGTCATGTAGCAGAGACAAATTCAGCAGTACCTGTTAGATATGACCGAAAACCTCTCAGGTGATGCCAGTTCCTCACCCCATCTCAGTCTGACCTCAAATAATTTCCAAAGAAAATATAGGGGGGGGGACAAAAAAAAAAAAAAAAAAAAAGCCCTTCTGCTGAAGTTGGACATATGCCGGTGGGAAGAAAGTTGCAATGTCTTCATCTTTACTGTCCTTGGTGCATAGTCAATTAGCCCAAATAATACTTTAAACTTAGCAAAATAAAGAAACTAACCACAATAGATGAGAAGAAGCAGGTATCATAGTATTCCAAAAATCAAGCAGATAATTTTAAAGTCACCTACAGCAGTCAGTCAAACATCCTACAATCTCTACCTAGTCTCTAAATGAGCTTGCCAAAAAATCCCTTTGACTTCCATTTCTGATATAATCTTCAATAATGCTGTCAGTTTCTCTAACCTTAACCAGAGCGAATCCCTCCTACCATACTTTCCTCATTTTCCAATTATTTTCCCATCGTCCCCATAATGCCCTTAATGTGATGTCATCTGATCCTCGGCGACATCATTTCTCTCCTAAATTTGGCCTTTATTTCTGACCAAATTCAGGAGGTATTTATAAATCAGGTGCTTATTTCTAATACCCCCATTTCACTGGAGCACGAAATGTAATGATCGTAGTGGAAAAGCGGCACACACTCTACAGAGGAGCTCCGGCATTTTTACACAGAAAATGGGTCAAAAACCTACTGAAAATTGTACCTTCAGAACACCAGAACGTTCACGGAATGTGTGGAAAAGACACGGAAAGAGCACGGTACAATGTTGGAATACATGTGTAAAGGCGCTTGGATTACCTTCGGAACCAGTGGAGATTGCAAAGGAAGACCTTCAGATAATTCACAGAGCATTGACAGAAAGCACGGAAAACTTGAGGAACGACTACGGCACTACTCAATTTTAGAAGGAAGAGCTACATGATGATTGCGGAACAGGCAGAATGAAGGCAGAACATTCATGTTTAACACGGAATGACTAAGGAATGACTGAGGAATTACTGAGGAACATCCAGCGTAACCACGTTTCAATGAGGAAAATTCGGTAAAGATCAAAGGATTTGCTCCTGATTCCGCCTATAAATACGCGGATTCGACCAAGGAAGGATGATGACAATTTTGCTTCTGTGAGTCTACCGCGCACCAGTGAAATGAGGGTGTAAGCGCTTGCCTCCTGGTTTGCTTTATTTGCTGGTGCTCGCGTGGACTGATCATACGAATTACCCTTACTCCATTTCATTCATTCATTCATTCATTCATTCATTTTCTGAACTGCTTAATCCTAATTAGGATTGCGTGCAGAATGGCGCCCATCTTAGACAACTCTGGGAGAGGGCAAGGTACACCCTGGGAAGCTCGCCAGGCCATTGTAGGGCAACCATCTTACTCCATTTCTCATTTTAAATCATAATGTGTAAGTACCTTATTATTCTAGTAATTCTTGTATTTTAATCTAATACAGTAAACGCAAAATGTATGAAATATAAAGGAGCTTTTGCTATATTTCTTAAGCTTTGTGTTAAATTGTTACATTTTCATAACCGTTAGCATACCTATGCCGCCTGTAACTATTACGTCGGTGCCTGCCCTGGACCCTCAGCCTTCAATCGTTTCAATAACTTTCCTTAATGCCCCTACATGAGATTATATTTGATTATTCACTGGACATGCACCTTATATACCATTTTTAAAATTCCTCTTCTTTAACTCACTCAGCCTATCATAACCTTTTTAAGAGAAGTGTCAGATAATGCTGTTTTCCTCCTCATCTATCTATCCTGTCTGCCAACCTCATGGATTTCCTGGGCTTTCTGGCAATTTTTTCCCAATTTCAGTCTCCACGTCCTGTCACCCATGAACAGAGCACCTGATCTCAATCAGAGACTCGTGATCAGTAAACCAGACCTCTACTTATTCCCCTGGATCAGCCTGACAGAAAAGAAAATCTTTCTTTTATGTGCTGGGGGAGTGCTCATGACCCTGGGAAACATGCTTTTTTGGAATACTGTACTTGAATTAAATGCAATTGAACATCCACTACAGTAGTTGGCAGTGGTGCCTGTCATTGTTGTGCTATGCTGTAGCATTTTTTTACATCGAGCAAACAATATAAACTGCAGTAAATAACCCCCTCAAGAAAAAAAACATGGAAATTTTCAAACAGGATCGAAGAGAAAGGTAGAGAAAGAGAGAGAGAGAGAGAGAGAGAGAGAGAGAGAGAGAGAGAGAGACAAAGATAGACATAAATAAGTTGAATGAGTTAAATAAGTATGCATTTTTTTGTTTGTTTTGTTTTGTTTTTTATTTCAGGCACCTTGGTGCACTTTAAATCTTTTTCTGTTACAGATTTTTTTTTAAATGTTAAAGAAGTTTTTCATAATTGTAAGTTGAACTATATATATTTTTTGTTTGTTTTAATGTTAATGAAGATACAACGTTATGCTGAGGTATAATAACTATTGTATAGACAAATGATACTATTTATAGTCACTTGCGGGGCTCTGAGGGGCGTGGAATGTTTTTTTTTTCTTCCTAGAGGGGGCGTCACAGAAAATAATTGAGAAGCATTGCTCTACTTTGAGTTTTGGTGTGGTCTTTCACAATCGTACACTAACAGCCCTTTCTTTAGCCATAGTTTTCTTATTAATATGATTAACCAGCTATTCTTAAAACTTCAAGTAGAGTATAAATGTAAGATATAAAGTAAGGACCCCCCCCCCAAACATAAATAAATAAATAAATACAGAAATAAATAAAAATTACAGATTGTGAGCTGGAATTACATTCTTGTGGTCACTACCCAAATTGCATTATCATCAGTTAGAGTTCAAACAAATTTTGCATGTCATTCGGAAATCAAGGTGCCAGAGTCTGGAGGAAGACTGGGGAAAAGGAAATGCCAAATGCCTGAAGTCCAGTGTCAAGTACCCACAGTCAGTGATGGTCTGGGGTCCCATGTCAGCTGCTGCTGTTGGTCCACTGTGTTTTATCAAGGGCAGGGACAATGCAGCTAGCTATCAGGAGATTTTGGAGCACTTCGTGCTTTCATCTGCTGAAAAGCTTTATGGAGATGAAGATTTCATTTTTCAGCACGACCTGGCACCTGCTCACAGTGCCAAAACCACTGCTAAATGGTTTACTGACCATGGTATTACTGGGCTCAATTGGCCTGCCGACTCTCCTGACCTGAACCTCATAGAGGATCTGTGGGATATTGTGAAGAGAAAGTTGAGAGACACCAGACCCAACACTCGAAGCAGTTTTAGATAATTTTATCATGTAAAATTTTGTAACACACTGAGAGTATGTTGAGTCAATTTTAAGTTCTATCTGCTTCATTGTGTTCCTGTATTTCTTTTGTTCTTTAGCAATCTGACAGGAAATAGCCAATGGATTCTTCTTTTAAACAGTTTGGCATTGGACAGAATTTTACTAAACAGCTCCATTTTTCTATGACTCTGACCGGGAGTCTCCTCACAGCCAATAATCATGATGTATCTAGGCCTGGTTCAGATAAGACTTCATTCTAAAGTTTTTGGTACATTCTATGTTTTGTTGGTCAGTTAATCTTGTTCTTCTTCTTCTTTTTTTTTTTTTTTTTTTTTTAATGTTTCCATTTCATTAGCACAGTAATTGTCAGTAAAGACATCTAAAATTGGGTTATTTTTGAATTGATTTCTTCGGCTCTTGGATTAAATTCTGTCTTTTTTCAGGATTCAGGTGTTTAGCTTCCAGTAGCTGTTTTTAAATTGGATGTCACTTATAATTGTTTAGTGATCGGATTCTAAGAGGACGTTCTTTTTGTCTTATTTGTGTTGCTAGATTTTGGTTAATATAAAATTTTGTAAATCTGCTTATTACACATTTTCAAAACAGTGTACAGTTGATTCTGTCCTGGTAGAGACTCTTAAACTTGTGCTGATAGTGAAGTTTGTTCATTATATTTATTTGGAAAATCCTTCTGATTATTGACATTTTTGATGTAGTTTTATATTATGATTATTATTATTATTATTATTAGGTATGAACTGCATTCAGCTCAGCCACGCCCCTCAGCCAGAGCGGGCAGGAAATGGAGTTTTAGAGTTAGAGAGCGTTACAGTACAAACAAGCAGGGACGTTATGTGAGTTCATCCTCTGGCGCAGAGGTGAGCATGCTGTTCATTGAGACTAGATGAGAAGAGTGAAATTCAGGTGTGAGCCACAGAGCAGCTCAGCCAAACCCCTCAGCAGGCAAACAGTTAGAGTGAGACAACACAGCCGTCAAAATCAAAGTCCCCCAAAAACACAGACCATAACAAAAAGAACATAAAAGAACATGAAATGCAATAAATTGGACAAACAAAACAAATTGATAAACATGCTACACCACAGTACATAAAATCACACACACAAACATTCCAAATATGAACTTAAGTACTCTACAGGAATAATGATTGAAAAAGACTTTAATACTAGAGTGCTTTCAGATGATTCTTCCTCCTCAGGCACTTCAGAGGAAACTGTTGTTTCTTCAGGAGAAAGGCTTATTTCTTCAGAAGAGACATCCAATGTCATTAACTTTTCTAGTGTTTAGCCAGAGAAGACGTACAGCATTTGTGTGGCATCATAGAGCTTTACTGATAATTAAAACACACTAAAAAAGGCTCATTGACAACTTGTGCGTGAATGAGGAAAAAGTGGCGTTACATCATTTCAACCAATCAGTAGGAAGGAGGACAGTCATTGGCTGAATTTGAATGACGTGACAGTTGCTCTGCAGTCTGTGAATATGCAAACCGTGAGTGCAAAATCACTAATAGTCAAGGACCTACTGTATGTTTAAGAGGAGGTAAAATCGACTCAGAACCAGAAAAAAAAAAAAAAAAAAACAGAAAATGGGTTGGTACAGTCAGATGAAAAAGGGGAGGTGTAGTAAGGTGAAAAAGCAAACTTAAGACACAATATTTCTAAGAGGTTTTCAAACTCAGCTGCCTCTCTTCAGGAATGCATACAGGGTGTGTTGCTGAATAAAGAATTATCTGTTTCTTCACATCCTGTTGTAAGAGTTCTTATTTTATGAAAAGAGTATTTTACTGAAAGTTTGATTTGCTAATTAGTTGATTTGACCATTGGTTATATAGACAGGAACGTTACAGTTGATGGAAATAGTTGGTCCTACAACCACTCTGTAGTAGGGCCGGTGGTGTAGTGGTTAGGGCGCTGTGCTCATGATCAGGAGGTTGTGAGTTCGAATCCCTTTGAGACCCTCACTGTGCTAAGACCCCTGGGCAAGGTCTCAACCACAAGTGTACCTCTGTTCACCCAGCAGTATAAATGGGTACCTAGTAAAAATATACTGGAAAGGTAACCTGCGATGGACTAGCATCCCATCCAGGAGGAGTTGAACTCCTGGTCACTTCACGCTACAGAAACCAGGGCTAAGCATTGGCCTGATGAGCCACTAGGCCCGGGTGTAAAAACCCAACAATCACTCTGTGATATGTCCACTCAGAGGAGTGTCTGGGTTTCTGACACTTGACATTTAATAATATTGACTTTTTTATGAAACATTATAGCTATTCTGTACTGTGATGGTCTAGCAAGCTGTCACAGGATGAACTCTGTCCTTGCCCAGAGTTGGCTGAGATGGGTGCCAGCCTCACCGCAACCCTAATTAGTGTTAAAGGTAAAATCCTTTGGGCTTTTTACACCCGAGCTATAGTGGCTCATCAGACTGGTGCTTATCTTGGTTTCCATAGTGTGAAGCAACTAGGAGTACGACTCCTCCTGGATGGGATGCTAGTCCATCGCAGGTTACCCTCCCAGTATATTTTTACTGGTACCCATTTACACTGCTGGGTGAACAGAGGCACACTTGTGGTTGAAACTTTGCCCAGGGGTTTTAGCACAGTGAGAGGTCTAACTGGGATTTGAACACACAACCTCCTGATCATGAGCATAGCACCCTAACCACTATGCCACCGGCCCCGCTGATTAATGTTAAGCAGTTTAGAAAATGAATGAATGAATTTGATGAGCGATGTGCTCCAGTCTCCCTGCAACTCTGATTTGGTTTAAGCAGACTAGAGAGAGAGAGAGAGAGATAAAGAATGTTTGAGTAAATGAATTATGAGTATTCCATCTGCTCTATTTTCACCAATGAAGAAAAACTATGATCCCTTAATCCACAAATCCAAAATAAATGTTCTCTCTATGTTTATACAAGCTTAATCTAATTTCCAGAATACATGACATCAACATTTTTAAGACTTAAATCATTTTGTTTTTCTTATTATTTTTGTATTTGACTGTATTCCTCTAATGGGGAATACAGTGTTGCAGTGGTGGTCTAGTGGTCTAGGGTGCTGGATCGCTGATCCTAAGGTTGGGGATTCAAGTCCCACTCTCCACAAGGTTGTCACTGTCCCCCAGTGCAGCTAACTGGGTTATCAAAGGCGGGCCATGTCTCTCACTATCTATGGTGAGAGGCATGTAAAAGAACCATTGCTGACTTTCGTAAACAGTAGGCTGCAAAGCGTCAGCGTGTTTCTGTCCCTTGCTAAAGGGTTGTGTCAGGAAGGCCATCTGATGTAAAAACCTATGCCAAATCAATAGTGCGAATCATTCGCTGTGGCAACCCCTGATCAAAGGAAAAAACAAATGGAAATCTCTCTCCCTCTAATATTACACATCAATACCAAGGAGTTGGTGAATGACTTTAGAAGCACTCGGTCTGTGAACAGACCCATAACATTCATGGTTTAGGAGCTAGAAATTGAAGCAAGCTAGTAAAATGCTGGTTTCCACATCAATAACAAGCTGGTCTTTAGGCCCAACACTGTTGTTCTGAAGCAAACTGGATGAGCAGACTCTAGTTCACGAGGAACCTCAGATTCCTACATTTGTACCGCAAAATGTTAAAAATGTTCTTACCGTCTGTGGTTGCAAATGTCATATACTTTACTGTAGTTTGCAGCTGAGGAAGTATCAGAATGAGGGATGCAAATAGAATAAACTTGATCATCATGCTAGGGCTGTCATTTCAGACAATATGTGGACATTTCAGTCAGTGATGAACAGATCATCAAACAAAATGCTCTTCATCATAGACGATCATTCCCCCTCCATGATCCAATAGAGATACAGCATAGCTCATTCTCCAAAAGAATCATCCAACTCTATTGTCACAAATTATTCCTGAAATTTTTCATGTCACTGAACAATAACTCAACTGTTTGTGATGGTTAAAATCTGCCACCTGTAATCCTCAATTTTAAAATATTTGAATTACGCTGATCTATCAGGGCTGTGGTGGCCTAGTGGTGTAGGGCACTGGGTCGCTGATCCAAAGGTTGGGGGTTTGAGTCCCACTCTCCACAAGGTTGTCACTGTCCCTGCCCGTGCAGCTAACTGGGTTATCAAATGCCAACCATGTCTCTCACTGTCTATGGTGTGAGGCATGTAAAAGAACCATTGCTGACTTTTGACAAGAGTAGGCTGCAAAGCCGTCGGCGTGTTTCCGCCCCGCGATGGCGTGGCGAGCTGTCCGGAGTCAGCCGGAATGGGCGCCAGCCTCCCCACGACCCTAATTAGGATTAAGCGGCTACACAAAATGATGATGAACTGATATATCTATTTAGTCATACCCGGAGATATCCACTAACTTGTGCAAATCCATGATCCTTTTTCTCACACCAGTCACACACTTTTTTCTTTGCACTACCTGTCTGTCTTCCTTTCGGCTTTTTCCCTTTTACTCGGGAGTCGCCACAGCGAATCATTCATCTGAGAAATTCATCTGATCGCACGTTTGATTTTGGCAGAGGTTTTTACGTCGGATGCCCTTCCTGTCACAACCCTTTTAGCAAGGGACAGAAACACGCTGACGACTTTGCAGCCTACTCTTTACGAATGTCAGCAATGGTTCTTTTATATGCCTCTCACCATAGACAGTGAGAGACATGGCCCGCCTTTGATAACCCAGTTAGCCGCACTGGGGGGTACAGTGACAACCTTGTGGCGAGTGGGACTCGAACCCCCAACTTTTGGATCAGCGATCCAGCGCCCATACCACTAGACCACCACTGCCCCTTCTGTGCACTACCTAATTGCTGTCAAACAAACTTTTTTTTTTTTTTTTTTTTTTTATGAAAATGAATTAGTGAAAGCTAAATACAGTAAAAGCATAAGCACATTATGAGTGTACATCTGTTAAGATAGATAAATATCTGGTCTCAGCTGTGCTTTCTATTTTGTTTTGTATACTCATCATAAAGTGTCAGGAATGTAGGTTCCAACAACTATTTTAAAGTTTGCATTTACATAGCTGATATTTGGTTTTACAAAAAAAATCTTAATGCATTTGTTATGGTGTAGATCTCATAGAACAAGGTTCCGCTGGATTCAGCCACACTTTACTCCTGGAGCAGATAGATGGGCCTTGGATAATGTGATACTTGCATCTGGATGCCCCTGGATGTGCTCAGGACATGGCCTGTGTGACAATGGCCACTGCATGTATTCGACTCTAACAATATAACTCCAATATGCACAAATATGAATTATATTTACCCAGGGTAGTCAGTGTTGCTGTATTTTATTCCGTGTTTCTCTGTTTGACCAACAGATGTGACAGAGGTTATGGTGGGGCACACTGTGTGCCCATGACTCCTCTGCCCCATATAGTTATGGAAGACTTCAATGACAATTTGAACAGTGAGATCTGGCCTGAAATGTATGGAGCAGAACGTGGCATGTTGAGTGGAGAGCCTCTCAAATCAGGCACTGCTCTCATATTTAAAGGGGTGAGCAATATTGGTGATTTGTTCTCTGTCATTACATAACCAACCATCTAAGCCCCACAATCCTCACGGGATGCTGTACATTTATTTGCATAAAATTACAAATGCAGATTTAAAGGTATTAATTTAATAAAATAAAAGCATATACAATATTCTACTTATGTGATTATAATTATAATTATTGTTCTGTTGTCCTTCTAACATTTTTATTTTCAGGAAGGATTGCGTATGCTGGTTTTACAGGATCTGGACTGCACAAGCACTTTGTACATCCAGTTTTGGTTTAAATTTATCACAAAGGGTAAATATATGAACATTTTTTGTGATTTAGTATCTACCATGATTATTGAGAGTTTCAAAATCCAATATTTATATATTTCTGCATAAATATGATTTAAAACATTATCAGATTTTCAGATTTTGATCTGTGGGGGAGTGTTCTTCATGGCAAAAAGTTTGCTAATATAATGTGGCTTAATTGGTTTAATTCAATCTCTTAAGAGTGATTCTGCATTTTTTTAGCGTGATGCTCGAGTATCTTTTTGTTTCTGCCAGTATATACTGTACTAAATAGACTTTGGTTGTGTTGGTCAAACTTTGAAATCTAAGGGGTGTCTGTTATAAAGTAACATTAACTTGTGGCTATTGAATGAAATCTGGATTAACAAATTTACTGATGATTTAATGTAGTTTGTATGTGTTCATGTAAAGGAGGGTGTCTGGAGGCATTTATTATTTAAATGCACGTTGAATACTTGTTTAGTACTCAACCTTCACTTGCTCAATAGAAATATCGAAAGTCCGTTTAAGCCGCACTTTGTCTCACAAGCACCATACGTCACTTGCTATAAGCGCCCACATTTGGTGTAGTGCTTCACAAATGATTAAATACTAGAATATATGGTTTAATGTATCTAATTTGAATACTGGCCCCACGTTCTTCTGGGCCTTGCCTTTACCCAATGTCAGCTGAGACAGACTCCAGCTCTCCAGCGACCCTAATGGGATTAAAAGTCTCAGCAAATGAATGAACGAATAAAAGTCTCCAAATCCCCTGTCATTATCCACTTAGTGTGGACCAAAAGTGCAGATCTTTCTCTTTTTTTGTCTGGAAGAAAATATTATTATTTTATATATATATATATATATATATATATATATATATATATATATATATATATATATATATATATATATATAAACTATTGGGCAATGTAAGAAATGGATAGTGTTTCAAAGGATAACCTTGAGGTAACCAAGAACATGGCCTGCTTGATGCACGGTTGAGATGCAGTGTGAATTGCCATGGCAACACACCTTGCTGAAACACTACTTTGCTTTTTTAACACTAAATATAAAAGTAATCTAGATATTATTACTCCCAACATTACAACTACTGGGCAGCGGTGACCTGGTGGTAAAAGGTGCTGGATCACTGATCCTAAGGTTTAAGGTTCGGGGTTCAAGCCCAACTCTCCACAAGTTGTCACTGTCCCCACAATGCAGCGAACTGGGTTATCAAGGGCTGGCCATGTTTCTCATTGTCTGTGGTGTGAGGCATGTAAAAGAACCATTTGCTGACTTTTGACAAGAGTAGGCTGCAAAGCCACCAGCGTGTTTTTGCCCTGCAATGGCCTGGTGAGCTGTCCAGGGTGTACTCTCTCCTCACCCGGAGTCGGCTGGAATGGGTGCCAGGTTCCATGCCAGCATAATTAGGATTAAACAGTTACAGAAAATGAACGAAGAACGATCATTACAACTACTCCAGAATTTGGCCGAATAAGCCAGTAATCCTGTTTCATAGCACAGGTCTCTGTTCTTAAGGAAAAAAAAAAAAAAAAAAGGAAACAAACAAACAAAAATAGGGTTTTTATGTACTCCTGTTTATCAACACCTGGCTTTAAATACATCATAAAAAAATTACCTGCTAATCCTATATTTTCACATAGTTTAGCCATGCGGACATATAATATGGAATGATTTTTTTCCTTAATAAACAAACAACCAAGTATTATATATTTTTGTACAATTTGTTTATTTTTTTTCTAATTTAGGTCAAATTGATGCAGAAATATAGCACATTCTAAAGGGCTCACAAACTTTTACGCACCACTGTAATTATTATTGTATTGTGAATATTTTTTTTTTGTTTGTACACACTCAGGAATCACAGAGCATTCTCATTCCGTGTTGCTGCAGTATTCAATAAATGGAGGGATTTTCTGGCTACTCCTGCATGAGTTGTACTTCCCTACCTCTACTGACATTCTGTTTCTGCATTTACCACTGCCTCCGAGTGCTCAGACTAATGCTACACGTTTCAGACTGTGGCAGCCCTACAACAATGGTGAGAAGTGACCATGCCCTATTGTTACTTTGCACATCATATTTAAGATATTTTAGAAGTACAGTAGGCCCTTCACTATTTGCGGTTTTGCACTCGCGGCTTTGCATATCCGCGGATTGCCGAGCAACTTTCACATGATTCAAATTCAGTCAATGGCTGTTCTCCCTCCTGATGATTGCTTGAGATGATGTGACGCCCCTTTTTCCTCATTCTCCCACACTTTGTGCCTGTGCTTTTTAAGTGTGTGTGTTTTTAATTACTTTTAAGCTCCATCATGCTACCCAAAAGCTGCACACATTCTCAGGTTTCTGGTAAGGCGCAGAAGCACTAGAAAAAGGTAATGACGCTACATGAAAAAGTAAAACGCTTGATATGATTCAGGAAGGAAAATGTTTTGCTGCAGAAGTGCTAAGAAGGTGAATGTTGTATGAAACAAGGTCATCATCAGAATGGAACCTTGCTTAGTATTCTGGATACTTCTAGTTCAGGGGTCGGCAACCTTTGCCACTCAAAGAGCCATTTGGACCCGTTTTCCACATTAAAGAAAACACTGGGAGCCACAAACCCTTTTTGACATTTAAAATCAACTAACACTGCATATAATGTTTCCCCCTTTTCCCTTCATGTTAATATAAAACAATGTGTTGCATTGATTTAAACAACTGTAGAGACAATTATATTACAATTCTGCTTGCAACAAAAACATTTAGATTAAAAAAAAAAAATCTACAGCCTCCCCGTGACCATAATTAGGATTAAGTGGTTCAGAAAGTGAATGAATGTGTCCGAGTCCTTCTTGTATTTTTTATAAAGAAAAATAATATCTACCCCACGAAGCATGGGACGGGGTGCAGCCAGATATGTTCACAGGTTGGGTAGTCTACCTCACCATCCCTTCGTGGGATCTTCTTTTCTTTATTCATTATATTAATGTTGGGTTGTCTCATCATCTTCCGCTAAGTCCAGGGTTGGGTCACGGGAGCAGCAAAATGAGCAAAGAGGTCCAGACATCTTTTCTCCCCAGCCACTTCCTCCAACTCTTCTAGGACACTGAGGCAGTCCCAGACAAGCCGAGAGATATAATCGATCCAGCATGTTCTAGGTCGACCCCAGGGTCTCTTCTCGGTTGGACGTGCCCGAAACACTGCACCAGGGAGGTGTCCGAGAGGCATTCTGACCAGATGCCCGAGCCATTTCAACTGGCTCCTCTCAATGTGGAGGAGCAGCTGATCTACTCCGAGCTCTCCCCGGATGGCAGAGCTTCTCACCATATCTCTAAGGGAGAACCCCACCACCCGGCGACAGAAGCTCATTTCAGCCACTTATATCTGCGATCTTGTTCTTTCTGTCACTACCCAAAGCTCGTGACCATAGGTGAAGGTTGGAACGTAGATCGACAGGTAAATTGAGAGCTTCACCTTTTGGCTCAGCTCCTTCTTCACCACGACGGACCGGTACAAGCTCCATTTAACAGCAGAGGCTGCAGCGATCCATCTGTCGATCTCCCACTCCAACTTTCCCCTCACTCGTGAACCCCAAGATACTTAAACTCCTCCACTTGGGGCAAAACCTCATTCCCGACCTGGAGGGTGCATTCCATTCTTGTCCGACTGCGAACCATGGCCTTGGACTTGGAGGTACTGATTTTAATCCCAGCTGCTTTGCACCCGACTGCGAATTGCTGCAATGAGAGCTGGAGGTCCCAACTTGATGAATCTAAAAGGACAACATTGTCCGCAAAATGCAAAGATGAGATCCAACGGTCACCAAACCAGAGCCACTCAACACCCTGGCTGCGCATAGAAATTCTGTCCATTAAAATTATGAACAGAGTCTGTGACAAAGGACAGCCTTGGCAGATTCCAACTCCCACCAGAAACAAATTCGACCTGTTGTTACCAATATGGACTAAACTCTGGCTCCAGTGATACAGCGATCAAATGGCTCAGAGCAGCATTTTCGGGAACGCCATACTCCCGACTCACGCCACACAGGATTGTTCGAGGGACACGATCGATAGCCTTCTCCAAATCTACAAAACACATGTGGACAGATTGGGCAAACTCCCAAGCCCCTTCCAAGATCCTGTGGAGTGTATAGAGTTGGTCAAGAGTGCTACGGCCACAACGAAAACCATATTTTTCCTCCTGAATCCGAGATTTGACTATCGTTTGGATCCTCCTCTCCACTACCATTGCATAGACTTTCCCAGGTAGGCTGGGACCACCACCCTGGTTTGCCAATCCAGGGCAGATGTCATCCATCCCCGGAGCTTGACCACCAAGTAGCTTTTTGACTTCCTCAGTGACCTCCACTCCAGTGATGAGCAGACCCCCATCCAAACCCCCAGTGTATTCCTCCTCCACGGAGGCCATGTTGGTGGGATTGTAGAGGTCCTCAAAGTATTCCCTTCACCTCTCGACGACATCCCCAGTCGAGGTGAGCAGTTCCCCTCCTCCACTGTAAACAGAGTTTGTGGAGAACTGCTTCCCCTCCTGAGGCGTCGGATGGTGGTCCAGAACCTTTTTCAGGTCAACCGATAATCACTCCCCAGGCCATCACCGAACTCCTCCCACACCCCGAGATTTTGCATCTGCGACAGCCTCGACTGCAGCATGTTTGACCTGCCTGTACCTGTCCACTGCTTCGGGAGTCCCACAGGCTAATAAAACCTGATAGGCCTCCCTTTTCAGCTGGACGGCCCCCTTCACCACTGGTGTCCACCACCGAGTTCAGGGGTTACTGCCACGACAAGCACCAATGACCTTCCAGTCACAGCTATGGGCTGCTGCCTCAGCAATGGAGGCCCAAAGCATGGCCCATTTGGATTTCATGTCACCCGCCTCCTCCAGGATGTGGTTGTAGCTCTACCGGAGGTCAAATTTAAAGTTCTCTTGGACAGGGGACTCAGCCTAACGTTCCCAGATGACCTTAATTACACACTTGAGCCTGTCACTTCTGGAAGGCAGCCTCCCCCACCACCGAAGCCAGCTCACCACCAGGTGGTGATCAATAGACAGCTCAGCTCCTCTCTTCACCCGAGTGTCCAGAACATATGGCTGCAAGTCCGGTGACATGACTACAGAGTTGATCATTGAACTGCGACCCAGGGTGTTCTGGTGCCAAATGCACTTATGGTCACACTTATCTTCGAACACGGTGTCCGTGAAAGACAAAATGTGACCAGCACAGAAATCCAACAACAAAACACCAGACTGGAGAGGCCGTACCTACCCATCACACCCTTCCAGGTCACTCGATCATTGCCATTATATATATATATATATATATATATATATAAAATGTGTGTGCTAGGCTGGACAGTAAGGAGAGAGAAAATGATTTATACAGGTTGGCTCAGCAGAGAAACAAAGATGGGAAGGACATGCAGCAAGTTAGAGTGATTAAGGACAGTGTAAAACGTATTGACTGATGACACAAGTGTGTTGGGAAGATGGAAAGAAGACTTTGAAGCACCGATGAATGAGGAAAATGAGAGAGAAAAATAAGTAGAAGAGGTGACTGTTGAGGACCAGGACATAGCAAAGATTAGTAAGGGTGAAGTGAGGAGGGCATTGAAGAAGATGAAAAGTGCAAAGGCAGTTGGTCCTGATGACATACTGGTGGAGGTATGGAAGTGTCTAGGAGAGGTAGTAGTAGATTTTCACATGCAGAGTTGTGGCAACTACAGAGAGATAAAGTTGATGAGCCATACGATGAAGTTATGGGAAAGAATAGTGGAAGATAGACTAAGGGCAGAGTTCAGCATTTGTGAACAACAGTTTGGTTTCATGCCCAGAAAGAGCACCACAGATGCAGAGTTTGCCTTAAGGATGTTCATAGAGAAGTACAGAGAAGGTCAGACGGAGCTGCATTGTGCCTTTGTGGATCTGGAGAAAGCATATGACAGGGTTCCGAGAGAAAAACTGTGGTATTGCATGAGGAAGTCTGGAGTGGCAGAGAAGTATGCTCAAGTGGTGCAGGACATGTATGAGAGATGTAAGACAGTGGTGAGCAGTGTTCCCTCTAAGATGCGTGCGTGAGCAATTGCGCAGGTGCTCGCACACCTCAGCGCACAAGAAAATCTATGCAGCGCATAAAATAAAATTCAACATAATTGTATTAATTGCGTTGTAACTCGGCGAATGACAGGTGTCCAGCCAATGATACGATAAGGTTCACTTCCGCTACGCAGCCAATCATAGCATTGACATTACTACTACATTGTCATAGCCTACACGTGCCGTGCAGGTTAGCAAGCTAACACCAGTGCGGCGGAGTTAAGAGACGCAAATGCTAACCCCTTATCATGGCGAAACGAACGGGCAGCGACACATCCACTCACCAAGCCAAAGTAAAAAAGAAATGCGGTTCATTTAAGATGGAATGGCTGTCGGAGTATGTTCAAATAGAAGAACAAGCGGTGAAACTGGGTGATATTTTTTCTTTTTCGAGTGAGAAAGGTCTAAACGTGCAGCGAAGCCAAAGTAGCAAGTGAGTTTTCAGAGGGAAAAATGTGGACTGAATGGAAGTTGGACTACCTCAAGCATCACATTCAGCAGAAAAGTCATTTGAAAGCTGTTGGAAATGTACGAAGACTCAAGATGGGACAGGGGATTGGCACATTATTGCGGGAGAGTGCAAAAGACCGACAGAAGAGGAACGAGCTGTCACTCAAAACAAAATCTGACCCCGGGCAAGTTAAAGGTCTCATTGACAATATTTTACTTGCCATCAAAATGAATGCATCAATGCTGTCACAAAATGCTAGTCCTATATATTAAATACAGGCAGGAAAATGATGTTAACTATAAAACTGTGTTCGGTGGCATCATCCAGCTGACAGCATGCACTGCCCAGGATATTGTGCAGGCAATAACTCAGTTTTACTCCAAACATGGACTGGACATGCAGAGAATGGTGATGTTGACCTCCGATGGTGCCTCAGTAATGCTAGGAAAACACAACGGAGTTGCAGTTTTGTTAAAGTGCCAAATACCACACCTAACTGAACAACATTGTGTGGCCCATAGAGAGGACTTAGGTATTGATGATGCCTGGAAAGATGTACCTTTGATGCGAGATGTGGAAACTCTTCTTAGAACTGTGTATTCCATTTTCTCTCGGTCCACTGTGAAGAGGGGCAAAATGGAGGACCTAGCAAAGATTCTCGATGAAGATACACTGTCATTCAGGCCTCTGAACGACGTGCGATGGCTGTCGCGGCACCAAGCTGTCAATGCTGTTCTGAGGAACTACACTGTGCTTCAAGAATTCTGCAAAAGAGAATTCACTGAAAACAGAGATCCAGTGGCAAAGTACTGTTACAAAAAGCTGAGTGATTCAAAGTTCAAGGTTACTGTCACTGCTCTGGGAGATGTTTTGGGTGAGCTAGCACAACGCTGCCTCACTTTTCAAAGACTCAACCTGACTGTGATGGAAGGACACTGCTTTGCTAGAGCAAAGATTGAGAAGTTGCGTTCCCAATACTTGGAGAAGGATGTACAGTGGAGTGACCGTGTCAACGAGGCAATCGGGACCTCATCAGCTGATGGCAGAAATACTGGTGAGATTACTCTTTTCCTTAGTAAGCTCTGTGAACACATGGATGCTCGTTTTCCAGAAAATGAGTTAAAGGAGTGGTCTGCATTTGACATTGAAGCACTGAGCTCAGGCACCAGTTTTGATTATGGAATCGCAGATGTTGCCACATTGGCGAAGAAGTATGAGGCCATTCTCCACCAAGCACAGTCTTTGGATTCCATTAACAGTCAATACGCCAAATTCAAGTACATAATGAAGCAAAAACTTAAACAGGGGTCAATCAGCACATTCTCAGATATGGTTGCTGCAACACTTAGATGTGAGGAGCTAAAAGAGATCTCACAGCTTGTGGATATTTGTGCTACTTTTCAAGCTTCCAGTGCAGATTGTGAAAGAGGATTTAGTTTAATGAATCACATCAAAACAGCATCCAGAAATCGTCTTGAAGTGGCACATCTGGACCAGCTGATGCGCATAAAATCAAAGCAAGAAGCAGACGGAGCCATCAACCTGGACAAAGTGTACAGCCATTGGAGAAGTGAGAAGGCCAGACGTGAACAATAAGATACAATTTAAGTCAGATTTGTGTATATTCTAGTGACATTTATTAAGATTGTTTAATTATGGATATGAATCATTAAATGCTGTTACTACTAGATAATTTACAGGCAGTAGAAATGCTAATAAAAAACTGAGTAATTAGATATTTTACAGACAAAGAGTTACATGAATTTACACTGTATCACAAGCAACAGCACACGTCATTGTACAAAATGTGAATGTTTTAACAAAACATAACAAAATGTTATGTCTGAAAGGTGTATATGTATCATTTCTTCCAGAACTGGACCCTAAGCCAGGCAACAAATGGTCCTCTTTTAGGCCAAAGCAGGACTCTTTCCATTGCCAAAGCAGGACTCCTCCCATGGCTGAAGCAGGACTCTCACATATAACATACTACACATCTCATGAAAAACAAGATTTTTGTCTTTAATTTTAAGTCGGCCAAATCACTTATAATAAAAGTAAACTAATGAAAATTGCTGCTGCAATTTGATTCTTTTAATAAGCCATGTAACTTGCCATGATCTAAAGCTTTGAAGTGTGATACTGGTGTCGTGGTGTGGCCACAGCGTGCACACCTGATGTTGCTCACAATGGTCCTCAGTGTGCTCAGGGAGCTTATGTGTTTGATCGAACACATGAAAAATTAGAGGGAACATTGGTGGTGAGGTGTGCTGTCGGTGTGACAGAAGAGTGATTTGTGGAACTACCTGAAGTCGAAGAGTATCAAATGTGTGTCGAAGAAAAGAGGTAGGCAGTTGTTTCCATATGCCAATTCAACACCACTGAAAACCCTAGGAACATTCAATGCAGAAATTGTAGCTGGGAATTACAGGACATATGCTTGGTTCACTGTGATAGATGGCACTGCCGAACCACTTCTCTGTAAGGAAACCGCTATGAAACTTGGCGCACTGAAGATTGGACTGAATATCAACTCAGTGCGTTCCTTGCCAGGGATTCCCAACTGTTTGAACAAGTACCCTGAGGTATTTCATGGACTAGGAAAAATGAAAAGTAGGCAGATCAAACTTAAAATTAATCCTGAAATAAAGCCGATCGCTCAACCAATGTGACGCGTCCCATTTGGGCTGCATGAAAAGGTCGAAGCCAAAGTCCAAGAGCTCATTGCAAAAGACATCATTGAGCCAGTTGAAGAACCGACACCATGGGTGAATCCTGTTGTCATTGTACACAAACCCTCAGGTGAGATAAGGTTGTGCTTGGACATGAGAAGGCCAACGAAGCAATCCTGCAAGAGAGGCAAGACATGAGTGAAAGTAGAGTTTTCTCAAAGTTGGATCTGAAGTGGGGCTTCCACCAATTAGAATTCCATCCTGATTCACACAACATTACCACTTTTGTGACTCACTGTAGACTGTACAGGTACAAAAAGGCTGCTATTTGGGATAAATGTTGCACCTAAAATATATCAGCATGAAATTCAGGTCTTGCAAGGAATTCTGCGGGTTGCAAACATATCTGATGATATTGATGTGCATGGTCCTTCGACAGAAGAGCACGACAAACAACTGGAACAAGTTGTCCAGAGGCTTTCGGCAGCAAATTTGACACTAAATGTTGATAAGTGTGAATTTAAAAGGTCCAGTATAACATTTATGGGACACCATTTGTCAGATCAGGGAATCGATGTTACGAAGAAAAAAGTTGAAGCTGTTGTGAATGCCAGACAGCCTGAAAATGTGAGTGAAGTTAGAAGTTTTTTGGGTCTTGTAAACTACTGTTCGCGGTTCATTCCTGACTACTCCACATTGGCAGAACTGTTGAGACAGTTACCTAGAAAGAACCATTCATTTGTGTTCGGGAAGGAGCACGTTGAGTCATTCAAGGCACTCAAAGCAGCCCTTGCAAGTAGCAAAACCATAGGCTACTATAGAGTAACCGCAGCGACCAAAGTTATGGCAGATGCCAGTCCTGTTGGTCTCGGAGCGGTCCTGGCACAAAAACAAACCAATGCAAATTAGCAAATCATCTCATATGCAAGTCATTCACTCAGCGATGTAGAACGCAGGTATTCGCAGACTGATAAAGAAGCTCACGCCTTAGTTTTGTTATGTGAGAAGTTTCATCCATACATATATGGGATATCTTTTGAACTGGTGACCGACCACAAGCCTTTGGAGGCAATCTATTCACCAAAAACGAAACCTTGCGCTAGGATAGAGCATTGGGTCCTGCGTCTGCAACAGTACGACTTCAAAGTTGTGTATGCACCAGGAACGAGCAACATTGCTGATCCACTGTCCAGATTGTTGAAGGAATGGTTTGTAAAACCTCTAGCCATTTCATGTAGTGCTGAAAAGTATGTGAGGTTTGTTGCAGTGAACTCAACATCTCAGGCTGTAACAACTTGGGAAGTTGAGAGAGCTTCTGCTAGCGATGATGAGCTGGAAATTGTGCAACAGTGTATCGATTCCAGTGATTGGAATCATTCATTGTGAATTGAAGCAGTATGTGAGTTCTGAATTGTGCTGTGTAGGGAAGATGGTGCTGCGAGGTAGTCGCATAGTAATTCCCAAGTGTTTGTGACCCAGAGTCTTGTCAGTAGCATGTGAAGGGCATCTTGGTGTTGTGGGCACGAAACAGAATTTGAGATCTAAAGTGTGGTGGCCGAACACGGATAAGGATGTTCTGTAAAACATGTCATAGTTGTCAGTTGGTGAGCAAGCCAAGTCCTCCAGACCACAGCGCTCCCTTCAAAGCCTTGGGAGAATTTAGCAATAGATTTCCTGGGGGCACTACCTTCAGGTGAATCAATCCTAGTTGTTATTGACTATTACAGACGATATTATGAATACAAGGTCATGCAATCAACCACTGCACAGAAAACTGTAGATGCTCTCAAAAGCATGTTCTCCAGACATGTCAATCCACTCCGACCACGGTCCTCAGTTTATATCAGAGACAATGAGAGACTATCTCAGGGACAATGGTATTGAATGCCATTGCGTCACCCCTCATTGGGCCCAAGCGAATGGAGAAGTGGAGAGACAAAATCAGTCTCTTGTGAAAAGATTGACGATTGCTCATGCAACAAAACAGAACTGGAAAGATGCATTGCAGGTATATGTCACTCAGTACCGTGCAACCCCTCACACTGTGATGGGGAGGAGCCCAGCGAACTGTTGTTTGGAAGGAAGATGAGAACAAAGTTGCCTGTTCTCATTCCTGAATCTGTCAACTACGAGGTTCGTGATCAAGATGTTGAAAAGAAAGGAGTGTCAAAGTTATATGCAGATGAAAAACGCCATGCCATCCACTCCCAGATCGTCCCAGGAGATAAAGTGCTACTGAAAAGAGAACACATGAGTAGGGTAGATACGCCTTACTTACCGACACCAGTCAAAGTTGTTTCCAAGACAGGAAACATGGTGACTGCAGAATGAGGAAGGCGCTCAGTATAAACGTAACAGTTCTCATGTGAAACCGTATCAGTCACAGACAGAAAATCTGTCTGAACCAGAGCATGCAGACAGGGTCCAAGTTGAGCACAATGAAAGGTGCCAAACGGAGACTATGAATCTCAGGAGATCGAACAGACAAAAGTCTGTCCCAAAAGAAGTTTGATAACTTTGTGATGCTTGACGAGTCAGGCAGTTAACCAGTATTCATCATTAAGCTGATGTTTTCTAGTCAATGATACTGAGTTAGTTTGCATGTTTATAACCTTAAATAATTAAGTATTTGTTGATAAACTATTTCATAGTTTAAAGGTTTTATTTGCGAATTCATATTTATCCAGAATTTATATTTATTTTAGTATGGTTTAAGCTATTTGAGTTATTTGTTGTATTATTTGATGTGACAAAGTATTAACTGCATTTCTCTGAAAAGGGAGGGATGTCGTGTCGTCATGAACAGAACGTTAAGTTGTGGCAGAAGCCGGAGTTAATTTATGTACGAAACCGGAAGAAGAAAATAGCGAGTGGTCTTGAAACCGAAGTTGTGTGTGTGAGTCTTCACGTGTTAGGGCAGTTATAGAAGTCGTATTGATAGCAAAAAGCGGGTTTACAGTACAGAAAGGATTGGCTCTCCGCTGCGCGAAACAGTGATGTGACATTGAAAAGAGATGTATAGATTTAAATGTGTGAGATTTATTCATGTTTTTGTTTTAATTTATGGCTTTTTTGTATTTTTATATATATATATATATATATATATATATATATATATATATATATATATATATCTTCTTTTCCTTTCGACTGTTCCCTTCAGGGGTCGCCACAGCGAATCATCTGCCTCCATCTCATCCTATCCTCTGCATCTTCTTCTTTTACACCAACTGCCTTCATGTCCTCCTTCACCACATCCATGAATCATTTCTTTGGTCTTCTTCTAGGCCTTCTGCCTGGTAGTTCCAACCTCAGCATCCTACTACCAATATACTCACTATCCCTCCTCTGTACATGTCCAAACCATCTCAATCTAGCCTCTCTGACTTTGTCTCCAAAACGTCTTACATGTGCTGTCCCTCTGATGTGCTTATTCCTGATCCTATCCATCCTCGTTACTCCCAAAGAGAACCTCAACATTTTCATCTCTGCTACTTCCAGCTCTGCCTCCTGTCTTTTCTCCAGGGCTACTGTTTCTAAACCATACAACATTGCTAGCCATTTTGTACACTTTTCCTTTCATTCTTGCCGATGCCTTCCTATCACACATCACACTGGACACTTTTCTCCAACCATTCCAACCAGCCTGCACATGCTTCTTCACCTCTTTAACACACTCTCCACTGCTCTGGATTGTTGAGCCTAAGTACTTAAAATCCTCCACCTTCCTTATCTCTGCTCCCTGTAACCACACCGTTCCTCTTGGGTCCTTGTCATTCATACACATGTATCCTGTTTTACTGAGGCTAACCTTCATTCCCCTCCTTTCCAGGCCATACCTCCACCTCTCTAGATTTTCCTGCACTTGTTCTCTGCTCTCACTGCAGATTACAATGTCATCTGCAAACAAAACATCATAGTCCATGTTGGAATCTTATGTAACCTCGTCTGTCAGCCTGTCCATCACCATGGCAAACAAGAAGGGGCTGAGAGCTGACCCTTGATGCAGTCCTACCTCCACCTTGAACTCTTCTGTCACACCGACAGTACACCTCACCAATGTCTTACACCACTCTAACATACTTCTCTGCTAAAAAAGTGCAAAAACAGTCAAGAGCCTACTGCTTGTGTATATTGTCGTCGTTGACAGCTGTACGTCTTGAGAAACGATGGTGTAGCGCTATGGTAGGCATTTGCGGGAGTGACTGTAAAGGCCCACCCGAGAGTGACCGTTTCTTAAACAATTACTGCATACAAAAGGGCTTTGATGTGCCATGGGGGCTGCCCTTTCTTTCCTCTTTGCTCTTTTCTCAGCTAGCTTGTTTATTCTGTTAGTTTCAGCTTTGTTGACCCCCTCATTGACAGTTGTCTTCCAGAGCTGGCGCATTTCAGAAGTGCCTTCCCAGGTGTTGATGTCAATGCCAGATAATTTCATGTCCCGCTTGCACACGTCCTTGTACCGAAGCTGTGGTCTTCCTGTGCGTTGGGAGCCCTCACTCAGCTCTCCATACAACATGTCTTTAGGGATGCGCCCCTCGTCCATTCGCTGTACGTAACACAACCACCGAAGTGATCTCTGGCTAAGCAGTGTGAGCAGACTTGGCATGCCAGCATGCTGTAGCACCTCGGTGTTGGATACTTTGTCTTGCCATTTTATATGGAGCAGACGCCTGAGACAGCAGAGGTGGAAGCTGTTGAGCCGCTTTTCCTGACCAGCATACGTGGACCAGGCCTCACTGCCATAAAGGAGTGTGCTGAGTACACAGGCCTGGTAGACATGTAGCTTGGTGTTCTCCGTTAGCTGGGTGTGACTCCATACAAGCTTGTTCAGTTTGGACATCACTGCGGCGGCTTTCCCGATTCTGCATGAGATCTCTGTGTCAAGAGAGAGAGTGTTGGTGATAGTGGATCCCAGGTAGGTGAATGAGTCCACGACCTCAAGCTGTGTGTTATTTATGTTGATGTTTGGGACTGTGTTTGTGCCCTGGGCCAGGATGTTTGTCTTCTTCAGGCTGATGGTCAGTCCGAATTCATTACAGGCATGGGACAGGCGATTGACTAGCTCTTGAAGACCAGCCTCAGTGTGGGACGTCAGTGCAGCGTCATCCGCGAACAGCATCTCGCGGATGAGGACCTGCCTCACCTTCATCTTAGCGCGTAGTCAAGCTATGTTAAACAATTTTCCATCTGATCTGGTGTGGATATGGATCCTTTCCTCACTATCAGAAAAAGCATACTGAAGAAGCATCGAGAAGAATATCCCAAAGAGTGATCAGCCTTGCTTCACACCATTGCTCACTGGGAAGGCTTCAGAAGTCCCACCATTGAAGCAGACTGTGCTGTGCATGTCCTCGTGAAAGGAGGTCACGATTTGGAGTAACCTTTGAGGACATCCAATCTTCTGCAGGAGTCTGAAGAGTCCGCTTCTGCTAACCAGGTCGAATGCTTTAGTCAGGTCTATGAAGGCAATGTACAGGGACTTCTGCTGCTCCCGACACTTCTCTTGCAGTTGACGAAGTGAGAAGATCATATCGACTGTGGATCGGCCTGCCCTGAAACCACACTGCGATCTGGGTACACCCGGGAAGCAATAATCTGAAGGCGAGTAAGGACAACACGAGCAAAGACTTTCCCTATGATGCTAAGGAGGGAGATGCCACGGTAGCTGTTACAGTCACTGCTGTCGCCCTTGTTTTTGTAGAGGGTTAAAATATTTGCATCGTGCATGTCCTGGGGGATGAACCCTTCCTTCCAGCATAAGCACAGCAGCTCATGGAGGTGCTGCAGGAGTGCTGGCTTGCCACTCTTCAAGACTTCAGGGGGGATGCCATCCTTTCCAGGGGCTTTTCCACAGGCCAGACAATCAATGGCTTTGCCCAGTTCGTCTATTGAAGGCAGGTAAGCCAGATCCTCCATGACAGGTAAGTTTGGCAGGGCACTTAATGCTGCATCGGTCACCACATTCTTGGTTGCGTGCAGCTCCAGGTAATGTTCCACCCAGCGTTCAAGCTGCTTGCCTTGGTCCGTGATCACCTCCCCAGTCTTGGTCTTGAGGGGTGCAGTCTTAATTGTGGTTGGGCCAGTAGCTGTCTTGATGCCATTGTACATGGCCATTGCATTGCCAATGTCAGCTGCCATCTGAATCTTGCTGTAGAGATTCAGCCAGAAGTTGTTTGCACAGCGGCGGGCTGTCTGCTGGGCCTTGTTTCGTGCAGCTTTGAGGGTGTCCCGAGTACTGGTGCTGGGATTTTGCTTGTATGCTAGGAGGTCTTCCCTCTTGGCTTCTGTCACAGACTGCATCTCCTCCCAGTGAGCCTCGTACCAGTCTACACTCCGACGCTCCTTTTCCCCAAATGCGGTGAGGGCTGTTGTGTAGATAGTATCTCTCAGGAAGCTCCACTTGCTGTTGATGTCTTTGCCAGGAGACTGCAAAGCCAACTTCTCCTTGACTGTGTCATGAAACAGTTGGATTTGCTGGGGATCCCTTGAGGAGCAGGTGTTGATGCGTGGGAGGCCTTTAGTTTTGGAGTGATGGATCCTCTTTGTTGTCAGCCTTATCCTGCTTCCAACGAGGGTGTGGTCTGTGTCACAGTCTGTGCTATGGAAACTTCTAGTGTGGAGAATGCTGCTCAGATCCATGCGCCTGGTGAGGATAAGGTCTAGCTGATGCCAGTGGCAAGATCTGGGGTGTGTGTGTATATATATATATATATACAGCGAGTCCTCGGTTTACACCAGTCTCGACTTACACCGTTTCGTGGTTACAAACGCACCCCCATAAAAATATTAAAAATAATATTACGCTTCATTATGTCTTTCGTAAACAACCTTGAACTACTTTTAGGTGTGCGAGGCAGAAGAATACACTGTGTTGTGGTTGTGGGCCGAGGAAGGCGGCGTGGCTTCCCTTCGCTCAATCTCGGTACTGTAATATTACGCTTCATTACGTCTTACGCAGTTACGTAAACGGACGCGAACTATTTTCAGGCGCGTGAGATGCAGCAAGCGTTGGCAACTTTTGAGGCTCAGGATCCCAACTTGGAAAGGTTCACTCGGGTTTCCAGAGGCATCATGGATTTGATGCAATGCTACAAGGAGATCTTGGATGAGAAGAGGTTGCTCTCTGTCCAGTCTCACCTGGAGCAGTATTTTAAGAAGGTAGAGAGGCCTGCAACAGATCCTGTACCCTCTACCTCAGCTGCATCTACTACTCCAGATTTACCTACCCCAGCTTCTCCAGCACAATAAGCCTGTCTCTTCCCCTTACTGCATTTCATTCTTGTGCTAAGAAATTGTTTTCTCTTTTTTAAATACTTTTTTATGTCATTAACTGTTACATTTTATACAGTACATACAGTACTTTTCAGTATACTTTATGCTATGTTCCAACTTACATTGAAATTTGGGTTACATCGCTTTTTAAAAATGGATTGCAAACCGAGGACTCCCTATATATATATATATATATATATATATATATATATATATATATATATAGACACACACACACACACACACACACACACACACACACACAGTCGGACCCCAATTTACGTAATTAATCCGTTCTAGAGCCCTTTTTGTATTGTGGGGATTTCGTAAGTAGGGGGGTCACATCTTACATGTTAAACGCCTAATTTGTTCCAAGTCTCCAGTCCTTGGACTGGAACAACCCCATAAACCCTTTTAAATGATAAAAGTAGACCATTTTTCATGAAATATGTGTAAAAAGTAAAAGAAAATTATTTATTAAACCATTTAAACATTTTATTCACATATTAAACTATTTTATTAACATATTTATTAATTAAACCATTATTAAACATTTTTATTAACATACACACACACACACACACACACACACACCTCTCTCTCTCTCTCCTTCTCTCGCGAGCGCACTGCGGGCCACGCCCACAAAACGTTGAATTCAAAGCGCATTCCCTGCTTGACAAACTCAACTTTAATTTAATTACTTGAGAGATCGGGATGCCAGATAAGCTCAAATTCACCCACAATTATTAAACATTTACTGAATTAAAACAACTTAAAAAAAAAACTAAAGCGTTACTCTCTCTCTCTCAAGGTGCATGCTGGGTGTGTGGGGGTGTGTGTGTGCGCGCGCTCAGAGAGCGCATTTTTCTATTTTCCCTTTTATTTTTGTTTTGTTTATTTTTTCCTCTTTAGTTTTTCTGTGGTGGCAACACAGGTGGAGGTGAGCCTTCTGCTCAGCACACCCAGAAAATGTTGGCTGGCTCCGGTCTGGGGAAGCTGACTCGCCATCAAAATGGTCCCGACAGTCAGTTGCGCAGTGGAGGACTGTATTCTGGCTGTCGGGGAACTAGTCGGTTTTTGAAAGCGTGAGATCCGCATCCAGAATGAACAGCGCAGTGGTGATGTTTTTGGACAGCGTGGAGAAAGTAAACCGAGTTGTTGAGAACGGGTTGTGCTTCAGGGAAGTTTCACTCCCGTTGCCTCGCTGGTTAACACCGCCAAAGTGCTGCCGTTTGTGCGTAATGAGGTTCGAGAGCGGGAGTTGTCCCGGTACGGCCAGATTTTGTCACCGATTCGAATGATTTCATTAAATCTGAAACCTGAAACATGTTGTTTCCTTCCGACTGCAAACGATGTCTGTCTGTCTTCCTTTCGGCTTTTTCCCTTTTACTCGGGAGTCGCCACAGCAAATCATCTGATTCGCACGTTTGGTTTGGCAGAGGTTTTTACGTCGGATGCCCTTCCTGACGCAATCCTTTTAGCAAGGGACAGAAACACGCTGACGACTTTGCAGCTCCTCTTTACGAAAGTCAGCAATGGTTCTTTTACATCAACCTCTCACCATAGACAGTGACAGACATGACCCGCCTTTGATAACCTTAGCCGCACTGGGGGGGGGGGGCAGTGACAACCTTGTGGAGAGTGGGACTCGAAACCCCAACCTTTGGATCAGCAATCCAACGCCCTAGACCACTAGACCACCACTGCCCCCTTCTGACTGCAAACGATGATGATTCTTAAAAGCCCCGTGGAGCTGAACTTGGCTTTGAAATTTAAAGTTGATAACTTTGATTACATCATTCACGTCACGTCGGGGAACTTGAAGTGTTTCAGGTGCAGCATGGAAGGACATCTTATCCGCTCGTGTCCGGAGGGAGATGAAGCAAAGCGGTCGGCTGCCGCCTCCCATGCGCCCGAGTCGGCGGCGGCGGCCGTGCCCGAGCCCAAGCCCGTGGCAGCGGCGGTGCTGGGGAAACCGATAACCAAACTGTTGGGAAGCCCTTCCAATTTGCACGAAACGGCAACAACAACCGTTCCAGAGACTAGGAAAATGGTTTCTCACAGCCCGGTAAAACAGATGGACAGTGTGCAGGCCAGAACAGACACCATGGTGGTTGCAAAAGTAAATAACTCACAGGTGAAGTGTTATGGGTGTGTAGAACATGGTGATGATCAGATAGAGATTTATAGACTGAGGAAACTGGTTTCAAAGTGTAAAAAGCAACTTGCTGAGGCGGACTAATGTTCTTTTTTTCATCTGTCCTTTACTCAATCTGCTTTTACCCCTCACGGTTCAGTCTCTCCCCTCTTTTATTTTCAACATGGAGACTTTTAAAATTGCCACACTCAATATCAACAGAGCGAAACAGGACTTAAAAAGAGCCTCGACTTTTAGTTTGATTCATGTAAAGAAACTAAATGTTGTTTTTATTCAGGAGACACAGCACCACCGGCAATGAAGGTGAGGGAATGGAACGGGCGGGTGTTTTTTAGTCACAAAAGTGCCAATAGCGGGGGAGTTGGGATTTTATTCTCCCGAGATTTTAACCTGGTTTCTGTACATACTGAAGATGTGATGGCGGGCCATATTTTAAAAGTTACAGCAGAGCTGGAAAAAATCAAGGTTTTGTTTTTAAGGGTTTATGCTCCAACCACAGGCACAGAAAGACTCCTGTATTAAAGTGCCCTGGATGATGTGATCCAGAGGTGTGGTCAGGATGAGTACCTGTTTATGGGGGGGGGGGGGTTACTGTACCGAAAATCATCTTTTAGATCAGAACCACCCCAAACCACACACTGCCTTGCAAAGAAAACTTGTCGAGACACACAAACTTTTAGACGTCTGGAAAAATTTTTATGGCAACAGTTGACAGTACACCTGGCTTCACTCAAGGGATGGACTACTATCCATGGCCAGGCTCGACAGGTTTTATTGTTTTAAACATCATTTTAATGTTTTTAAGAAATGCTCGATTTTGCCATTGGGCTTCTCGGACCATTGTTTGGTTGAGCGCTGTGTTCTCATCAACAACATCAGATGTGGAAGTGCGTACTGGCACTTCAACACAGCACTCTTTTCTGACCACAGGTTTAAGAAAGCTTTTAATGTTTTTTGGGAAGGTTTTAGACAAACAAAGAGTGGTTTTAGTTATTTGCAGCAGTGGTGGGACGTTGGGAAGAACAAAATCAAATCTCTGTGCCTGCAGTATACTCACAATGTCTCCAGGAACTTGGTCAAATCCATTAAAGATTTGGAGAGGGAAATGGTAGAGCTGCAAACTCTGGCAGACTCTACAGGAGAAAGAAGACATTTTGAAGTCTTCAAAGCCAAACAAACGCATGTAGGCTGACTTGCTAGGCGTACCCACTAGGGGCGCTGTGGTATGCAGTAGGTTTCAAAATGTCGCTCTGATGGATGCTCCCTCTCATTTTTTCTTTGGGCTGGAAAGGAAAAACGGGCAGAGGAGGCTGATCCACTGTCTGCGTTCTGGAGATGGACGGCTAATCCAAGACACTGCAGACATACACAGGTACGCAGCAGGTTTCTATGATGAACTATATCAGTGTGAATATTCTGAGAAACTGGACTTGTTGGATTTTTTTCCTCACTGGTCTGCCACAGGTGTCAGCAGATGCCAACAGGCATCTGGAGGCTGACATCTCCCCGAACGAATTGTTGACGGCACTACAGAGCCTCAAACCGGGGAAAGCCCCGGGTATAGACGGCCTGCCGGCCGACTTTTATAATGCCTTCTGGGCGGTGATCGGTGAGGACCTGCTAGACGTTCTCAGGGACAGTCTGCTGAAAGGCCGGCTACCTCTGAGTTGCAGGAGAGCGGTCCTCACCCTCCTGCCAAAGAAGGGGGATCTGCAAGAACTCAAAAACTGGCGATCAGTGTCCCTCCTCTGTACGGATTACAAACTCCTTTCCAAAGTCCTAGCGAACAGGTTGAGGAAAGTGATGGAGCAGGTCGTTCATGTAGACCAGACCTACTGTGTACCAATTCGGGACGTTTTGGACCTCTCCAATTCATTGGGAATGAAACTTGGTCTCATTTCGCTAGACCAAGAAAAGGCATTTGATCGGGTTGAGCATGCATACCTATGGCATACGCTAGAGGGTTTTGGGTTCAGCCCTGGTCTCAATGCCTGGATTCGGACCTTGTATGGAGACATTGAGAGTATATTAAAAATCAACGGTGGTTTGACCGCTCCTTTTAAAGTGCAGATGGGTATCAGGCAGGGTTGCCTCCTGTCGGGCATGCTGTACTCCTTTGCAATAGAGCCTCTCCTGCACCGACTCAGAAGGGGTCTCTCTGGTTTTAATGTCCCGAACTATGTTTTGACTTTTAAACTGTCCGCATATGCGGACGATCTTATCATTGCTGTAAATAACCAGAGAGATGTTAAATTTTTAACCAAAACTGTCGAAGATGTTAGTGCCATTTCATTACCAAGGTAAACTGGGGAAAAAGTGAAGCTCTGTGGGTGTGGGACAAGCCGTGAGGTCTCGTCCTGCCGGGCGATCTCACCTGGAAAAAGGGTGGGATCGAGTACCTGGGAATCTACCTTGGGGATGGAAATAATGTAAATAAAAATTGGGAAAACGTCCTAGAGAAAGTGCAAGGGAGGCTCAAAAAGTGGAAATGGATTTTAACGAAAATATATTTTAAAGGTTGTGTTTTAATTATTAACAATCTGGTGGCTTCCATGCTGTGGCACTGTCTCTCCTGCGTGGACCCCCACTTCGACCCTTCTCGCAAAAGTCCAGGCCGAGATCGTCAGTTGTTTCTGGGACAAGCTGCACTGGGTCCCGCAGAGTGTCCTCTTCCTCCCCAAGGAAGAAGGGGGACATGGTCTTATACATCTGGCCAGCAGAGGAGCAACTTTCAAGCTCCAGTTCATTCAGAGACTGCTGACCGGACCGAGAGACCTGGTGTGGAGGCCCGCAGCGCGAGCAGTTCTGGCCCGGTGCTGGGAGCCGGGACTGCAGGACTCTCTCTTTTTAATGGTTTTAAGCAAACACGACCTAAAAGTATTTCCAGAGTTTTATCAAAGCCTTTTTAAAATCTGGGGACTTTTATAAAAGAACATAACACAGGCACACGGCTCATGCTTCTGGACTTTAAAGGAGCCTGTGGTCTGTGGAACTCGTTTTAACGTACGACAGTCTGTGGGGCCGTCCGTCGCAGAGAAGTTTGCAGCGGCACAAGTCACCACATTAGATCACGTGTTTGACCTGTGTCCACAGCTAGAGGATACCACTGCTCTCTCTGCCGCTGTCAGGGTGTCTTCGGTGAGACGACTGGAAAGCATACTGAGGCTCTGGAAGGACCAGTTCTCCCCAGATGAACACTCCAGCATCGTCTCCGGAACCGACAGCATTTTAACCCCGGGAGACACGGAACCCTTTCCCGTCGATAGCCTCGCCCCGGATTTTAAGGATTGCTCTGGTTGGTTTTTAGAACATGGTGTGTCGGGGCCTATAAAATTGTACAACACCTCAGGTAAAATGTACAGACTGATGGTAAAAGTACTAAAGAAAGAGAAACTAAGTGGTCGGACTGACGCACCATGGAGGGGCCACCTGAGTTTGAAACCAGAAGTGGACCCCTCATGGAGAGCGCTGTACAAATCACCATTGACAAAAAGGGTTGGAGACTTACAGTGGAGAATTTTACATGGTGCTGTCGCAGTGAATAGTTTTGTGAACATTTTAAATCCGTGTGTTGATGAAAGGTGTCCGTTCTGTTCTCTCAGAGAGAGACGGTGTTTCATTGTTTCCTGGACTGCAGCAGGCTGCAGTCCCTGTTTGTGGTTATCGAGGCTGTTCTGTACTTTTGGCGTCGTTTTTACGAAACACATTTTTATTCTGGATTTTGGATACCAATAAAAGAAGAAGGCCAAGTGTCAACTTCTGAACTTCCTCCTGGGCCAATCAAAAATGGCCGTCGACCTGAGCAGGAGGAGAAAAATGGAGGGTCACTGGACTGTGATATTAAAACAATTTTAATCAACATGATAAAGAGCAGGTTGATGATTGATTTCAATTATTATAGCTTGATGAAAGATTTGGAGTCCTTTGAGAAAGTGTGGTGTGTAAATGATGGTTTGTGTTCTGTGAAAGAGGAGAAACTGCGGTTTTCAACAATGTTGGGTTAAAGGAACTGACTGATGATGGAAATACTTTTTCTGTTGAGATCAAGGGGGTTAAATCTGTTGGTGTTTTTGTTGTTTATTTATTTATTTAATTATTTACTTATTTTACGTTTTATTTTTTCCATTTATTTATTTTTGTGTGTAATGGGTTTATTTTCGCCATTAATTCATTTAATGTACCCTTTCTGTTTATGCTTTAAGAACTAGTGTTTTTTTTTTGTGTGTGTGCGTGTTAAAATAAAGTACCTTTTGGCGCATTTGAATTTTGAATTTCTTTTCGTAAAAGGTTTTTTTTTCGTATTTCGGGGATGGAAACTCAAGAAAATGTTTTTCGTATTCCGGGGATTTCGTATAAAGGGGTCTTCGTAAATTGGGGGCCGACTGTGTGTGTGTACATATGGCAGGATGTTGGAAGATAGCCGGGGACAGGAGGCAGAGCTGGAGGTAGCAGAGATGAAAATGTTGAGGTTCTCTTTGGGAGTAACGAGGAGGGTAGGATTAGGAATGAACTTTTTCCTTCAGGGGTCGCCACAGCAAACCATCCGCCTCCATCTCACCCTATCGTCTGCATCTTCTAGTCTTACTCCAACTACCTTTATGTCCTCCTTCACCACATCCATAAATCTTCTCTTTGGTCTTTTTCTCGGCCCTCTGCCTGGTAGTTCCAACCTCAGCATCTTACTACCAATATACTCACTATCCCTCCTCTTTACATGTCCAAACCATCTCAATCTAGCCTCTCTTACTTTGTTTCTAAAACCTCTGACATTTGCTGTGTCCCTCTGATGTACTCATCCTTGATCCTATCCATCCTTCTTACTCCCAAAGAGAACCTCAACATTTTCATACCACCAATACCTTCCTATCACACTGGATACTTTTTTCCAACCATTCCAACCTGCCTGCACATGCTGCTTCTCCTCTTTTCCACACTTTCCATTGCTCTGGATTGTTGAGCCTAAGTACTTAAAATCCTTCACCTTCTTTATTACTGTTCTCTGTAACTTCACCGTTCCTCTTGGGTCTTTGTCGTTCACACAAATGTATTGTTTTACTGAGGCTCACCTTCATTCCTCTCCTTTCCAGGGCATACCTCCACCTCTGTAGATTTTACTGCACTTGGTCTCTGCTCTCTCTACAGAACACAATGTCATCTGCAAACATCATAGTTACCTCTGCAAACATCATCACCTGTTCTAGTCTTTTTTTTCTCTCATTTTCCTCATTCATCAGCTCTTTAGTGTTTATGTATATATATATAAACGAAATTAATCCGTTCCAGAGCCTTTTTCATAACATGGGAGTTTCATAAGTCTGGGGCACATTTCACATGTTAAACGCCTGATTCGTTCCAAGGCAGCCAAGGCTACCCTATAATCCCTTTAAAAATGATAAAAGTACACAATATTTTCATGAAATATGTGCTAAAAGTAAAAGAAAATTACTTATTAAAGAAATTAGTAGTGGTGGGCTGGTGGTAGGGTGCTGGATTATTGATCCTAAGGTCAGCGTTCAAGTCCTATTATTAACAAGTTGTTACTGCTGTGTGCTCAGTGCAGCTACTTTTCTTTTTTTTTTTTAATCAAATGTCAGACATGTCTCTCACTTTCTATGGTGTAAAACTAACATTGCTGACAAGAGTAGGCTCCATAGCTTTCACCCTGTTTTTCTGCAACCCTAATTGGGATTAAATGGTTCAGAAAATGAATTAATATCCTCTGTTACTTGAATAAAAACACAATACTTGTATTGGCTGGTTATAATTAGTATTTATGCTAACTTCACAGGCAAAAAGGAGGAGGTATGGGTCATTGATGACTTCCTAATAGATGGGCACGCTTTGAACAATTTGTCGATTCTGTCAGAGGCTTTTGAGAGTGGACCTCAGCAGTCAAACTGGCTTTTCTACCCAGGGGGGAAAATTGACCGCTACTGCCTATACCAAAAAGCAAGGCTGTGAGTATTCTTGTTGATAAACCAAGGTGTAACAATTTTAATAAAGATCGATATGCACCTAATTTTATTTATTTTTATAACTTATTCGGTAATATCTGTTTAACCTTTGTGCAGAGAGGATGGTTCAGCATTGGTATTTATGTCTGGTGAGCTGGGAGAACATTCCATTACCACTAGAGATATTGATGTCAATGAGAATACTGTCATACAATTTGAGGTATAAATTTCATAAATACCGATTAAACTTTACAACATTCCTTAATTATTATTATTATAGGAATGCTCTTATCATTCCAGGTATTTTGTTAAATGTTATGTACACTTGTATTATGATCAACAGATTAATGTTGGCTGTACAACATTAAGCACTTCATTAAACGCTGTGCATCTGGAGTTTTCCCGTGACTTTGGGGCCACATGGCACCTTTTAGTTCCTTTGTGCGCAGGTGGACCAACACTCAATGCACTTTGCTTAACTGAATTTCACCCAGCTAGCATATACTATGCTGGCACCCTTCGGGGCTGGAAGAGGGAGATAATTCACTTAGGAAAACTGCATATTTGTGGGTGAGTACAGCAAACAAAATAAGAGACATTTCTTATTTATCAATTACAGCAAGGTTCATCCATATAACACTTATTATTTTTGCAGATCTGTGCGTTTTCGGTGGTACCAGGGATTCTATTTAGTTGGTATGGCACCTCCAACCTGGGCCCTGGACAATGTTTACATTGGACCTCAGTGTAAAGATATGTGCAGTGGCCATGGAACATGTGTAAGGGGTACTTACTGTAAGTGTGACCCTGGTTACTCTGGCCCAGACTGCTCTGCTCCTAATGTTCCAAATCCAAATTTCCTTAAAGAAGACTTTGAAGGTGGGTATAGTGTTAGGTAGGTACGATTCTAAGACCACTATTTGAACTCTGCCTAAAAATGAAGAACCCATTTTCCACTTTCAACTCATCTGGCAGTCTCAGCAAGTTTGCTTGTGTGAAATATTATCTTCTTTCACATAGATTTATTAAAAAGGTAAATAGGAGCAATGAATGTCAGTCTTGAAGGGTAACAGAAAAATTACATCAGTGCATGATCCAAAAAAAATAATAAAAAGAAAGAAAGAAAAAAGAAGACATCTTGGCCTGATGTAATTAAAATTCACATTGTCTCTTTCACTGGAACTCCCTCCATTGCCACTAGATGACTTCATAATTCTATACTTCAACCATTACAGCACACAAGATCACTGAGACTATCAGCTCCATCAGACCTTAAAATATGTGGATGGATTTTGTTTAACAGATTAGTTAATTACACATTTATTACTTCAGACAAATTATGCCTATTTTAGATAGGAAAACAGCTTATCTATCATTGTGTTCATTCTTTTGCTAAAACTATTCTTTACTGCAGTTAAAATAGTTTCATTGTAACTTTTGGGAATGATAATCAGAGTTAATGTAAATAGAATAGAAAGCAAACAAATTGAACACATCACAACTTACGGCTGGATTTTAAATCTGAGTTAACCAAATCACTAATTAACACAGATATACAGAAGACTTGGTCTACGGTTTTACATGATGAATGAGATTCACAAGGGATCATAATGGTATTTTGACTAAAATATAGAATGCTAGATTAGGGACCCTGAGTTATTAACTGCAAAAAAGTTATCTATCCATTTCGCTAAAATAAATCCCTTACTGTTTGCCTGTGGTCTCTACTACATGTTAAGATGGAGGCCACATTCGGTACTCTATGGATCACTGTTCTTTTCGCTTGGCTCTTCTGAAGAGTTTAATCTGGGAGTTGCAGGTTTTGTACTAGCAGTTAGGATTTGTTTTTTTGGAAGTCTGTTTTGAGCATTCTTGTTAACGACTGGGTTGAAGGTCCAGATAGGCAGCTTAATGTTTAAGGGAAGAGTTCTTACTGCTCCATCTTTTTTAAAAAAACTTTTTTTTCTACTTTCTTCCTTCTAAATAACAGCATAAAGCCTTTAACTGAATTTTTGGTATAATACAAAAGACATGCAAATGGATATAGATAAGAATCAACACGAGAATATTGTTATATTTTTTCTTTACAGTCTCAGATGAAGTTAAACACAAGAATATTTATTTAGCTGTGTTTATTCAATGCAATTCATGATAGACAAATAAACATTAGAATGGTAACAAATCAGGAAATTGAAAAAAAAAAAAAGATCACAGAAATGATACAGGATTGCTCTTTATTAAAAGATGAAGTTGTGAACAGCCAAAAGTCAGAAGAGTGGATAGAGAAAAAGGCATAGGCAATTTCAATCTTGAGGAGCACAATAAATTCCATAGTCAAGAGGTGGAAACTGTGTAATACTTGTACTACCCTTCCCAGATAAGACTGTCCCCCTAAATTGGTCAGAAAGGCCACTAAGAGTTCTAAAGTAACCTTAAATCTGTTGTAGGAGTTGTTGGCAAGTAGCTTTCACTGTGTGTTTGCAACCACAATGTTTAACTCTGTAGAGCCCAGTCACAGAAAGCAACATTGGAAAAATTCTAATTAGAATTTGTTGCACAAATGCAACATGGGGTGCTACAGGATTAAATCAAATACTTGTATGTGTATAGCTCTTTGTACAATTGAGATTTTCTCAAAGCAGCATTACCTAGTAAAACAAATTAATACAAATAAATAAACTTTATAACTTGAAGCGTTTCTCTAGAAACATATCCAGTTGTCATCAAAATAATATCAGTTCAGAGATCACTAACCTGATCAATCAGTATTTTTGGTAGAAATTGTTTTCCTACATGGTAAATCATTTACTATCAGGTGTAGTAGAGTAATAGAATCCAACAGAACCAACAGTCATAACACGCATGCTGCTTCTTCTTCTTTCCTTTTGGATTTTTCCCTTTATCAGGGGTCACCACAGCAAATCATCACAAGTTTGATTTGGCATGGGTTCTTACATCGGATGCCCTCCTTGACAGAACCCTTTAGCAAGGGACAGAAACATGCTGACAGCTTTGCAGCCTACTTTTTTTTTTTTTTTTACAAAAGTCAGCAATGGTTCTTTTACATGCCTCTCACCATAGACAGTGAGAGGCGGGGCCGACCTTTGATAACCCAGTTAGCTGCACTGGAGAGAGTGACAACCTTGTGGAGAGTGGGACTCGGACCCCCAACCTTAGGATCAGCGATCCTGTGCCCTATACCACTAGACCACCTCTGCCAAAGTTCATACATAATCAGAAACCTTATTTCAAGCTTTCTGTTATATATTGTACTATCTTGTCAAACTTTAAGTGGAGCACATTAGTAAACATTCAGTGCCGAATGTCCTTTACATATTTCTCAACATTATTAATCTGGTATGTCTCATCTGGCGTTGTTGAAATTTACAACTGTGGAATCAGAGTAACAGTGGAAGTTAATATTTTCACCAAAGCATTACACAAAGGGAGGAAACAAAGATGAAAGAACAGAACCTTACAACAAACTTAAAATTAGAATGTACAGAAGTCTCAGTTCACATATACAAACCGATAATGGCCAGTTGGAAAGACAAACCACGGGAGGGCCATTTCATTATCTCCAACATTTTCTAATCAATCAAGTAGACTCCTATAATCAAAAGTATCAAATGCTTCCCTAAGGCCAGTTAACACAAACAAGGAGACATAACCTTGTTCAAAGGGCAGCAGTAAGTCATTTAAAACTTTAAGGAGTGTGGTCTCTGTATTATTCTCTGTGCTATGGCCTAAATCTCAACTGATACATTTCATGAATGCTATTAATGAGGTGAAATTCATTAAATCACCTTCAAAATAGAAAGTACAAATTAGACTTGGCAAAAAAAAAAAAAAAAAAGCAGCCAGCTCAGTTCTGGAATAGCATGCTTTGATAAATGAAACTAAGAGCAACCTTGAACAGAATCTTCTTCTTTTCTTCATTTCCTTTCAGCTACTCCCTTCAAGGGTCGCTACAGCGAATCATCTGTCTCCATCTCACCCTGTCCTCTGCATCTTCTTATCTTACACAAACTAAATTCATGTCTTCCTTCACGACATCCATAAATCTTCTCTTCGGTCTTCCTCTAGGCCTTTGCCTTGCAGTTCCAACCTCAGTGTCCTACTAAAAATATAGTCACTATCCCTCCTCTGTACATGTGCTATCCCTCTGATGTACTCATTCATGATCCTATCCATCCTCGTTACTCCCAAAGAGAACCTCAGCATTTTCATCTCTGCTACCTCCAGCTTTGACTCCTGTCTTTTCCTCAGCGCCACTGTTTCTAAACCATACAACATCGCTGGCCCCAACACCATCTTGTACACTTTACCTTGCATTCTTGCTGATATCTTCCTATCACACATCACACCAGACACGTTTCTCTAACCATCCCAATCTGCCTATACACGCTTCTCAAGGGGGTAGGTTGGTCTGACTGGTGGGGAGGGGCACATCTTGGTTGATCGGAACTCGAGTCCCAGGGGCTATAATTTTATTTATTATATTACTAAGCACTTTGGGGGAACCAGGTACACCCATGGGTAGAATTATGAACTTTCAGAGATGGCTGTGTATACAGGGTTGAACTGCAGTCAAATTTTATAGTTCAACCAAAAACATTCTCAAATATATTTCAATCTACATCTGTAAGTACATGTGCGAAATACATTTACAAATTGAGCGAAAGTTATTTATCTATTCAAAGGCACAAGCAAATATTCCTACATATTTACAGCACAAAGACATACAATTAATTTTATAAAAGTACTGACCATTAGGCGGCAGATACAGACCGGATGGCTTATGATTATTTTAGCCATTCATTCTCTGTGCATCAATGTTTGTGTTCTAACACATGTGCAGGAACCAGAAGTGGTACTAAGAAACTATGCTTTATTCTCACACTCGCACTTTGTTTGATTGACAGTGTTCAGCTATTATTGCTTACTATGTGAAGAGCTCCACCGAAATAAGCTCCTGTACTTGATTGTTGATTGGTCAGCTCAGGTTTGCACATGCGCAGTGCCTGTTACATGTTAACTTCCTGTGTTAACTTCTGGTTTCTGGATTACTGCATGCTGAATTTATCGCCGACATTCTCTTCAGTAACAGACATTAAGTTTATTTATAAGATTGTGAATTTCATGTCCAGCGGAACGCAACTCCTGCTGTGGGGGGTGCACGTGCACCCTGTGTACCCCCCCCCCCCAGCCTACGCCCTTTCTTCTTGACCTTTTTTCCCCACACTCTCCATTGCTCTGGATTGTTGAGTTTCAGTACTTAAAATCCTCCACATTCCTTATCTGTGCTCCCTTTAGCCTCACCATTCCTCTTGGGTCCTTGTCGTTAACACACATGTATTCTGTCTTACTGAGGCTAACCTTCATTCTTCTCCTTTCAAGGGCATTCCTCCACCTCTCTACAATTGTCCATCACCAGGGCAAACTCAGATTCTCAGAGCTGGCCTTTGGTACAGTCCCACCTCCACCTTGAACTCTTCTGTCACATCGGCAGCACATCTCACTATTGTCTTACATCTCTCATACATGTCCTGCACCTCTCTAACATACTTCTTTGCCACTTCAGACTTCCTCGTGCAATACCACAGGTCCTCTCTCAGGACCCTGTCATATGCTTGCTCCAGATCCACAAAGGCACAATGCAGCTCCCTCTAGCCTTCTCTGTACCTCTCTATTAACATCCTCAAAGCAAACACTGCAGCTGTGGCGCTCTTTCTTGACAAGAAACCACACTGGTGTTCACAAATGCTGACCTCTACCCTTAGTCTCGCTTCCACTATTGTTTCCCATAATTTCATTGTATGGTTCATCTAGTTCATCCTGCTGTATTTTCCACAACTCTGCACGTCTCCCTTATTCTTAAAAATGGGCACCAGCACACTTCTCCTCCATTCTTCCAGCATCCGCTCACCATCAAAGACATTGCTGAATGTTCTTGTCAGGAAGTCTACTGCTACCTCATCTAGAAACTTCCATACCTCCACTGGTATGTCATTAGGACCAACTGCCTCTCCACTCTTCATCCTATTCAATGCCCTCCTCACTTCACCCTTACTAATCTTTGCTACTTCCTGGTCCTCAACAGTCACCGGTTCTACTCTTTTTTTTCTCTCTCATTTTACTCATTCATCAGCTCTTCAAATAATTATTTCCATCTTCCTGGCACACTTCTCTCATCATCAATAAATACCTTTCTCTCTCTGTCCTTAATTACCATAACTTGCTGCACATCTTTCCCATCTCTATGTCTCTGCTGTACCAGCCTGTATAAATCATTTTCTCCCTCCTTACAGACCAACTTAGCATACAAGTCATTATATGCTCTCTGTTTGGCCTTTGGCATCGCTACCTTCGCCTGACGCTGTGTCTCCCTTTACTCCTCTTTACTCTCTTCAGTCCTCTCAATATCCCACTTCTTCTTAACTGGCCTCTTGTTTTGTACACACTCCTGCACATCCTCATTCCATCAACAAGTCTCCTTATCTTTACTTCTCGAGGCCACATTAAGTACTCTCATTCCTGTCTCCCTGACCACATTAGATGTAGTTGTCCAGTCATCTGGAAGCACATCCTGACCACTCAAAGCCTGTTTCAACTGCTCCTTGAAGACAACACAACACTCTTCCTTTTGTAGCTTCCATCACTTTGTCTTCTGCTTTGCCTTTGCCTTCTTCACCTTCCTCACCTTCAGTATCATCTTGCACACCACCATCCTATGCTGCCTGTTAACACGCTCACCCACTACTACTTTGCAGTCACTGACTTCCTTCAAATTAGATCGCCTTCACAAGATGTAGCCTACCTGTGTGCTCTAATCTCCGCTTTTATAAGTCATATGCTTATATTATGCTCCTGTCTCTTCTGGAAGAAAGTATTTACCACAGCCATTTCCATCCTTTTTGCAAAATCTATCAATATCTGTCCTTCTGTGTTCATGTCCTAGATACCAAACCTGCCCATCACTTCCTTGTCCCGTCTGTTTCCTTCACCAACATGTCCATTGAAGTCTTCAACAATAACCACTCTTTCACCTCTGGGGGTACTCTGTATCACTTCATCTAACTCACTCCAGAATCTCCCCTTCTCTTCTAGCTCACATCCTGCCTGTGGGGCATAAGCACTAACAACATTGAACATCACGGTTTTCAATTTTAACTTGAGACTCTGTTATGGTCTGTGCTGGCTGGCGGCATTAATTCTTTCTTCAGTCATTGCAGGTGCTGGTGAGGGGCGTGACTGTTGCCGATAGGCGAGTTCCAGAAGAGCACAGCGGCACGCTTCCCTCCGATGTCAGAAGATTGTCTTCCCAGTGATTCCGTTCCTCTGCTTTCTCCAAGATCCCTGGTATCTTGCTTTGTGCTCGACCAGTTCCATTGATTTATTATTCACGTGATTTAGAGTTCCAAGTGCAAAATAAAATCATTGAATCTTCTTATGGGCTCCTGTATCTCTGGGTGCGACACATACCTCCAGACCCAACAGAATCTTCTGACCTGAAACATGGACCCAGCAGAGACCACGCAGCTTCGGCAGACACTATCCGACCAGGGCGCCCTGCTGGGACAACACGGCTCCACCTTGCATCAGATGATTGACAATCTCCAGCACATAACCACCAGCTTGATGCAGCTCGGCGGAAGGATGGACGCCGTCGCCACTCAACTTGCTGCCGCAACCCCGCCCCCTCACCCTCCACTTTCCGCTTCGACAGCCTAGCCAGTGCCAGCTATACTCCCCGTGCAACGAGGACCACTCATTGCCACGCCAGCCAGATATTCGGGCACGATCGGCTCCTGTGCACGATTCCTTCATCAGTGTTCGCTCGTCTTCAGCCAGCAGCTGCTCACATACTCCACCGATCAAGCAAAAGCCACCTTCATCATGAGCTTACTCACGGAGCAAGACTTGTCCTGGGCGTTAGCGGTCGCCACCCATACCCCGAAATTATGCTCCCAATTAGACCAGTTCATGCAAGAAATGAAGAAGGTTTTCTGGCGAAAGGGAAGGAGGCGAGCTCCCAGCTCCCATGAATTCGGCAAGGCTCACAGTCGGGGGCGCAGTATGCCATCCGATTCTGGAATCTCGCCATCGAAAGCGGCTGGAACGACCCCCTGCTCTGGGGGGCTTTCCTGCAGGGTCTTAATGAAAGGCTGAAAGACGAGCTCACGGCCCGAGATGAGACAACGACTCCTGAGGAGTTAATCACCTTGTCTACCAAGCTGGACAAACCAGCTGAGAGAGCGGGATAGGTCCCGGGAGGAGGAGACCAGTTTTATCTACCTGTCCTCGAGCCACTCCGCGAGGCCCAAATTGGCCCCACCTTGAACTCGCTCTCCATTTCCCCTTCTGATGAAGGATGATGGTCAAGAACCCATGCAGGTGAACCGCACCAGACTGACGGCTGAGGAGAGGCACCGGCGGCTGGCCAACGGTCTCTGCATCTACTGCGCCGAGAAGGGCCATTACCTCATCCAATGCCCCACGTGACGGGGTCCGACAGCTACGAGAGGATCCTCCACAACACCTGGGAAGCGCCTGCAAGTTCAAGGTATGCTACACACCACGCAACACTCTTATCCTGTGGACGTATTCATTGACTCAGGCACTGACGCTAACTTCATTGATCCGGGGATGGTTGAGCTCCACGACCTGCCTGTGTATGAACTCGATACCCCCAAGGAGGTAGTGGCCATTGATGGCCGACTCATAGCTCGCGTCATGCACAAGACACAAGCGCGGGCAAGGGATCAGAGAGAATGTCGAGGAACAGAGTCACTGGAATCAATCTTCTGACAGTGGAGGGAAGCATGCAGCTCCCATTTATAGCTGGCTGCAGCTGATTGCCAATTAGGATTGCCAGGTGCACTCCGCTCCGAAACTCCTCTACTGGCGACCGCCACGCCCCTCACCTGCACCTGCAATGAACTGAGGAAAGGTTAGTGTCTCCAGCCAGCGCAGACCATGACATAGTGTTCACTACGTGATCCATCGCATTGCCAAAGCAAGTAGTGCTTTTGGGAACCTTGGAGGAAAGCTGTGGGATAAGAAGTGTCATGGTCTGTGCTGGTGAAATGGCTGACAATAGCAATCCATTGAGAGTTTGGCTTGAACCCCCTTGAGATCAGTGATCCAGCACCTTACCACCTGGAAAACACTGACCCATTTTTTTTTTTAAATTTCTGCTCTCTGTAACCTCCATTTTATCTTTCATTTTAGCCTCCATTCCTCTCCTTTCCAGGGCATACCTCCACCTCTCTAGATTTTCCTGCACTTGTTCTCTGCTCTCACTATAGCTCACAATATCATCTACATACATCATACTCCATGGGAAACCTTGCCTAACCTCATTTGTTAGCCTGTCCATCACCATAGCAAACAAGAAGGGGCTCAGAGCTGACCCTTGATGCAGTCCCACCTCCACCTTGAACTCCTCTGTCACACTGACAGCACACCTCACCACTGTCTTACTTCTTTTATACATGTTCTGCACCGCTCTTCATACTTCTCTGCCTTCTCCAGACTTCATCATGCAATACCACAGTTCCTCTTTCAGCACCCTGCCATATGCTTTCTCCAGATCCAAAAAGGCACAATACAGTTCCTTCTGACCTTCTATGTACTTCTCTATTAACATCCTCAAAGCAAACTCTGCATATGTGGTGCTCTTTCTGGGCATGAAACCAAACTGTTGTTCACAAATGCTGACCTCTGCCCTTAGTCTAGCTTCCATTATTCTTTCCCATAACTTCATCGTATGGCTCATCAACTTTATCCCTCTGTAGTTGCCACAACTCTGCATGTCTCCCTTGTTCTTAAAAATGGGCACGAGCACACTTCTCCTCCATTCCTCTGGCATCCTCTCACTCTCTAAGACCTTGTTAAATGTTCTTGTCAGGAAATCTACTGCTACCTCTCCTGGACACTTCCATACCTCCAGCGGTATGTCATCAGGACAAACTGCCTTTCCATTCTTCATCCTCTTCAATGCCCTCCTCACTTCACCCTTACTAATCTTTGCTACTTCCTGGTCCTCAACAGTCACCTCTTCGACTCCTTTTTCTCTGTTATTTTCCTCATTCATCAGCTCTTCAAAGTACTCTTTCCATCTTCCCAGCACACTTCTGTCATCAGTCAATACATTCCCCTCTCTGTCTTTTATCACGCTAACTTGCTGCACGTCCATCCCATTTCTATTATCTCATCATACGCCCTCTGTTTGGCCTTTGACACTACCTTCGTCTTAAGCTGTGTCTCTCTGTACTCTTGTTTACTCTCTTCAGTCCTCTCTATGTCCCACTTCTTTTTCGCCAACCTCTTCCTTTGTACACACTTCTGCACTTCCTCATTCCACCACCAAGTTTCCTTATCTCCTCTTCTTCCAGATGACACACCAAGTACTAGTATTCTCCGACCTGTCACCCTGATCACATTAGATGTAGTTGTCCAGTCATCTGGAAGCACTTCCTGACCACCCAAAGCCTGTTTCAACTCCTCCTTGAAGACAACCCAGCACTCTTCCTTTTTCAGCTTCCACCACTTTGTGTTCTGCTCTTCCTTTGCCTTCTTCACCTTCCTCACCATCAGTGTCATCCTGCACACCATCATCCTATGCTTTTTGGCAACACTCTCACCCACTACTACTTTGCAGTCACTGACTTCCTTCAAATTACATCGCCTGACACAAGATGTAGTCTACCTGTTTGCTCCTACCTTTGCGTTTATAAGTCACCTTATGCTCCTGTCTATTTTGGAAGAAAGTGTTCACAACAGCCATTTCCATCCTTTTTGCAAAATCTATCAACATCTGTCCTTCTGTGTTCATGTCCTGGATACCAAACCTGCCCATCACTTCCTTGTCCCCTCTGTTTCCTGCACCAACATGTCCATTGAAGTCTGCCCCAATGACCAGTCTTTCACCTCTGGGGGTATTCTGCATCACTTCATCTAACTCACTCCAGAATCTCTCCTTCTTTTCTAGCTCACATCCTGCCTGTGGGGCATAAGCACTAACAACGAACATCACGTCTTCAATTTCTAACTTGAGACTCCTCACTCTGTCTGACACTCTTTTCACTTCTAGAATATTCCTTACAAACTCCTCCTACAAGATGACCCCTATTCCATTTCTCTTCTTATCCACACCGTGATGCAACAGCTTAAACCCTGCTTCTAAGCTTCTAGCCTTGCTACCTTACCACGTGGTCTCCTGAACACACAGTATGTCCACCTTCCTCCTCGGCATCAGCTCTCTACCTTTTCCTGTCATAGTTCCAACATTCAAAGTCCCTACTTTCAGTCGTAGACTCATGCCTTTCCTCTTCACTCTCTGCCTACGGACATGCCTCCCGCCTCTCCTTCTTCGACCAACAGTAGTTCAGTTTCCACTAGCACCCTGTTGGTTAACAGCACTGATGGCATTTCATTGTTAATCCGCGCCTCGACTGATCCGGTATGGATTTTTTTTGTTGTGATGCGCATATTTTTTTTGGCATTTGTTTTAAACCGGATGCTCTTCCTGACGCAACCCTCTGCATTTACCCAGGCTTGGGACTGGCGTGAGAGAGAGACACTGGCTTGTGCCCCTCCCTCATGGCTGCATCATCATTTCAAATTTCCAACTATATATATATATATATATATATATATATATATATATATATATATATAAATTTTGTTTATTTTAGCCTTCTTTTCTCTTTGTAACTTTACTCCTTGAACAACCACACAGGAATTCCTGTGTGTTGCAGCACACATGGCTATTAAAATCCTGAATACCACTCCAAACTTCTCTTTTGTTGTTCTGCTGGAGTTTCCACTTTAATTCCACAGTGTTTCCATGTAATTGTCCTTTGCCTCTCTGATCTTGATTCCCAGTAAGCTTTGGATCATTGTCACCTGCTCACCATCCCTGAATGCTCTCTTCTTTTCGTAGAGAAGAGATTTAATGTCTTTATTCACCTATGAATTGTTATTTGAGTAACAAAAGACTGTCTGAGTTGGGACAATGGTGTCGGTTCAGAAATTAATGTAGTGTAAAATGTATTCTTAAGCCCATCAATGTCATCATTGCGTGGCTCACAGAATGTGTATTGGAGTTCCTCCCATTGTCTCCTTTAACCATCACCTAACAGTCCTTCTAGTCAAGGGGTGCTTCTTCAGAACAGGCACACAGTATGAAGAAAGATACATTAAATTGTAGTCTGATATTCCCATGAGGGGGAGGAAGTGTCGGCATCCTTAGTGTTTGCATACAGACAATCTAAAATTCTCTCCCCTCTACTCGGACAGTCTACATACTGCTCAAAATTTGACAGTGTATTGCCCATGGTGACAAGGTGGATGTCAATCAAGATCACAATAAAGCACTGGGGTACTGAGTCTGTAACCGGTCTATAGTAGCAGGAACAGTGTCACAAGCAGCTCTGGGGTTAACAGAAGGAGGAACATTAACAGCCACTAAGCAAACAAGGGAAAATTAACTTAGCAAATAATATGGTCTCAGTCCAACAGCACAAAGGTCAATGTCAGGTCCACAATTCTGTTCTTTGCTACTTATGTGGGCCAGGTTACACCACAGGTTATTGAGAATAATGGTGAGGCCCTCTTCTTTCCACTTATCACTTGTGGAGTAGTCTCTGTCAGCCCAAACAGTGAGAAAGTCTGCCATGGATACGTTGTCACTGGGAATATCCTAATGCAGCCATGTCTCCACAAAGCACATTAAACTACAACCCCGATACTGACTCTAATACTGGGTTAGCACAGTCAGCTTGTCCATTTTATTTCCCCAATGACCTTACATTACCCATTAGAATAAACAGGAGATTAGGTTGCCACCTAGTTTTTTCTCCTCTTCTGTGCTCCACCTCTGTATCCATGGTGTGTTTTTCTCCAGATTTCAGCCAGAAAGTCCATGGGTCTAGCTGCTAATCCGACCAGTTTCAGGGTGATCAGCTGATCCCTGGAGTAAACAAAGCATGTATGTGGTTGTTGTGCTGCACCCCGTGAAAGTAAAAGTTCCGTAGCAATAAACAGTAAAATAGGATGGATACCAAGCAGTGAATATATTTTCAAGCCACTGCATGTGTAACTTTTTTGTTGTTGTGTGACATTGTTCTTGAATGTGTGTGTGTGTGTGTGTGTGTGTGTGTGTGTGTGTGTGTCCACAGCTCTTAAAATGGAGTGTACACAATAAACCCCTTGAGAACAGAAAGCAATAAATGTCGAATTAAAAGGGTTTTTTTTTTAGTAGTGAATTGTCATTGCATAATAAAGTCTGGGGAACTAAGTAATTGGGAAAGCTTCATCAGTTCAAATGTTACAAAATATGCAACATTTCTTTTAAATCCATGTGTTGTTTTATGAATATTAATGTTCAGCAGATATGTTTTGGTAACAAATCCTTTCTAACCTTTTGCCTTAGTTGAGTGTTTACATGTAGCTGCTCTCAAAAAATAAAACCTTTTCAAACTAATCGTCATCAGCGGCGGCAGCCGTACGTCTCGAGAGACGATGGTGTAGCGCTATGGTAGGCATTTGCGGTAGTGACTGTAAAGGCCCACCCGAGAGTGACAGTTTCTTGAACAATTATTGCATACAGAAGGGGGGCTACCCTTTCTTTCCTCTTTGCTCTTTTCTCAGCTAGCTTGTTTATTCTGTTAGTTTCAGCTTTGTTGATCCCCTCGTTGACAGTGGTCTTCCAGAGCTGGCGTGTTTCAGCAGTGCCTTCCCAGGTGTTGATGTCGATGCCAGATAATTTCATATCCCGCTTGCACATGTCCTTGTACCGAAGCTGTGGTCTTCCTGTACGGCGGGAGCCCTCACTCAGCCCTCTGTACAACATGTCTTTAGGGATGCGCCCCTCGTCCATTCGCCGTACGTGATCCAACCACGCAAGTCGTCTCTGGCTCAGCAGTGCGAGCAGACTTGGCATGCCAGCACGCTGTAGTACCTCGGTGTTGGTTACTTTGTCTTGCCATTTTATATGGAGCAGACACCTGAGACAGTGGAGAAGGAAGCTGTTGAGCCGCTTTTCCTGACCAGCATATGTGGACCAGAGCTCACTGCCATAAAGGAGTGTGCCGAGTACACAGGCCTGGTAGACATGTAGCTTGGTGTTCTCCGTTAGCTGGGTATGACTCCATACACGCTTGTTCAATTTGGACATCACTGCGGCGGCTATCCAGATTCTGCATGAGATCTCTGTGTCAAGAGAGAGTGTTGGTGATAGTGGATGCCAGGTAAGTGAAGGAGTCCACGACCTCAAGCTGCGTGTTATTTATGTTGATGTTTGGGACTGTGTTTGTGCCCTGGGCCAGGATATGTGTCTTCTTCAGGCTGATGGCCAGTCTGAATTCATTACAGGCATGGGACAGGCGATTGACTAGCTCTTGAAGACCAGCCTCAGTGTGGGACGTCAGTGCAGCGTCATCCGCGAACAGCATCTCGCGGATGAAGACCTGCCTCTCCTTCGTCTTAGCGCGCAGTCGAGCTATGTTAAAAATTTTTCCATCTGATCTGGTGTGGATATGGATCTCTTCTGCCTGCCCTGAAACCACACTGCGATTCTGGGTACACCGGGAAGCAAGAATCTGAAGGCAAGTAAGGACAACACGAGCAAAGACTTTCCCTATGATGCTAAGGAGGGAAATTCCACGGTAGCTGTTACAGTCACTGTGGTCGCCCTTGTTTTTGTAGAGGGTTACAATGTTTGCATCGTGCATGTCCTGGGGGATGAACCCTTCCTTCCAGCATAAGCACAGCAGCTCATGGAGGTGCTGCAGGAGTGCTGGCTTGCCACTCTTCAAGACTTCAGGGGGGATGCCATCCTTTCCAGGGGCTTTTCCACAGGCCAGACAATCAATGGCTTTGCCCAGTTCATCTACTGAAGGCAGGTAAGCCAGATCCTCCATGACGGGTAAGTTTGGCAGGGCATTTAATGCTGCATCGGTCACCACATTCTTGGTTGCGTGCAGCTCCAGGTAATGTTCCACCCAGTGTTCAAGCGCTTGCCTTGGTCCGTGATCACCTCCCCGGTCTTGGTCTTGAGGGGTGCAGTCTTAATTGTGGTTGGGCCAGTAGCTGGCTTGATGTCATTGTACATGGCCATTGCGTTGCCAGTGTCAGCTGCCATCTGGAGCTTGCTGCAGAGTTCAGCCAGAAGTCGTTTGCACATCGGCGGGCTGTCTGCTGGGCCTTGTTTCGTGCAGCTTTGAGGATGTCCCGAGTACTGGTGCTGGGGTTTTGCTTGTATGCTAGGAGGGCTTCCGTCTTGGCTTCTGTCACAGGCTGCATCTCCTCCCAGTGAGCCTCGTACCAGTCTACACTCCGATGCTCCTTTTTCCCAAATGCGGTGAGGGCTGTTGTGTAGATAGTAGCTCAGAAAGCTCCACTTGCTGTTGATTTCTTTGCCAGGAGTCTGCAAAGTGAACTTCTCCTTGACTGTGTCATGAAACAGTTGGATTTACTGGGGATCCCTTGAGGAGCAGGTGTTGATGCGTGGGAGGCCTTTAGTTTTGGAGTGATGGATTCTCTTTGTTGTCAGCCTTATCCTGCTTCCAACGAGGGTGTGGTCTGTGTTGCAGTCTGCGCTATGGAAACTTCTAGTGTGGAGAACGCTGCTCAGATCCGTGCGCCTGGTGAGGATAAGGTCTAGCTGGTGCCAGTGGCAAGATCTGGGGTGTCTCCAGGAAACTTTGTGGCAGTCTTTGCACTTGAAGTATGTATTTGTTACACACAGGCCATGATGGCAGCACAGCTCCAACAACCTCTGTCCATTCTCATTCATCCTGCCTATACCGTGGTGACCAAGGCAGGAAGGCCAGGTGTCACAGACATTGCCCACTCTAGCATTGAAGTCTCCTAGTAGGTAAAGTCCTTCAGTGCTGGGGATCCTGGAAATGGCATCATCCAGAGCCTCGTAAAACTGGTTCTTGGCCTCTGGGGTGGAACTGAGTGTCGGTGCATAGATGCTGAAGAGATTTACAAAGCCTGCAGTTGTAGAGAGGCGTAAAGCGAGGATTCTCTCTGATCCACTGGTTGGAGGTTCAATCGCTGTAGTCAGAAAGTTCTTCACAGCGAAACCTACACCATGCAGTCCCGGGTCGTCTTGTGGCAGGCCCTGCCAGTAGAAGGTGTAGTTGGCCAGGCGTGTTTCCTGTAGACAAGCAATGTCGATATTCAGACGTGTCAGTTCATGGTCGATGACTGCAGTCTTGCGGGCATCGTCAATTTGCTGAAGATCACTTGTCAGTCCAGGACACGTAGTCCGTACGTTCCAGCTTGCTATTCGAAGAGCTGGAGTCTTCGTATTTATCCGTTTTTGTCTGCCTGGTGCAGCACCTTACTGGCTGGGGGCTGCCCAGCTTGGAGCGGGTGGTAGCTGTCCAGTGAGACACGATGGTCTCTCCCACTGTCGGAAATAGCCCCAGGCGCCCGTATCCTACGCCAATCGGAATGAGCTTTTAACCGGTAACTGCTACTTCCTGTGTTGAGCCAAAGTCTTGTATCAATGCTGATGTGTCCCCTCCAGTGTCCTCTCCAGTGTGCTACGAGCCTGGGCGGGAACTATGGAGAACTTGGGCTGCCCAGACGTCAAGTCCCCCCTCTCAGCCTTGCTGATAGCACCCAAAGGAAAGGAAGATCCAGTACAATTTGGTATCAGCGCAGCTGCAGAAAGGTAGGGGAATCCTCAGACCAACTGCCTTAGGGGCTCCACTCCGGATTTCTGTAGGGTTTACTCCTTAGCCTTCTCCCAACCAAGGGAATCCACAAGGCAGTGGGACTATTTAACCCATAGTTGGGGGTTTGGGTCATGGGCATCAGGGCATGTCCACACGCCCTTGGGCCTGCATGCCGCACGTCTGGGTGCCAAACCTCCTCCGAGTCCCCTGTAGTTCAGCCTGAGTCTGCAAGGTACTCCGTTACCATGTGTCGCCGTGAGGAGGCACTACATGGGGCTTGATGGTGGAGAGGCTATGTACTGACAGGGAGAGACTTACTCACTCGGCTCCCCTTTTCACAGGCAAGCTGCTAGCCAGCAGTGTTAGTTGAAAGCGAGAGGTGACAAGCACTACTACTATGACCACAACTACCACACTTTACGCATCACAACACCCATTTGACCCATTTCAAACTAATATTACTATGATAATATACTGAGGTGAAGTCTGACCATTTTTTTGTTTGTTTTTTTTTTTTTTTTTTTTTTTTTTATTATCGTCAAAGATGATATTTCAGAAGCTGAGAATTTTAAAGTGGTGAGTGGAGGAAAGCCCTCTAGGAAATGTGGAATCATGGCCAGTGGAAACCACCTTTTCTTCAACGAGGATGGATTACGTATGTTGGAAACCATAGATATGGATCTATCTAATGCCAGGTAACTATTGCTGAGAGATGTATTATTTGGCATAATAAAACTAAACTGAAATGAAGATAATTTGGATTTCAGGTATCATGCATTCACAAAGAAAGGGCATAACTTTTTCAGAACACTTTAACAGTAACCAAATGCAGACTAGATGACTGTGTCAAACCAACTGGCAACTAGGAGGGATCATCAAAGTAAAATGTTCTCTTTTAGGTTGATCACCATACACGATCTGTTCTAGAAGGCCTATTTTATTTTCATCTGACTTCAAAATTGATGTGGCCAATGCAGTTTTTTTTCTTTTTTAATTAAGCTAGGCTCACCAGGTGCTTCCTTGGCTATACAACATCAGATCTCTGACAGAGTGTTATTATTTTTAGTTTATCATTCATCTTCTGTAATTGCTTAATCCTAATTAGGGTCGTGGGGAGGCTGACACCCATCCCAGCCAACTCCGGGCGAGGGCAGAGTACACCCTGGGCAGCTCGCCAGGCCATCGCAGGACGGAAACACGCTGATGGCTTTGCAGCCTGCTCTTGTCGAAAGTCTGGTTCTTTTACATGCCTCACACCATAGACAGTGAAAGACATGGTCAGCTTTTGATAACCCAGTTAGCTGCACTGGGGGGTGGGGCCTGTACCCCTGACTGTAGGATCAGTGACCCAGCACCTATACCCTTAGGCCACCCCTCCCTACAGGTTAAGTTTTATCTATAAATTGAAAACAAATAATTTATAAATGTTCATATTTTTAAAGAATTTATCAATCTGTTTTCATGCTCACTTGTTCTGAAATCATAAACTACAAAATGCTGCCAAACATAATTTAAGAATAAGTAAGTAAGAGTTTGGTCCCTGGCAGTATTTTGTAATGCTGGTTTACCACACATTGAACTATTGATTAGTTATTAGTTCATGGCTTTTGAATAATATACATAATTATTTGAAAGTTAAATTTTGTGAACAACAGTTTGGTTTCATGCCAAGAAAGAGCATCACAGATGCAGTTTTTGCATTAAGGATGTTAATAGAGAAGTACAGAGAAGGCCAGTGGGAGCTGCATTGTGCCTTTGTGGATCTGGAGAAAGCATATGACAGGGTGCCGAGAGAGGAACTGTGGTATTGCATGAGGAAGTCTAGAGTGGCAGAGGAGTATGTTGGAGTGGTGCAGGACATGTATGAGAGATGTAAGACAGTGGTGAGGTGTGACAGAAGACTTCAAGGTGGAGGTGGGACTGCATCAAGGGTAAGCTCTGAGCCCCTTCTTGTTTGCTATGGCGATGGACAGGCTGACAGACAAGAATCTCCATGGACTATGCTGTTTGCAGATGGTGTTGTGATCTGTAGTGAGAGCAGAGTACAAGTGGAGGTATGCCCTGGAAAGGAGAGGAATGAAGGTTAGCTTCAGTAAAAAATAATACATGTGTGTGAACTTCAAGGATCCTAGAGGAAAAGTGAGGTTACAGGGAGCAGAGAAAAAGAAGGTGGAAGATTTTAAGTACTTAGGCTCAACAATCCAGAGCAATGGAGAGTGTGGAAAAGAGTTGAAGAAGCGTGTGCAGGTAGGTTGGAATGGCTGGAGAAAAGTGTCCGGTGGGATGTGTGATAGGAAAGTATCGGCAAGAATGAAAGGAAAAGTGGACAAGACGGTGATGAGGCCAGCGATGGTGTATAGTTTCGAAACAGTGGCACTGGGGAAAAAACAGGAGGCAGAGCTGGAGGTAACAGAGATGAAAATGTTGAGGTTCTCTTTGGGAGTAACGAGGATGGATAGGGTCAGAAATGAGTACATCAGATGGACAGCACATGTAAGAGGTCTTGGAGAATAATCAGAGAGGCTAGATCGAGATGGTTTGGACATGTACAGAGGGTGGTAGGATGCTGAGGTTGGAACTACCAGGCAGAAGGCCCAGAGAAAGACCAAAGAGACTTCTGGATGCATTGAAGGAGGACATGAAAGAAGTTGGAATAAGAGTAAAAAATGCAGAGGATAGAGCGAGATGGAGGCAGATGGCTTGCTGTGATGACCCCTGAAGGGAAAAGCTGAAAGGAAAAGAAGGAAAACAAAGAAAGAAGATTTGAAAGTTAAATTTAATTCAATACTTCATCAATAATAATCTTTCAAACACCAACTCAATGCTTAAGCAAGAATAATCAGGGCAGAAATAAATCAAAATAATGCCAGTGTCACTGTGCTTTTTACTTTTGAGTTTCATTTCTACAGTCAGGGTAAGCCAACATTTGTTGAGCATTGGAGATATGAAATTCAAATATCATGATGACTCAGATAGAAAATAAGGATTTGTTATTTTGCTATCTGGACTTAGTTCCACATGCTGCTGTGCCATTTCGCTCCACATTTGACATCACTCTGCTCTTGACTTTGCAATAAACACTCTGACACCTTGCTCCAATCCAACCATTGCTCTACCTTGTTTATATATATATATATATATATGGTGGAAGTTGAAAAAGGAACAGTGTCGTGTTGTCTTCAAAGAGGAGTTGAAACAGGCTTTGGGTGGCCAGGAAGTGCTTCCAAATGACTGGACAACCACGGCAAATGTGATTAGGGACACAAGTAGGAGAGTATTTGGTGTGTCCTCTGGAAGGAAAGTAGAAAAGGAGATTTGGTGGTGGAATGAGGAAGTGCAGCAGTGTGTACAAAGGGAGAGGTTAGCTAAGAAAAAGTGGGACATAGAGAGGACCGAAGAGAGTAAACAGGAGTACAGGGAGACACAGTGTAAGGTGAAAGTAGCAGTGGCTAAGGCCAAACAGAGGGTGTATGATGACTTGTATGATAGGTTGGACAGTAAAGAGGGAGAAAATGATCTATACAGGTTGGCACAGCAGAGAAATAGAGATGGGAAGGATGTGCAGCAAGTTAGATTGATAAAGGACAGAGAGGGAAATGTATTGACTGATGACAGAAGTGTGCTGGGAAGATGGCAAGAGTACTTTGAAGAGCTGATGAATGAGGAAAATGAGAGAGAAAAAAGAGTAGAAGAGGTCACCATTGAGGAGCAGGATGTAGCAAAGATCAGTAAGGGTGACGTGAGGAGGGCATTGAAGAGGAAGAAGAATGGAAAGGCAGTTGGTCCTGATGATATACCTGTGGAGGTGTGGAAGTGTCTAGGAGAGGTAGCAGTAGATTTTCTGACAAGAACATTCAACAAGGTCCTAGAGAGTGAGCAGATGCCGGAGGAGTGGAGGAGAAGTGTGCTGGTGCCCATTTTTAAGAATAAGGGAGACGTGCAGAGTTGCGGCAACTACAGAGGATAAAGTTGATGAGCCATACGATGAAGTTATGGGAAAGAATAGTGGAAGCTAGACTTAGGGCAGCATTTGTGAATAACAGTTTGGTTTCATGCCAAGAAAGAGCACCACAGATGCAATGTTTGCTTTGAGGATGTTAATAGAGAAGTACAGAGAAGGTCAGAGGGAACTGCATTGTGCCTTTGTGGATCTGGAAAAAGCATATGACAGGGTGCTAAGAGAAGAACTGTGGTATTGCATGAGGAAGTCTGGAGTGGCAGAGAAGTATGTTAGAGTGGTGGGGGGGGGTGGCGCCGCTCAACTTTATAGTTCATTGATGGCTGAATGGAATCAGGTGCGCTCTCTGGATTCTGCCTGCATGTGACAACCACGCCCCCTCGCCAGCGCTTGCAGTGCATAGGGAGAGAGAGAGAGTTAAAAGCCACCAAATAGCAGACCATAACAGTAACCCCCCCCTGCCCCAAGCGGTGCCACCTGGTGCCTGATCAAGCTTGTCCGGGAACCAATGATAGAACTCGCGCTTGCAGTGCATAGGGAGAGAGAGAGAGTTAAAAGCCGCCAAATAGCAGACCATAACAGTAACCCCCCCCTGCCCCAAGCGGTGCCACCTGGTGCCTGATCAAGCTTGTCCGGGAACCAATGATAGAACTCCGCCACCAGGTCTTGGGAGAGGATTAGCGACCGATGGATCCAGGATCATTCCGTGGGCTCATACCTCTCCCAGTCCACCAGGTACTGGAACTCTCGACCCCACATGAGCACATCGAGAATGAGATTCACCGTGCATGCCGGATGTCCATCAACCAGCTGGGGAGGAGGGGGTGGAGGGAACTTTCCACCACAGGCTTGAGCAGGGATATGTGGAACACCGGGTGCACTTTGAGTGAGGCTGGGAGCTTGCGTCAGACAGCACTGGGGTTTATGATCTGTTCGATGACATAGGGCCTGACGTATCTGGGAGCCAACTCCTTCAAGTTGTCCGGTGTCTGGTGGTGATTAGTGATAATCTGATTTCGGGCTGCTGACCATTTCAGGGTGGCATGGGCTTCTTTCCAGACCAGGCATGCTCTACGGAAGTGCGCCTGGACAGATGTGACTTCCACTTCAACCTCCTGGCTGGGGAACAGGGGAGGCTGGAACCTGTTGATCACCATGAAGAGGTACATCCCTGTGGCAGCACAAACCAGAGAGTTGTGTGAGTATTCAATCCACGGGACATGTGTGGACCAGGAGGCTGGGAGGTGGGAGGCAATGCAGCGCAGGGAGGATCCAAGGCTCTGATTTGTCTGCTCTGCCTGCCCGTTAGATTGAGGGTGGTAGTTGGAGGTCAGACTGCAGGAGACTCCTGGGATGTTGCAGAATGCCTTCCAAACTCTCAATGCGAACTGGGGGCCCCGGTCCGAAACGACGTCCTGAGGGATTCCATTTAGGCAGAACACGTGTTGGAACAGGAGGCCAGCTGTCTCCATCGCCAAGGGGAGTTTGGGTAGGGCGATGAAGTTGACCACCTCAGAGAAATGGCCTACTACCGTTGGGATGACCGTGTTGCCCTCAGATGGCGGTAACCCCATGAAAAAATCCACCATAATGTGCGACCAGGGGTGATGAGGAATGGGTAAAGGTTGGAGGAGGCCCGAGGGTGCACGATGAGATGACTCTCTCTGGGCACAGGTGGCACAAGCTCCAATGAACTCTCTGGTGTCGGTTGTTATGATTGGCCAACAGAAGCATTGTTGGAAGAGAGAGTTCGGTGGGCTGCGGGATGGCAGGCCAATTAAGACAAGTGAGCCCACTGGAGTACTGGGTTTCTGTCTGGTGGGGGAACATATAACCAACCTTGGGGGCACCTGACGGGCTCTGATTCCCCTTGCTGGGCATCCTGAACTAGGCATTCAACCTCCCATCGAGCAGCTCCAAGTATGCAAGAGGAGGGCAGGATGGCCTCCATGGTAGTGTCTTCTCCCAGGGAGAATTGTCTGGAGAGAGTGTTTGGATTAGAGTTCCGGGAGCCAGGACAGTACATCAGAGTAAAGTTGAATCTCCCCAGGTAGAGGGACCATCGTGCCTGATGAGAGTTCAACCTCTTGGCCGTAAGGAGGTAAGACAGGTTCTTGTGGTTGGTTCAGACCACAAAGGGGTGGGCTGCCCTTTCCAGCCAGTGCCACCATTCTCTGAGCACCAAGACCACTGCCAGCAGCTCACAGTTGCCAACGTCATAGTTCCGTTCCGCGGGGGATAAGCGATGGGAGAAGAAGGCACACGGGTGTAATTTTTTATCTGTTGGGGAGAGCTGGGAGAGGACTGCCCTCATCTCTGAGTCCGAGGCATCCACCTCCACCACGAACTGCAGCGAGCGGTCCGGATGGATCAATAGTGGTGCATTGACAAATTTCGCCTTGTCTATCAAACGCCGCCTGCACACTAGGGGACCACTTGAATGGTGCTTTGGGTAATGCCAGCTGTGTGAGGCGGCTGCTAGGCAGCTATAGTCCCACACGAACCATCGATAGAAGTTAGTGAACCACAGAAACCTCGGCAGCCGTTTCCGCATTACTGGAGCTGGCCACTTTGCCACCGCCTTCACCTTTGCCAGATCAGGTCTTATCTGCCCCTTCTCTATGATGTACCCTTGGAATGAGACTGAGGAGACATGGAACTTGCACTTCTCAGCTTTGATAAATAATTGATTCTCTAGGAACCTCATTAAAACCATTCTCACATGATGGAGATGCTCGTTGTGGTCCTTAGAGAAGATCAGGATGTTGTCCAGGTAAACGAGCATGAAGTGGTTCAACATGTCTCTGAGCACGTCATTGACCAGAGCTTGTAAAACCGCCAGGGCATTTGTCAGACCAAATGGCATGACCATGAATCCGGACTAAATGGTAAGTGTTTCTGAGGTCCAGCTTTGAAAAAAATGGCTGTATTGTAGAGAGGGGTGAAGGCCAAGTCTATGAGAGGGAGGGAGTACTTATTCTTTACGGTGATGTTGTTCAGGCCTGTGTAATCAATGCAGGGTCTCAAGGTTTTGTTTTTTTCTTTACAAAGAAAAACCCGGCGCCTACTGGGGACGACAAGGGCCGGATGAGACCTGCAGTCAGTGACTCATTTATATAAGTTTCCATGGCTTCCTTCTCCAGCTTTGAGAGGTCACTGAGAAGGGAGCATGGAACCTGGGAGTAACTTGATGGCGCAGTCGTATGGTCAATGAGGTGGTAGTGAATGAGCCCGGTCCTTACTGAACGCCTCTTTCAGATAGTGGTATTCCCTCGGGATTCCAGCCAAGTCCATATCTCCCATCTCGAACAAGGTTTGTGAAACTTGTGGGGGGATTCGGCCATCAGTAGGCAGTGCTGGAGGCAGTAGTCACTCCAGCTACGTATGGTGAGGATGCGCCAGTCAATGTGGGGGTTGTGGGTCTGAAGCCAGGTGAGAGAGAGGGGCAGAGAGGACAAACCGCTCCAAACACTCATGGTGATTACCGGATAGACTGAACTTGACAGGCTTTGTTTTGTGAGTGACATGAGCTATGAGTCAGCTGTCAATGTCTACTACCTACTTGGGGGTTTCAATTTTGTATATGGGTAGGTCGTGGAGCTCAATCATCCCCGAATCAATGAAATTAGCGTCGGCCCCTGAGTCGATGAATACGTCGACTGAGTGAGTATTTTGTGCGATAGTGCGGCATACCTTGAACCTGCTGGTATTTCCTCTCCTAGCTGTTGGACCCTGCTGTGCTGGGCACTGGGTGTGGTAATGCCCCTTTCCCGTACAGTAAATGCAGAGATGGTTGGTCAGTCGCCGATGCAATTCCTTTGCTGTCAGCCCAGCTGCATGGGGTCGTGGGAGTCATCCTCCCTTGAAGGGGAGAATTGCAAAGAGGTTCAAGGTGAGGCAGTGTTGGGTCTCACATAGGCACTCGAGGACGGGTAGATGAGGTTAATCAATTCTTCCCGGGATCTGTCTTGCTCTCTCTCTCTCTCTCTTAGCCAGTTGTCCAGCCTCATAGTCAAGGAGATCAGATCTTCAAGCATTGCTGTCTCATCTCATGCTGCGAGCTCGTCTTTTAGTCTCTCATTCAGCCCCTGCAGAAAGGCCCCCTGGAGCGCAAAGTCATTCCAGCCGCTTTCTACAGCAAAGATCCGGAATCTGATCCCATATTCAGACACTGATTGTGAGCCTTACTGGATCTGCAGCAGCTGACTGCTGACCTCTTCCCTTTTCACCAGATGATGGAAGATTCTCTTCATCTCCAGCACAAACCGAACTCTGGGTTATGAGTGGCGACCGCTAGCACCCAGGACAAGGCTTCATCAGTGAGGAGGCTCATCACAAACGTGGTTTTTGCTTGGTCGGTGGTATACGTGAGCGGCTGCTGGCTGAAGACTAGCGAACACTGATGGAGGAACTGTGCACATTAGCCAATCATGCCCGGATACCTGGCTGGCGTGGGGATGAGCAGCTCTCGGCACATGGGGAGTAGGGCTGGCATTGCCACCAGTGTTGAGAGTGAAAAGTGAGTGGGTGGGGTCGTGGCAGTGAGTTGGGTGGAGATGGCATCCATCCTTCTGCCGAGCTGGAGGCTGTCCACAATTTGGTGCAGGGTGGAGTTGTGTTGTCCCAACAGGATTCCCTGGTGGGATAATACCTGCTGGAGTTGTGCAGTCTCCATTGGATCCATGTTTCAGGTCAGAAGATTCTGTGACAGGGAGAGCTTTTCAGTCAGATCCAACTATGCAGGAGACCAAGTATGATGATGCAATGACTTTTATTGAACACAGGGGAGCACTGGAGAATGAGAAATCAAGATCACCGTTGATTACATCGTGATCACAGGTAGACTACATCTTGTGTAGGCGATCTAATTTGAAGGAAGTCAGTGACTGCAAAGTAGTAGTGGGTGAGAGTGTTGCCAAACAGCATAGGATGGTGGTGTGCAGGATGATGCTGATGGTAAGAAAGGTGAAGAAGGCAAAGACTGAGCACAAGACAAAGTGGTGGAAGTTGAAAAAGGAAGAGTGTCATGTTGTCTTCAAGGAGGAGTTGAAACAAGTTTTGGGTGGTAAGGAAGTGCTTCCAGATGACTGGACAACTACAGCTAATGTGATCTGGGAGACAGGTAGGTGAGTACTTGGTGTGTCCTCTGGAAGGAGAGTAGATAAGGAGACTTGATGGTGGAATGAGGAAGTTTAGGAGTGTGTACAAAAGAAGAGGTTAGATACGAAGAAATGGGATATAGGACCGAAGAGAGTAAACAGGAGTACAGGGAGACACAGCATAAGGTGAAAGTAGCAGTGTGAAAGGCCAAACAGAGGCTGTATGATGAGTTGTATGCGAGGTTGGACAGTAAGGAGGGAGAAAATGATTTATACAGGTTGTCACAACAGAGAAATAGAGATGGGAAGGACATGCAACAAGTTAGAGTGATTAAGGGCAGGGTGGGAAATGTATTGACTGATGAAAAAGTGTGCTGAGAAGATGGAAAGAGTAATTTGAAGAGCTGATGAATGAGGAAAATGAGAGAAAAAAGAGTAGAAGAGGTGAGTGTTGAGGACCAGGAAGTAGCAATGTTTAGTAATGGAGAAGTGAGGAGGGCATTAAATAGGATGTAATAGGTGGAAAGGCAGTTGATCTTAGAGAGTCAGAGGATGCTGGAGGAATGGAAGAGAAGTGTGCTTGTTCCCATTTTTAAGAACAAGGGAGATGTGCAGAGTTGTGGCAACTACAGAGGGATAAACTTGATGAGCCATACGATGAAGTTATGGGAAAGGATAGTGGAAGCTAGACTAGTGCAGAGGTCAGAATTTGTGAACAACAGTTTGGTTTCATGCCAAGAAAGAGCACCACAGATGCAGTGTTTGCTTTGAGGATGTTAATGGAGAAGTACAGAGAAGGCCAGAGGGAGCTGCATTGAGTCATTGTGGATCTGGAGAAAGCATATGACGGGGTGCCAAGAGAGGAAGTGTGGTATTGCATGAGGAAGGCTGGAGTGGCAGAGAAGTATGTTAGAGTGGTGCAGGACATGTATGAGAAATGTAAGACAGTGGTGAGGTTTGCTGTCGGTGTGACAGAAGAGTTCAAGGTGGAGGTGGGACTGCATCAAGGGTCAGCTCTCAGCCCCTTCTTGTTTGCTATGGTGATGGACAGGCTGACAGACGAGGTTAGACTAGATTCCCCATGGACTATGATGTTTGCAGAGGACATTGTGATCTGTAGTGAGATCAGAGAACAAGTGCAGGAAAATCTAGAGAGGTGGAGGTATGCCCTAGAAAGGAGAAGAATGAAGGTGACCCAGTAAAACAGAACACATGTGTGTGAACGACAAGGACCCAAGAGGAACGGTGGGTTTACAGGGAGCAGAGATAAAGAAGGTGGAGGATTTTAAGTACTTAGGCTCAATAATCCAGAGCAATGGAGAGTGTGGAAAAGAGGTGACGAAGCATGTGCCGGCAGGTTGGAGTGGTTTGAGAAAAGTATCCAGTGTGATAGGAAGGTATCAGTGAGAATGAAAGGAAAAGTGTACAAGTCGGTGATGAGGCCAGCGATGTTGCATGGTTTAGAAACGGTGGCACTGGAGTTAAGACAGGAGGCAGAGCTGGAGGTAGCAGAGATGAAAATGTTGAGGTTCTCTTTGTGAGTAACTAGGATGGATAGGATCAGGAATGAATACATCAAAGGGACAGCACATGTTAGAGCTTTTGGAAACAAAGTCAGAGAGGCTAGATTGAGATGGTTTGGACATCTAGAGAGGAGGGATAGTGAGTATATTGGTAGCAGGATGCTGAGGTTGGAACTACCAAGCAGAAGGCCTAGAGAAAGACCAAAGAGAAGATTTATGGATATGGTGAAGGAGGACATAACGGGAGTTGGAGTAAGAGTAGAAGATGCAGAGGATAGGGTGAGATGGAGGTAAATGGTTTGCTGTGGCAACCCTTGAAGGGAAAATCCAAAAGGAAAAGAAGATGAAGAAGAATAGGGAAAAACATGATGACAAAGGTAGTTTATTTTAAATAGTGTCTCTATGTCTCTCTCTCGCTGCCCCGCTCCCCTGGATTTCGAACTCTTGGCTTGCTTTTTGGGTTTGTCCCCTACTTGGGTCAGTCAGTGGCATCAACTTCCCAGGAACTAGGTGAGGTTTTTGCCAGAGAAAGGTGTCTTTTTAGCTGGTTGTTTGTATCGATTTTTTGGAGCACCGCCATTTGGCATGCGAGAGTCCTCCATTCAACATGCCCTGCCCATCACAGCTGCTGTTTAAGCAGGATGGACTCAATAATGGGAAGTTGAGCTTCTTCCAGGACATCCTCATTGGACACGTCGTCATGCAACTTGATGTTCAGGATGGAGTGTAGGCACCGCTGATGAAAATATTCAAGGAGTCTCACTTGTCTTCTGTACAGTGTCCAGGCTTCTGCACCATATATGAGCATAGGGATGACAATGGCTCTTTAAACTTTTATTTTGATAGTTCGCCGAAGTGAGTAGTTGTTCCAGACTCGCTTGGAAAGTCTACTAAATGATCTGTTTGCCTTTGAGAGCCGGAGGTTCTTGTCAATGGTTGCGTCATTTGACTTCACACTGCCAAGGTGGATGAAATGTTTGACTAGATTCCGAGTTGTGCTATCAATAGTGATGTGAGGAAGGTTGTAGTTTTTCAGAGGTGTGGGTTGGAACAGAACTTGAGTCTTTTTAAGGCTGATTGTGAGCCCAAATGCCTTTTGAGGTTTTGAAGAGCATCTTCTGAGTGTGCAAGAAGTGCACAATCATCAGCAAACAGCAGTTCTATGATGAGGTCCTTCATTGTCTTGGTGTGAGCAAACAGCCGTCTAAGATTAAACAGGTTGCCGTCGGGGTGGATTCGGATGTAGCTTCTGTCTGGATGTCCTCCATAGCTTAGCGTAGCCTCATGCTGAAGAAGATGTAGAAGGGTGAGGGTGCAAGCACGCAGCCTTGCTTAACAACGTTGGAGATCAGAAAGCTGTCTGAAAGGGTGCGATAGTGCTTCACCTGACCTTTCTGGTCCTCGTGGAGCTGACGGATGACTGTGAGGAACTTCAGTGTGCAACCCAGGCAGGAAAGTATCTTCCATAGACCGTCCCTGCTTACGGTGTCAAATGTCTTAGTCAGATCGATGAAGGCATCAAAGAGGCTCATGTTCTGCTCTCTACATTTCTCTTGAATTTGATAGAGTACAAATATCATGTCGGGGGTTTCTCTGCTGGCTCAGAAACCACACTGACTTTCAGGGATGAAGTCTTCAATGATGGAGGGAATTAGTCTGTTCATAAGAATGTGGGCAGGTACTTTACCTGCTATGGACAGGACTGTAATACCACGATAGGTTGAGCTGTCTGATTTCTCCCCTTTGTATTTGTCCAGCGAGATGATGACTACATTCTTGAGGTCCTGTGGAAGAACGCCCTGTTCCCAACAGAAATTGAACAGTTCCTGGAATCTGCTGAACAGAACTTCCTCACCTTGCTGGTGGATCTCAGCTGGGATCCCATCCAATCCGGAGAACTTCCCACGTTTCATTTGGCTAATAGCAGTTTTGATTTCTATCACTGTGAGAGGCTCATCAAGCTCTGCTTTGGCTCGATGATATGGACCTTCCCGATGGAGGAGTCTGCCACTTTATGCTGGTCACTGAATATGCCCCAAAAGTATTCAGCCCAGCAAGTCATGATCGACTCTTTATCAGTGTGAAGAGTGGTTCTGTCTGCAGAAAGAAGTGGGGTTTGGGTTTGGCAGGAGGGGCCATAGATGGCTTTCAAAGCTTCAAAGAAGGAGCGAGTGTCCCAAATGTCTGCATACAGTTGTGTCTTTTCCTGCCATTGCTAGCCACCAGTCATTTTGTATGGTAATTAGGCTGACCTGCAAAGTGCTACAAGCTTTTCTGTATGCTGCCTGGGCAGCATGGTCAACAGGCTTGGATAAGAGGTGGATGTAGCAGGAGCATTTCTCGTCCAGGAGATCTTGAATGGCTGGGTCAGACTCATTGAACCAGTCTCTGATCGATCTGACCGAGAAGCTGCAGTTTCTTGGACAGCAGTCTTGAAAACCTGCCACTGAGTGTTTGGGTCAGGGTTCGGTGGGTGCTGCAGCCTTTCCACTAGCTTGGCCTGGAAGACTGCTCCTATCTCTGACTGTTGAAGTCGGTGTACCTGGAGTTTCTTGGTTTGTGGACCTTTCTTAGGAGGTGGCTTGAAGATGAATGCAATCTTTGCATGCACAAGTCTGTAATCTATACAACAGTCTGCGCTAAGAATGACTCTGGTGTGCAGAGCATCTCTGGCATCACTCTGGCGAACTTGTATGTAGTCCAGTAGGTGCCAGTGTCTTGAGCGAGGGTGACGCCACGTAGTTTTGAAGTGATCTTGCTGTTGGAACAGTGTGTTAGTGATGGTAAACTGATGTTGGGAACAAAACTGCAGGAGCAAGCGCCCATTGTCATTGTAGTTGCAAGTCCGTGTTTGCCAAGGACTCCTTTCCGCAGTTTGAAGTCACTGCCCATCCTGGAATTGAAGTCACCGAGGATGATCAGCTTGTCCTTGGGGTCTATACTTGTGATTACGATGTGCAGATCACCATAGAAGGCCTCCGTAACAGCCGTGTCCACTTTTAGCATTGGGCTGTAGATACTGACGAGAGTGACAAACTTGTCCCCTTGGAGTGGTAGTCCAAGAGATATGATCTGGTCAGAATGACCTGCTGGTAGTGCATGAAGCTTGTTGGCAATTACATTCTTTATCATGAAACCGACTCCTGACTGGCGATGTTCTTCCTTTTCTCTCCAGCTCCAGAAAGGGTGTAACCTGCTCCATGTTCAACAAGTGATCCTTCCTTAGCAAAGCGAACCTCACTGAGGGCTGCAATGTCAATATCAAGCCAAGAGAGTTCTTTTGCCATGAGAGCAGAGCGTCTTTGTGGATGATCATTGTCATCAAAATCCACCAAGTGCATACATTCCAGCACATAATTTTCATATGATTTTTTTTTTCTTTGTTTAGCACTGTGTTGGGAGATGACCCATTGTAAACAGTGAACCAACTGGGAAGGGTGAGGCAAACGATTTCTGGGTCACCTTTTCTCGACACATCTCTATGTGGAATAAGCAGCGATGTCCCTAAAAAGGGCTGCTTGTTTGTCTTGTGTGAAAACGGATGATGCCGTTGTCTCGTCTGACAGTCAAAATGACCTATTACAACAGGACCATCTACATGCAGGCTTGAGACTGCAGCTTTCAATGCCATCTTGCACCTGCTGTTTTCACCCCTCCCCCATCGCTGTAGGACTTGCTCCCTTTCCCGCTTGCGCTGGTTGCTTAAAGTGACAGTCAGCTCGTGCCAACCGATTGTCAATCTTTAGTTCCAGGGACGTTCTGCAATTGCCCACCAGGCTGAGACAGCTGTGGTGATCTCAGGATTGTAGGTTTTATGTCAGAGTTCCATTCTCTGAAATGCACTGTCTGCCAAGACTAACAAGCTGTATCTGTCCAGGTTTGGAATCAGTGTTGTCCTTCACATAGATGGCTGCCCTCCTCAGTTGACAAGCCCCATCTGCCTGGAGCAAAACTGGTTTTGAGGCACTAGAGGCCTGCCCTTGCCCCTTCTCCTTGTCGGTGGAATCAGGTTTTGCCGGGCTATGGGATAGCCTCACGTGAAGGCCAAGGAACTGGGCTTTAGCTGACAGAGGCTCCGTTGAAGCATGCCTTTTCGGAGCACTTTTTAGGGAAGTGAGAGCTCAACTTCATGACCCGCCCCGGCAGTGTTAGCCTTTGAGACCCCTTTTTAAGTAATAATTACAAAAAGATTTACTGTGAATATCAACACACAAATTTAATAATTTTACTGCAAAGCCAATCTCTTCAGAAAAAAAAATACTATTACTATTGCTGATTTCAAGCAATTGTACACAAAATTCTTCTTCCAAAGATTCTTCGAGGTGACTAACGACACACAGTTAACACTTTGAGATTTTTGGAGGATTCATTTTAACATCTACCACTGCATAACTATTGTTGATCAGGCCTGGAATCACGTCTCACACAGGTCAATGAACTCTTCGTGGAGGACACTGTGACCTGAATGTGTTAAGGAGTTCGAAGGGTTTGGGGCTGTGGCAAGCACCAGCACAGCAGCTCCTGCCAAGGAGGAACAACAGGACAATCATCAAATTGTCCAAGACATTGTCAGCATAGGCCAAAGTCTAGGTCTGGAAATGGACACTGATGATGTCACCGACCTGCTGGAGGAATATCATGCTGAACTCATGACGGAAAAACTCCTCCACCTTCAGGCAGAGCAGAAGACGACGTTGGAGGAGGAGATGTCTTCCGGAGAGGATGATGGAAGGAAGGATGCCCCGACTTTACTTATTAAGGACATGTGCTCAAAATGGAACGAACTCTATAGCTTTCTTGAACTGTATCACCTTGATAAGGCTAAGGCTAGCAGAGCTGAGCATACCTTTAATGAGGAGGGCATGAGCCACTTCCATATGGTTCTGAAAAGAAGGCAGAAACAGGCGACACTAGAAATGTTCTTCAAGAGAAGAAAGGAACAGCCTGAAGAAGATCCACCCCCTTCCAACAAGTAACATGTTAATGTTTTCTTTCTTTTTTCTTTCTTTCTTTAGTTCTTTATTTCTTGTGTTTGCTTTTATTTTTACATTTCATTGACATGTTTCATCACTGCATAATGTTTGTACTGTACACATTCCTTTACACAAACAATAAACATAAATAAACAAAAAAGACACAAAATAAATTAGTCTATTAAGAATTTTGTGTTTATCCCGTTGTTTCACATTTAATATACAATTTGATATATAAATGACATTATGAAATCGCATTGTTTTTAAAAGGTAGTTTTCTAGCGTCTTGGAACTGATTAAAACTGTTTACATTATTTGTAATGGGAAAGGCAGATTTGGAATTCGAACAAATCGGAATTCAACCAGCCAACTTGAACGGATTAAGTTTGAGTACCGAGGTACCACTGCACACATTTGTTATAAAAAAAAACTCAAATTAACCTCCTATTACAGCAATTATATATAATACCACTAATTGTTTATACTATGAAATAATGCACTTTTTTTTGGATACAGTTCAAGGATTAATTACAAATCATTTTTAAGGTTTTTTTTTTTTTTTAACAATTTGAAATGCTCACTCCCTAGACGTCTTGTTGAGACAATTGCCAGTAATGCCAATCTCAGACTACAGATCTTAGTGTACCTTGCAGATTTAAATTCTACCCAAGTACGCACAATGTGCCAATCAAGGACTATAGTCAGCACACAAGTGGAATCTCTGAGACTTGTTGAGACCTTGCACACCTAAGTAGTAATTTGCATACAGTTTATTTTGGGTCTAGGGTTATTTCTTGCCTCTGTTGTTAGATTGACTATTGCTTTATTCTGCTATCTTATTGTTGGCATATATCTTTCGACCCTGGTTAGCTGTGCCATATTGAATATTAAAATGTATTAAAAAGAGATTGCTCTTCTCTCTCTCTCTCTCTCTACTTTTCAGCAAGACCCATGTAGATCCATTTAAACTTATTTTCTCATTTGGTGAATTATATTAAATTTTAAGAAGTGCTAAATTGCTAAATACTAATTAGCTCTCTTTAGAACATGTTATGTCATATAAATGTTATATTTTGTTTGATCAAATAAAGTATTTATCTGCATTTATCTCATTTGTACACAGGTTTGCACAGTTCCTTTTGCGTTTGGGTTGCGGAAAAGCATCCCCTGACCCACGTTCACAACCTGTGTTTCTACAGTTCTCAGTAAATGGAGGGTTATCTTGGACTCTGTTCGAAAAATTCTTTTACAGTAACACCAGTAATCAAGCTGAGTTTGTAGCCCTAGAGATTCCACTGCAAGCCCGCACCATTAAAACCCGCCTACATTGGTGGCAACCATCTGAACATGGATACTTTTACAGTCCCTGGGTCATTGATAAGGTAAGGGTATTTTACCCCAAGACACAGTATCTACCTATTAGGTTTGACTTCATTTAAGGCTTCAAGTAAATTACTTTTTCTTCTTAGAACAATTCATTGGTACAATGCGCTTTTAAAAAAATAATAATAGAAAGAAAGAAAGAATAAATTATACTAAATGAATTTGCTGCATGGCTGCATGCAGTAGTGGTTAGCACCTCTCTCTCTCTCTCTCTCTCTCTCTCTCTCAGGAAACCAGTCTTAGGTTCATGTCCCAGGCTTGGAGAGGGCATTTCTGTATGAATATTGCATTATATACGCAAATATTTTATTTTTTTTAAATATAATATTCCCTCATAGAACAGTTAGGGGCAGTGGTAGAATGATGGAAATGTCAGCCGGATCGCTGATCCTAGAGTTGGGGGTTCATGACCCACTCTCAGCAAGTTGCAACTGTTTGTTCAGTTGCCCAGTGCAGCTAACTGGGTTATCAAAGCTGGCCATGTCTTTCACTGTCTATAGTGTGAGGCATGTAAAAGAACAATTGTGGATTTTCGTCAAGAGTAGGCTGCATAGCCATCAGCAAGTTTCTAATCAGTGGTCCCTGAGGAAGTTCGTTCACAGCACTATTTTGGCAACTCCTGCAGCAGCACTGGAACCCAGTTGTATTGGCTTCTGCCCTTCCATTGGACCCTTCCGGTGGCGCCAAGAGGGGGGACTTACTGCTTGGAAAACAGCCTGTCCTCTATACTTCCTTCCCAGGCTCTGCGCACTGGAGAGTATCACCAGCTGTGATACCGGCCAGAGTGCAGCTCCATAGTCTTTTAAAACTGATGGAGGCCAACTACTATAACAGTTCATGGTGGCATAGTAGAGGTTAGAGGTTAGCACGTCAGCCTCACAGCAAGAAGGTCCTGGCTTTGATTCCCAACTTGAACGTTTCTGTGCAGAGATTGCATGTTCTTCCTTTGCTTGTGTAGGTTTCCTCCAGGTACTCCGGTTTCCTCCCACAGTCCAAAAACATGCACAGTAGGTTAATTGGCTGATCCAAATCACTCTTAAGTGTACGAATGGTTGTGTGAGTGTAGGCCCTGCAATGACCTGGCAAGCTGTCCAGGGTGTAACCTGCCCTCACCCAGAGTTGGCTGAGATGGGCACCAGCCTCCCCGCGACCCTAATTAGGTTTAAGTGGTTCAGAAAAAGAATGGATGAATGAATAACAGTTAATCAGAAAGTACAGGGAAAACAAAGAAAATGATACTATTATTAGTTCAAAAGATAAAGTATTTTAAACCCCTTCAGGGTGATACTGTGCTATGGTCCATTTTACACTAAAGTGACCAAAATGAAAAAATCACATTTTCATACATCAGTGCGGCCAACTGGGTTATCAAAGGCAGGCCATGTCTGTCGCTGTCTATGGTGAGAGGCATGTAAAAGAACCATTGCTGACTTTTGTAAAGAGTAGGCTGCAAAGTCGTCAGCGTGTTTCTGTCCCTTGCTAAAAGGGTTGTGACAGGAAGGGCATCCGACGTAAAAACCTCTGCCAAATCAAACGTGCGAATCAGATGATTCGCTGTGGCGACTCCTGAGTAAAAGGGAAAAATGCCGAAAGGAAGACAGACAGTTAAATAATTTAAAAAAATAAATAAAAATTGTATTTCTCTACATTTTGTAATTCTATTGTGTATACAGTTTGTCTCAAATTTTTTGAAGTTATTATCCACATGATACATTTAAAAAATCCAATGCTTAAAATGGGAAAACCAATATTTTTTCCCCCTTGTCAAAATGGCCGAGTTGGGAAATCTGTTGATTTTTGAAAGTAAATTAGCATCAATTTCCTGAATATTTTTCCATTAATATCAGGTCTGAACTGTTATACAGTTTGAAAGATTTACTTTATCAGTTATATTTAATCAATTAACAATAAATTTATTTATTCTAGTAATGAAAATGAAAAGTTTTGAAAACCAAATAGATAAATAATGCTTGTTATAGGTTTTAATTTTATATAAAATATTTAAGTATTCAATTTAACTACATTTTAAAATATGACATGACCATGCGAGGGGTAAGCACTTCATCAAACTTGTTCAAATGGGGATTCAGGCAGGATTTTTCAATGAACAGTGTTATTTTCCTTCAGTCACAGCCTGTACAATCAGCACCACCAAAACTGAAAAGGTCTAATGTGCTTTCAGAAAGTGGGTGCAGCCCATTTTTAATTGCTGATATCTGATTAAATATGCCAGTTATACACATACAAACACTCGTTACAAAAATCACCAATGGTTCTTTTACATGCCTCTCACTATAGACAGTTAGAGACATGGCTGGTCTTTGATCACTCAGTTAGCTGCACGGGCGGTGGGGGGTCAGTGACAACCTTATGGAGAGTAAGACTCGAACCCCCAACCCTAGGATCAGCAATCCAGCGCGCTATACCACTAGGCCACCACTGGACACCAAATTGTATTAATTTCAGCAGTTTCCATAGTTTGTTATTTGTGCAGGCCAATTATATGACCCTTCTTTTATGTAATGACATATTTTCCATAAACAGAGGTGCAACATGGTTAATTAAAAAAAAACGAAAGATACCTACTGCATTACTTACTATCAAGAAGCCATTTAAACATGTTTATTACTTTAGTACATTTATAATATTGCCTATTTGTTAATTTAAATGCAGTGTGATTTTTTTTTTTTTTTTGGTAGATCAGTGTATACTATGACATATTTAATGTTTTTAAGGAAAAATATATAATCAATTACAATCATTATAATCAACATGATTAATGAAAGCACTATGATTGAAATCAACTGCATTGAAGTACTTCATGACTTGCAACTTGTGTGTTAAGGTGGTAATTGGTGGCAGTGCCAGTGGCTGGGGCCCTCTGGAGGATAACTTTTCCACCAAAAATGAACGGCTGTGGCTTCTTCATCCTGGTGGCACATACATGCCTGTATGTGGCTCTGATGGCAATGCCTTTGCTTTCATTGAAAAGTCTAACACTCGTTATGCTGTCACAACCGATATCAGTGTAGGTCAGGATGCCTTAATCCAGTTTGACTTCTCAGCTTCCTGCTCTGTCACCTCCTCCTGCTATTGTAAGTGAACCAGTCATGATTTATATAGTATTCACATAATTGAGAGTCTTCTGTGTACTGACCTGATTGTTTGCCTGTGTGTGCTTGTATATGTGTACACAGCAGTGGAATTAGATTACTCCCTGGATCTTGGACTTACTTGGCAATCTCTTTTAAGAGGCTGTTTACCCACCAGTCCTGACTGTTCTTACACACTTCAAAGGACGTTAATATCAGATACCTACAACAAATGGGGTAGAGTTACCATACCGATCCCAGTTTATGCCAGGTAAAGTTAAAATTTTGGACTACACCTCATTCATTCTTTATATTCCTTCTTTTTTTTCTTTTTGTCTTTTTCCCTTTTTCAAGAGTCTCCACAGCAAATCATCTGATTCCCACATTTGACTTTGGCATAGGTTTTTACACTGGCTGCTCTTCCTGACACAACCCATTAATACAGGACAGAAACAAGCTAATGGCTTTGCAGCCTACTCTTTAGGAAAGTCAGCAATGGTTCTTTTACATTCCTCTGACCATAAACAGTGAGAGAGATTGCCAGCCTTTGATAAAACAGCTGCACTGGGGGGATAGTGACAACCCTATAGATAGTGGGACTCGAACCCCCAACCCTAGGATCAACACTCCAGCGTCCTTTACCATTAGGCCACCACTGCCTCAAACTTCATCCACTCTTTATAGTTTTGTTAAATTATAATATAGAAGTTTATAGGATTTCAGAGCATCTAGCATTGAGTTTCAGGACGACCCCCAACTTAAGCTGTACTCCTGACCCGTCTCTTTTGAGATCTGTATGCCAATCAACAGTGGTCATCAACTATCAGAAATCTTCGCAGAAAGACCAACCAACAGCACTAATATGTCAAGTGTTAAGAATAAATTGAGTGTATTTGGAAATTGTCCCATGTAAAACTGTCATATCTCCTATGATTAAAAGTATTACAACCATTCCTATATTTTATTTGTAACTGCAAGATAACAGTAGCAAACAAATTCAAAGAAGTTATTTCAAAAAGAGAACAACTTTATGTATCCGAGAGAAATTTGCTTCAACTTAACAGCTTCCTCCATCTCACCATGTCCTTTATACTGAGCCTTTGTCTGAAACCTGGGAAGCAGAGGTACGCATTGATGCTGTGCATGGGCAAGAATAAGATAAGATAAGATACAGCTTTATTAATCTCACAATGGAGAAATTCACTGTTACAGGCTCTTGAGGTACCATCAGTAGGGGGTGCAAAAATAGATGCATATACAATACAATAATACAGATACATACATACATACATGCACACATACATATATATCATATAAGTAAATAAATAAATAGATACATAAATAGTACAAAGTAATATACAATAAAAAGAAAAGAAAGGAACAACTTTGTAGACTGGCGTATATTCAAGTGTCCATATATCTGAGGGCAGAGTAGATGGGTTGATATGGTTCACAGTCAGTGGGGTAGATGTGGTTGATTAAAGTGCACGAGTTTTTATTGCACATAACCGGTATTTTCACAGACAGTTACAAAGTGGTGTTGTACAGTCTGACAGCGGTGGGAATGAACGACCTGCGGTAGCGCTCCTTCCTGCACTGAGGATGTCTCAGTCGTCCACTGAAGGAGCTACTCAGCTCCTCTACAGTCTGGTGCATTGGGTGAGAGTTGTTGTCCATGATAGATGTGAGCTTTGCTACCATCCTCCTCTCGCCCACCACCTCCACACAGTCCAATGGGCAGCCTAGGACAGAGCTGGCCCTCCTGACCAGCTTGTTCAGTCTCTTTCTGTCCCGCTCTGTGCTGCCCGGGGCCCAGCAGATGGCAGCGTAGAGGATTGCAGAGGCTACCACAGAGTCATAAAAAGTCCTGAGCAGAGGTCTACATACTCCGAAGGACCTAAGTCTCCTCAGAAGGTGGAGGCGACTCTGGCCCTTCTTGTATAGGTCGTTGGTGTTGTTGGACCAGTCCAGTTTATTGTTAAGGTGAACGCCCAGGTACTTGAAACTGTCCACTGTCTCCGTGTCCTGTCCCTGGATGTTCACCTGTGTGTGTGTGTGTGTGTGTGTGTGTGTGTGTGTGTGTGTGTGTGTGTGTGTGTGTGTGTTAGAGTGCTTCTCCTGAAGTCGATCACCATCTCCTTTGTCTTCAAAAGAGATTTATTTTAAAAAATAATAGAAAATCTCTGCTCCCTGTAAACTCACCATTCCTTTTGGGTCGTTGTCGTTCACACACATGTATTCTGTTTTACTGTGGTTAACCTTCATTTTTCTCCTTCCCAAGGCATACCTCCACCTCTCTAGATTTTCCTGTACTTCTTCTCTGCTCTCAATACAGATTGCAATGTCATCTGCAAACATCATAGTCCATGGAGATTCTTGTCTAACCTTGTCTGTCAGCCTGTCCATCACCACAGCAAACAAGAATGGTCTCAGAGCTGACCCCTTGATGCAGTCCCACCTCCACCTTGAACTCTTCTTTTTTTCCTCTCTCATTTTCCTCATTCATTAGCTCTTAAATGACTCTTTCCATCTTCTCAGCACACTTCTGTCTTTAGTCAATACATTTCCCACTCTGTCCTTAATCACTCTAACTTGCTGCACGCCCTTCCCATCTGTGCTCCTGTCTGGTCTGGAAGTAGGTATTCACTGCAGCCATTTCCATCCTTTTTGCAAATTCTATCAATATCAATCATCCTGTGTTCCAGTCCTGGATACCAAACCTGCCCATCACTTCCTCATCCCCTCTGTTGCCTGCACCAACATGTCCATTGAAGTCTGCACCAATGACCACTCTTTCACCTCTGGGGGTACTCTGCATCACTTCATCTAACTCACTCCAGAACCAATGGCTTGTGCCCCCCCCCCCCCCCATGGCTGCATTTATATAGGGGCAGTAGTGGTCTAGTGGTATAGGGTGCTGGATCGCTGATCCAAAGGTTGGGGGTTCAAGTCCCACTCTCTACAAGGTTGTCACTGTCCCCCCAGTGCAGCTAACTGGGTTATCAAAGGCAGGCCATGTCTCTCACTGTCTATGGTGAGAGGCATGTAAAAGAACCATTGCTGACTTTCGTAAAGAGTAGGCTGCAAAGTCATCAGCGTGTTTCTGTCCATTGCTAAAAAGGGTTGTGACAGGAAGGGCATCCGACGTAAAAACCTCTGCCAAATCAAACGTGCGAATCAGATTATTCGCTGTGGCGACTCCCGAGTAAAAAAGGGAAAAAGCCGAAAGGAAGACAGACAGACATTATATATATATATATATATATATATATATATATATATATATATATATATATAATATATATAAAATATATATATATAAAATAAAATATATATAAAATATATATATATATATAAAACAGACACAGTTTCTATCGCATACAATTAACATTGAGTGATGACTCCATGCAGCTAGCAGATGTCTGGATTAGCCTGTTTGTATGCTCTCTGGCTTTTGCTCTGGATACTCACTGACTGACGAGTCCTGTTCTTAGACAATGTACTGTACTGCAAGAAATTAGTACAGCACCTTCCTGAGTGTGATGGATACGGTCCTGCCCTATCAGACCAGGTTTACCTCAAAAGGGCTCCATTTATCTATGAAGCCCACTTAGTTTCTGGAACAACCCTTGGACATCCAGCAGTTCAGTGATCATAGCTTGCTGTATGCAATATCACCATGCTGTATTGGGATAGGTCCAGAGTATATTACAGCATCAGATACTGCCTTTGCTAATTTCCACACCTCTATAAAAATACTTTTAATAACCTCTGACTGATGAGTGTGTATATCATTAACTCCAGTATGTATCAATATCTTAGAGAACCTGCACTCACCTAGTAACCTCTCTGGACTCTCTAGCTCTTGGGATAAACCTAATAAGCACTGCAGGTGCCCTTAAAGAACCAGATAATTTTACATGCCTTAAAATAGAGCTTTCTATAACCAGAGCTCTTTCAGAGTTCTCAGCTGGTATCTTACTGAGGAGAGCAAACCAGTTTGACATGTGAAGTGCAAAAGAGTTGTGCTTCCATGGGCAAGCCTTAGTGTTAGCTTTGTTTTAATGAGTATAGCACTGAGTCATCACCCATCAGCCCTGCTGCAAGGGCTTTGATGCCAGAGGCAGAGGGTTACCAGGTATTATCCTTATTTAAGGAAGGAAGGAAGCACATGTTGGACAAGCTGATAATATTGCATTTTTCTCTGAAATTCTGAGAAAAATGTGTCGTTCCAGACATTGTTCAGAAAATCTTGATTTCAGAGGGGTAAAAAAAATCTCAAGAAATGCAAAAAATGACCATCTGCTCAGATAAAATGATTGCAAAGGCTTTAAAATGGTAACTAAATCCTGAAAGACGTTGAAGAATGTGATAAGCTACCATTTGAAAAGATGGAAGAATACCAAATTGGCAAGGATTCAGGCAACAATTATCTCCAGGAAGTGCAAAGAAAGGTCTCAAGTCACCTGTGAGTATGTTTAGAAGACTATATGAAGCAACGATTGGCAAGAAGCCCCTGCAGAGTCAGAATGTTGAAAAACAGACATGTGCTGAAGAAGTTACAATGTGTCAAAGAGCACAATGGCTGGCTTAAAGAGAATTGGCACAGTAGTTTGTGGACTGATTATGGTAAGATGGTTCCTTTTGGGTGTAGTGGCCCCCCCTAGTTGACCCTAGTGGATGCTTCACCACATCCACAAATCGTCTCTTTGGTCTTCCTCTAGGCCTTCTGCCTGGTAGTTCCAGCCTCAGCATCCTACTACCAATATACTCACTATCCCTCTTCTGTACATGTCCAAACCATCTCAATCTAGCCTCTCTGACTTTGTCTCCAAAACATCTTACATGTGCTGTCCCTCTGATGTGCTCATTCCTAATCCTATCCATCCTCGTTACTCCCAGAGAGAACCTCAACATTGTCATCTCTGCTACCTCCAGCTCTGCTTCCTATCTTTTCCCCAGGGCCACTGTTTCTAAACCATACAACAGCGTTGGCCTCAACACCATCTTGTACACTTTTCCTTTCATTCTTGCTGATACCCTCCTATCACATATCACGCCGGACATTTTTTTCCCAACCATTCCAACCTGCCGGCACATGCTTCTTCACCTCTTTTCCACACTCTCCATTGCTCTAGATTGTTAAGCCGAAGTACTTAAAATCCTCCACCTTCCTTATCTCTGCTCCCTGTAACCTCACCGTTCCTCTTGGGTCCTTGTCATTCATGCACATACATTCTGTCTTACTGAGGCTAACCTTCATTCCCCTCCTTTCCAGGGCATACTTCCACCTCTCTAGATTTTCCTGCACTTGTTCTCTGCTCTCACTACAGATCACAATGTCCTCTGCAAACATCATACTCCATGGGGAATCTTGTCTAACCTCATCTGTCAGCCTGTCCATCACCATTGCAAACAAGAAGGTGCTGAGATCTTGATGCAGTCCCACCTCCACCTTGAACTCTTCTGTCACACCGACAGCACACCTCACCACTGTCTTACATCTCTCATACATGTCCTGCACCACTCTAACATACTTCTCTGCCACTCCAGACTTCCTCATGCAATACCACAGTTCCTCTCTTGGCACCCTGTCATATGCTTTCTCCAGATCCACAAAGGCACAATGCAGCTCTGTCTGACCTTCTCTGTACTTCTCCATTAACATCCTCAAGGCAAACAGTGCATCTGTGGTGATTTCTTGGTATGAAACCAAACTGTTGTTCACAAATGCTGACTTCTGCCCTTAGTCTAGCTTCCACTATTCTTTCCCATAACTTCATCATATGGCTCATCAACTTTATCCCTATGTAGTTGCCACAACTCTGCATGACTCCCTTGTTCTTACAAATGGGCAAAAGCACACTTCTCCTCCATTCCTCCAGCATCCTCTCACTCTCTAAGAGCTTGTTGAATGTACTTACTTACTGCCTGTTATGCCAGGTGGCACATAGGGCAGCAACAAACTTCCTCCACTCAGCGCGGTCATCTGCCATCTGTCTCACTTGTCCCCATGTTTTGCGAAATGTTTTTATTTTGGCTTCCACTGTACGCCTTCATGTTGTCTTCAGCCTGCCCCGACATCGTTTTCCCTCAGGCGTGCAATGTAGCGCAGTACAAAGAAGAGAATCTGGTTCCTGGCGTAACACGTGACGACCCAGGTCCATCTTTGTTTCTTGATTGTTCTTGACACATGCTCACTGTCACACCATTCCATGAGGACATCGTTTGCGATTGTTGAAGGCCAGAAGATTCTTAGGATTCTGCGTAGGTTCTTTGTAAGGAAAACATTTACTTTGTCGACGTCAGCATCAGTCATCCGCCAGCACTCAGCACCGTAAAGAAGAGTTGAGATGACGCAGCTCTTTATACAGTTTCAGCTTTGTTGCTACACTGTATTTAGAGGATTTCTACACGTTGTTCAGCATCCAGAAGGCTGTCCTGGCTTTAGTCAATCTGCTCTTGATATCCTCGTCTGCACATCCTTCTTTAGTGACAATACTGCCCAGGTAGGAAAATTTGTCAATGTACCGAAGGTTATCTTCTCCAAGAGTAATGGGGTTAGGGTTGGGGATGTTCAGAGCCAGTACTTCAGTTTTCTCTGTGCTGACTCTTAATCCCATCTGAGATGCAAAGGATGTAAGCCTGTCCGTCTCCTCTTGGAGGTCCTTATGCGAATGAGCAAAGAGAGCTAAGTCATTAGCGTAATCAAGATCTTCAAGAGTTGTCAGCAAAGTCCACCTAATTCCTCTCTTCTTGTCCCCGGTTGTGTGGCACATGACCCAATCAATCACGAGGTTGAAAAGCAAGGTTGATAGGATACAACCCTGACGTACTCCCGTTTTCACCTCAAACATAATGTTGCTGCTACCAACACAGCAAGAAAAGCCATCATAATAGCTCTTGATGATGTTCCTGAGAGTTCCAGTGATGCCATAAGCCTCTAGGATCTTCCAGAGGGTGTCTCTGTGTACGCGATCAAAAGCCTTCATAAAGTCAATGAAGTTTATGTACAGCCCTCATTGCCACTCGGCACATTGCTCAATAATATTCCTCAGAGCAAATATGTGGTCCACACAGCGCCTGCCTTTACGAAATCCAGCTTGGTTTTGGCGAAGATGACTGTCTACTGCACTACATATTCTATTGTATATGATTTTGCAGATAATTTTTCCTGGTACCAAGAGTAGAGTTATTCCTCGCCAGTTGTTGCAGTCAGTGAGCGTTCCTTTCTTAGGAATTTTGATGATTATCCCTCGCTTCCAGTCTGTTGGAACATCTCCACAGTTCCATATGGCTTCAAAAACATTGAAGAGGATCTTTGCTGATAAGGCTGGGTCTGCCTTGAAGAATTCAGGGCATAGTAAGTCAGGCCCTGGTGTCTTCCCATTCTTCAATGTTTTGATAACTCCTTCGATCTCATGTAGGTCAGGTTAGTCAATCGGGATGTTGACCTCAAGACCTACAGGTTGAACATCAACTGTAGTTGTAGGGTTAGGTTGGTTCAAGACTTCTTGGAAATGTTCGGCCCAGTGCCTTTCTTGGTCCCCCTTGGTTGTAAGAAGTCTTCCTTGCTTGTCCTTCACAGGTGCGTTGCTGTTGTTACGAAACTTTCCACATACCTGCTTCGTTATCTTGTATAGCTCACTATCGCTGCTTTTTCTGCTTGAGGTGCCATCTCTTCTACATGTTCTCACTTGTCTTTCCTGGCCATCTTCTTGACAACCTTGTTGGCTTCTCGGTATTGAGCTTTCAGGTTTTCCTGTATTCTTGCCGATTTAGCGCAGAGTAGTCGTGACTTCAGATTGCGCCTTATTGCGATAGCCTCATAGGTTGCTTCACTAATCCAGTCCTTGCTCTGGGTTTTCTTTCGGGGGCCTAACACTTCATTCCCTGTGCCTGTGTAGACAGTCTTCACATCTTCCCACAGCTTGTTGACCTGAACTTTTCCATCCTCAGTTTCAGCATCTTCTGCCCTAAAAACCTCGAACCTGTTCTTCAGCTGGAGAATGAAGTTGTACTTGTGTCTAGGATTCTTTAGGAGGCTGACATCAGGTTTCTGCACACCAGCTGTTTTCTTACCAGCGCTTCTGAGTTTCAGCCTAAGAGACGCTACAACAAGATGATGGTCGCTGCTGATATCAGCTCCACGTTTCACTTTGACATCAAGGAGGAATTGTCGCCACGTGCCATTTATAATAATATGGTCGATTTGGTTCACATCTCGTTCATTAGGTGAGGTTAGGTCCATGTGAGCTTGTGGATGTCTTGATGTTGAAAGAGGGTGCCTCCTATAACTAAGTTGTGGCTAGCACATGTCTCAACCAGACGAAGACCATTTTCGTTCATAAGCCCGCAGCCTTCCTTTCCAATGACATGTTCGAAGTGCTTGTTGTCTCTGCCTACCTTGGCATTGAAGTCGCCCATCATGAGCAGCAAATCATGTGTTGGCACATCCAATATAGCTGCTTCCAGTTGTTCGTAGAAGGCGTCCTTGTCCTCAGTGCTGTCATTGGTCGGGGCGTAGTACTGGATAATTGAGAAGTTGATATACTGACCCTTCAATCTGGCACCCATAAGTCGACTGCTGATTGGTTTCCAATGCAGAAGGCATCGCTCAGTCCCTTTATTCAAGATCAGGGCAACCCCTTCTCTCCTTCTCTCTTCTTGACGCTGATGGTGATGAAGGTGAAGAAGGCAAAGGCAGAGCAGAAGACAAAGTGGTGAAAGTTGAAAAAGGAAGAGTGTTGTGTTGTCTTCAAGGAGGAGTTGAAACAGGCTTTGGGTGGTCAGGAAGTGCTTCAAAATAATTGGAAAACCACAGCAAATGTGATCAGGGACACAGGTAGGAGAGTACTTGGTGTGTCCTCTGGAAGGAAAGTAGATAAGGAGACTTGGTGGTGGAATGAGGAAGTGCAGGAGTGTGTACAAAGGAAGAGGTTAGCTAAGAAGAAGTGGTACATTGAGAGGAACGAAGAGAGTAAACAGGAGTACAGGGAGACAGAGCGTAAAGCAAAAGTAGCAGTGGCTAAGGCCAAACATAGGGCATATGATGACCTGTATGAAAGGTTGGACAGTAAGGCAGGAGAAAATGATCTATACAGGTTGGCACAGCAGAGAGACAGAGATGGGAAGGATGTGCAGCAAGTTAGATTGATAAAGGACAGAGAGGGAAATGTATTGACTGATGACAGAAGTGTGCTGGGAAGATGGAAAGAGTACTTCGAAGAGCTGATGAATGAGAAAAATGAGAGAGAAAAAAGAGTAGAAGATGTGACCATTGAGGAGCAGGATGTAGATTAGTAAGGGTGAAGTGAGGAGGACACTGAAGAGGATGAAGAATTGAAAGTCAGTTGGTCCTGATGATATACCTGTGGAGGTATGGAAGTGTCTAGGAGAGATAGCAGTAGATTTTCTGACAAGAACATTCAACAAGGTCTTAGAGAGTGAGCAGGTCAGGTCAGGTATGAGGGCATGCACTGGGACGGCACTTCGCTGCATCCACCAGCCGCCTTCACTCATCTGGCCGTCTCCTGGTGATCAACCAGGCCTGCGCAGGGCCCATACCCCCCCCAGCAGGGCAGCCCTCAGCTGCGACAACCACGTCACACGTGGTCGTCCCTGCAATCGGCTCCAGCCCCTAGGATCCAGAATGGACAGGATCCGGTGTGCTGGGTCCGAAGGCGGGAAATGCGCCAAGTGCCCATAGTAGCGCAGCTGACGGTCACGGATCAAACAGGTTACTCTTACCATCCTCGCATCCTCGAGCGCACAAAGTCCCACCAGCGGTATCTGAATATGCGGCAAAGGGGAAGTCGTAACAAAGGAGTCCAGTCATCGTCCAAGCTCAACCGTGAGCATCCATGTCTCACTTGAGTAGAGCAAGACAGGGAGCACAAGGGAGTGAAAGACTCGGACTTTCGTCCGCCTGCTCAGATACCTCGACTGCCACACGGTCCTGTCCAGTGAGTCCATCGCCCCATAGTTGACGATTGATCTCGGCCCTGCAATCAGTGGAGCGATGGACCATGCTGCCAAGGTAAGTGAAAGACTCCACGATCTCTACTCTTTCATGACCCACAGCGATCGAGTCAGCAGCAGCATCCAAGAGGTCGCCGAAAGCCTGGATCTTGGTTTTGATCCAGGAGACTCGCAAACCAAGCGGTTCCGCCTCCTCACCCAATGAAGAGAGAGTCTCCGTCAGGACATCCACCGTTTCCACGAAGATCACTGCGTCATCGGCAAAGTCCAGATCAGTAATTCGAACCTCACCAAACGACACACCGCAGGCCGATCCACCCGATACCGCCGCCATGATCCAGTCCATTGCGGTACTGAAGAAAGTGGGGGCCAGAACACACCCCTGCCTCACTTCAGTCTCGACCGAAAAGAAGCCAGAGGTGGAGCTCCCACACCTCGCAGCACTCTTTGTCCCAGAATACAGCGAAGATATCAGCCGGACCAAAGCCGACGGGATCTTACGTAGACGAAGTATGCCCCAGAGGGCCTCCCTATCCACTGAGTCGAATGCCTTGCGAAAATCTATATAGGCGGCAAGGAACCCCCTATCAAACTCCCGCAAACGCTCGGATAGGATGCGGAGCGCCAGGATGCGGTCAACAGTAGACCTCTTTGGTGTGAACCCGGACTGTTCAGGGCGCTGGTGCGCTAGAAGCTGCTGACAGATCCTGTCCAGTAGAATCTGTGCGAAGACCTTGCCCGAAACTGAGAGGAGAGTAACCCCCCGGTAACTGTTGCATTCTCAGGTATCACCCTTCCCCTTCCAGATCGGGATAACGATGCCTCATTTCCAGTCAGCTGGGATAACACCAGTGCTCCACACGGAGCACACAAGAACGAACAGCCACCTGAGGACGGCCTCACCTCCCGCCTTAAGCATTTCCACGTGGATACCACAAACTCCCGCAGATTTGCCATCTGCCAAGCGCCACACCGCCCTCCGATTTTCCTCGAGAGTTGGCAGGTCACAGCCTGGGGGAGGGTCGGCAACAAGCGTTTCAGCATCCCCAATGGCCAGGCTCCGGGCGGGAGGGTCAGCACGATACAACTCCTGAAAGTACTCGGCCCAACTAGTCCTCACTTCCGATTCTTCAGTAAGGACACTACCGTCTGCAGCTTTCACCGTCTGACATCGCGATGTGGACCAAGAGAAACGGAGGCTCCACAACGCCCTCTAAGCTGGGCGAGAGTCACTCGAATTCAAGTGGCCCTCGACAGTCTCACAGAGATCGCAGACCGCAGCCTCCCGATCTCTTCGCACCGCCTTGTTGGCTTCGAGCTTCAGGTCCCTGGCCAGTCCAACTCTGCCGTCGAGTCGAGCCTGTCTCGCTCTCTCGATGATATCGATGGTCTCCGAGGAGATGGCTATTCCCGGTCTCTTGGGCGACCCCGATATGCAGCCACGGGACACCTGCGCGTCCAGATCCTCCAGGGATTCCCCAAGCCTACTGTCGAACTCTGAAGCCACATCAGGGTCCCTGAGTCAGCTTACGTCAAATCGCATTTGACGAGCCAGGGTTTTCTCAGGGCGCCTGAAGCAGATCTTCAGAGGCGCCACCAGAAGCCCATGGTCTTCCGAGAATAGCTGGGCACTTCTAAAGACACGGCAGTTCTGGACCAGCTGCCAGCGACTACCTACGAGAACATGCTCGATCTCCTTCCTAGTGACGCCGTTGTTGAAGTACCAAGTCCAGCATCGCGGATCCGATCTCTGGAACCACGAGCCAGCAATCCTTAAGCCACAACTTTTTGCGAAGTCAAGAAGCATTAAGGCGCTTTCATCGCGGCATCCAGAGCCGTGGGGACCGACACATGCTTGGTAGCCATCCCAGTTAGTGCCAGTGGTCGCATTGAAGTCCCCCAGTACGATCAGGGTGTCCCTTCCAGGAACCCCCGACATCACAGAGTTGAGCTGGTCATAGAAGGTTTCCTTCATAGATCAATCACTTACCCCAGTCGGAGTGTACACTGCGACGATAGAGAGCATCCCCATTGTGTGAGTCACCCTCAGTCGCATAATACGCTCATTGACCGGGACCACCTCCGATACCAAAGGAGCCAATCGATCAGCGACAGCGATGGCAACTCCTTGAGTGTGAAGACCGTTGGCCGTTCCAGACCAGTAGTAGGTGTACCCACCGACACCTGTCTCGCCGGAACCAGGCCTCCGCCCCTCAGAGAGGGCCGCAATGCCGACGCCAAGCAGACTAAGCTCCCTTGATACCAGAGGCAGGTGAGAGTCGTCCCGCAGGGAAGTCACATTCCATGTGCCGACCCAGACCAACCGCCTCAGATTCAACCGAGGTGACCGAAAGCAGTTGGTGTCTGACACCTTTGCACCGCCCGCGTCACTCACCCTATCACGCCTGACCTGGTTGTTCCAAGATTTCACCCCATCATGGAGTGGGGGTCCCAGAGGCTTTCCCCCACCCCCCCTCATATGACACTGCCTAAGGCAGGCATCAGGGTTACTCCCCCGGAGCAAACTCCAGCGTTTAGTTGTGCGTTTTGCTGGCGTTTTTTTAAGAGGGCGGGGGTGCAAAAGAGGGAGCGTGAGCAGATGACGGAGAAGTGTGCTGGTGCCCATCTTAGGAACAAGGTAGACATGCAGAGTTGCGGCAACTACAGAGGATAAAGTTGATGAGCCATACGATGAAGCTATGGGAAATAATAGTGGAAGCTAGACTAAGGGCAGAGATCAGCATTTGTGAACAACAGTTTGGTTTCATGCCAAGAAAGAGCACCACAGATGCAATGTTTGCTTTGAGGATGTTAATAGAGAAGTACAGAGAAGGTCAGAGGGAACTGCATTGTGCCTTTGTGGATCTGGAAAAAGCATATGACAGGGTGCCAAGAAAAGAACTGTGGTTTAGCATGAGGAAGTCTGTAGTGGCAGAGAAGTATGTTAGAGTGGTGCAGGACATGTATGAGAGATGTAAGACAGTGGTGAGGTGTGCTGTCTGCGTGACTGATGAATTCAAGGTGGAGGTGGGACTGCATCAAGGGTCAGCTCTGAGCTCATTCTTGTTTGCTGTGGTGATGGACAGGCTGACAGACGAGGTCAGGCAAGAATCCCCATGGACTATGATGTTTGCAGATGACATTGTGATCTGTAGTGTGAAGAGGTGTGAAGACGTTGAGGTATGCCCTGGAAAGGAGAGGAATGAAGGTTAGCCTCAGAAAATCAGAATACATGTATGTGAATGCGAAGGACCCAGGAGGAACGGTGATGGTACAGGGAGCAGAGATAACGAAGGTGGAGGATTTCGAGTATATAGGCTCAACAATCCAGAGCAATTGAGAGTGTGGAAAAGAGGTGAAGAAGTGTGTTCAGGCAGGCTGGAATGGTTGGAGAAAAGTGTCCGGTGTGATATGCGATAAGAGAGTATCAGCAAGAATGAAAGGAAAAATGTACAAGACGGTGGTGAGGCCAGCGATGTTGTATGGCTTAGAAACAGTGGCGCTAAGGAAAAGGCAGGAGGCAGAGCTAAAGGTAGCAGAGATGAAAATGTTGAGGTTCTCTCTGGGAGTAACGAGGATGGATAGGGTCAGAAATGAGTACATCACAGGGACAGCCCATGTCAGATGTTTTGGAGACAAAGTCAGAGAGGCTAGATTGAGATGGTTTGGGCATGTAAAGAGGAGGGATAGTGAGTATATTGACAGTAGGATGCTGAGGTTGGAACCACCTGGCAGAAGGCCTAGAGGAAGACCAAAGAAAATTTTTATGGATGTGGTGAAGGAAAACATGAAGGTCGTTGGAGTAAGAGAAGAAGATGCAGAGGACAGGGTGAGATGGAGGTGGATGATTTGCTGTGGTGACCCCTGAAGGGAACAGCCGGAAGGAAAAGAAGAAGAAATCGCAAGTGGCCAGCTCAGCAGTTTCGACACTGATGTTTTTCCTGCCATAAAAAATTCTGGGGGCAATTGATATACCTGTGGTGAAATCGAATTATGAGAGACATTCACCAGTCAAATTGACTTAACGATTATGTTTTCTAAATGATGAAATTCGGTCAGACTTTTCCTCATGATGACTCAATTCGAATCGATAAATAATTCGATTAATAATAATAAAATAAATAATCGATAAATAAAGAAAGATATTCCTCACAGAAAACAATGTTTATAATAGATGCTCATATTGAGTTTCCATAAAAATTATAAGCATATAGGTACAAAAACACTTTTTTTGCAGGAATTCTACTATTTGTAAACTATGTTGTCAGTCATCACTGTTGACAGCAAGCTTGTTCATACCCCTGATGTGATCAAAACGTCACTCCTTATATGGGGTTTTGTGGGGGTCCTATGTGTTTTTTTTTTAGTAAAATAAACTCTCTAAACTATTTCTACCTCATAAAATTACAAAACTATCATTATTCTTCAATTATGATTTTTTTATGTGCATGAATCTCACCTGGTATTTGATCCATTGTGCTTTTAGTACTGACAATTTGAACAATGACTCCCAGACGTCACCCACTCATGATGTCTCAAGCCTAACTGAAAAAGCCTGGGAAAAGATGACGCACTATCATTCTCCGCTTTATCCGGAAACGTACTGCATTTGTAACAATTGTTCACCAGATGCCAGTAGTGATATGAATTACATTTTTAGGCTCTTAATTCTTGTTTAACAGTTTTGACAAGCCAATCAAGGCACGGAAAATGCTGTCATCATTGTGGGCCAGCTAGATGGTCCTGTGAAGTGAATCTGAAACCTGATTGGTTAAAAAACACCACCATCGCTAATATAGTTTGAGTGATATCGGCCAGCACTGCTGAGTCTGAAGGCCTTGAGCAGATTAGATTGACATGGCAGCACATCGAAGCTGAAATCTGATGAGACAAAAAAAATATAACATACATATTCAAGTATGAGATACAGTGCAGAAAGAGACACGCTACAAAATGAAGAGAATAGACTGTAGGGATTAAATTACTACAATTTAATGGAACAAATACTAGAAATTAAGTTGTAAGTCTAGGTCAATGCTTCTGATTAAGTTGAGGCCTGCAGATAAGTGCTAGCTTTTCCTGACCACCAACCACTAAGTTGATGCCAATGAAGTGATTTATCTGTAGCCAAGCCTTTTTTGTAAACTATTATAAAAATATGATTGTAGAAAATGGTGGGGTCCATGAGGTGACCGTGACTTGGTCTTACCCACTTCAATACGCCAGCCCAACACTCTGCTTGTGTTTTTTAGGTCTCTGGCTACTCGATTCCGATGGCTTCAGCGCGCTCCATTTGACAAGCAACAAACCTGGGCTTTGGACAACATCTACATTGGAGATGGCTGCCATGAAATGTGCTCTGGTCATGGTCTTTGCAAGCAGAATTCCTGTGTGTGAGTAAATTACATTTTTCACATTAGACTTCTTTAAAGATTAACTACATCATTTTATCTCTTTCTCCATCAAAAAATAGTTATTTACTTTTTTCTTGCTATACTGTATTAATCATACAAGGGAAATTATTGCTTTGGCATTTAACCTATCCAAAGTGAGCAGACAGTCACTCTCCCCAGGCCACACATTTTTCTTGTTGATTCTGAAACCGAAGAGAGTAAACAAGAGTACAGTTAGACACAGTGTAAGACAAAGTTGGCGGTGTCAAAGGCCAAACAGAGGGCATATGATGACTTGTATGCTAGGCTGGACAGTCAGGAGGGAGAAAATGATTAGGGCTACTTCCAGGGTGTCCATCAGGTTTGAGTGATTAAGGACAGAGAGAGAAATGTATTGACTGATGACAGAAGTGTGCTGAAGATGGAAAAAGTACTTTGAAGAGCTGATTGATGAGGAAAATCAGAGAGAACAAATAGTAGAAGAGGTGACTGTTGAGGAGCAGGAAGTAACAAAGATTAGTAAGGATGGAGTGAGGAGGGCATTGAAGAGGATGAAGAGTGGAAAGGCAGTTGGTCCTGATGACATACCAAGGTATGCACTTGTGTCTTGGCGAGGCAGCAGTAGATTTTCTGTCAAGAACAGTCAACAAGGTCTTAGAGTGTGAGAGGATGCCGGAGGAATGGAGGAGAAGTGTGCTGGTGCCCACTTTTGAAAACAAGGGAGACATGCCAAGTTGTGACAACTACAGAGTTTATGAGCCATACTATGAATTTATGGGAAAAAATATTGGCAGCTAGACTAAGGGCAGAGGTCAGCTGAACAACAGTTTGGTTTCATGCCAAGAAAGTGCACCACAGATGCAGTGTCTGCTTTGAGGATGTTAATAGAGAAGTACAGAGAAGGTCAGAAGGAACTGCATTGTGCCTTTGTGGATCTGGAGAAAGCATATGACAGGGTGCCGAGAGAGGAACTGTGGTATTGTGTGAGGAAGTCTGTAGTGGCAGAGACGTATGTTAGAGTGGTGCAGGACATGTATGAGAGATGTACGACAGTGATGAGGTGTGCAGTTGGCGTGACAGAAGAGTTCAAGGTGGAGGTGGGACTGCACCCTTCCTGTTTGCTGTGGTGATGGACCATAGAATGTGTGATTCCATGTTAATCTGGCATCAAAGATTATGAGCCTTCCTGTTTTTTACAATTTGACTCTTTGCACGAAAGCACAAAATATTCCTACGTTTGTAAAAGAACAAATGGTAAATAAATTTTGAATCTTGAATCTTGGGTGGGACACAACAGTCTTTTTATCCTCACTCATGAAAAATGTAGCCCACCTCGAATGGTACAAATACTCTGCCTCTGTTTGCTTTGGTGAACTTGTGAATAAAGAACTTAAATTTATTGTGGTCTTCACAGTTCCTTTCAAGCTGCCCCAGAGCGCTCTGGGTGACAGATGACTGATCCATGAGACTACTATATCTCGCTCATAGTCAGTGAGAGACAGAACTAGACAATGAAGAGAAGTTCTTATCGCATTGTATATATTTCTTATTCATTAAGGTGCTCGCTAGATCCTTAGCTGTCATCGGATGAGAGTCAGTGTACTGTCCATGCAGACTTCCATGTAGAGGTCTAAAGCAGAGATGAGCAAAAAATTACTTTCACATTCATACCTGTTGCCAACAGACAATTACATGATTACTTATTTACAATTTTAGGGAATATGTTACAGCCACGGAAAGTTCAGCTTAATGTGTTTTCAAAGGTCAGCAATGTCTCTAACTGTCAGTGTGTTTCTCTCATAGAATGGCCTGGTGAGCTTTCCAACATGTATTCTGCCCTGACCCATAGTTGGCTGATATGGGCACCAGCCTCCCCACAACTCTAATTAAGATTAGGTAGACCAGAAAATAATGAAGCCAGTCCACTCTCTATTATGTATTGCAAGGTAAAAGCCAAGGAACCTGGAGAAATCCCACATGAACCTTCCAAATAGAATAAAAGTCTTCTTCTCCTTTTGGCTTTTCCCTTCAGGGGTCGCCACAGCGAATCATTTGCTGCAATCTAACCCTATCGTCTGCATCTTCTACTCCTATTCCAACAATCTTCATGTCCTCCTTCACCACATCCATAAATCTTAGCTTTGGACTTCCTCTAGGCCTTCTGCCTGGTAGTTCCAACCTCAGCATCCTATTACCAATATGCTTACTATCCCTCCTCTGTACATGTCCAAACCATCTCAATCTAGCCTCTCTGACTTTGTATCCAAAACCTCTTACATGTGCCGTCCCTCTGATGTACTCATTCCTGATCCTATCCATCCTCGTTACTCCCAAAGAGAACCTCAACATTTTCATCTCTGCTACGTCCAGCTCTGCCTCTTGTCTTTTCCTCAGGATCACTGTTTCTAAACCATACAAAATCACAGACCTCAACACCGTCTTGTACATTTTTCCTTTCATTCTTGCCAATACTCTCCGATCACACATCACACCAGACACTTTTCTGAAACCATTCCAACCTGCTTGCACACGCTTCACCTCTTTTCCACACACTCCATTGCTCTGGACTGTTGAGCCTAAGTACTTAAAATCATCCACCTGCTTTATCACTGCCCCCTGTAACCGCACCGACCCTCTTGGGTCCTTGTCGTTCACACACACACATGTATTCTGTTTTACTGCGGGTAACCTTCATTCCTCTCCTTTCCTGGGCATACATACACCTCTCTCGATGTTCCTGTACTTGTTCTCTGCTCTCACTACAGATCACAATATCACCTGCAAACATCATAGTCCATGGACATTCTCGTTTGTCAGCCTGTCCATAACCTAGCAAACAAGAATGGGCTCAGAGCTGACCCTTGATGCAGTCCCACCTCCACCTTGAACTCTACTGTCACACAGACAGCACACGTCAGTATAGTCTTACATCACTCATACATTTCCTGCACCACTCTAACACACTTCTATGCTACTCCAGACTTCCTCATAACTTCATTGTATGGCTAATCAGCTTTAATCCTCTGTAGTTGCCACAACTCTGCATGTCTTCCTTGTTCTTAAAATTGGGTACTAGCACACTTTTCCTCCATTCCTCCGGCATCTTCTAACTCTCTAACACCTTGTTGAATATTCGTGTCAGAAAATATTCTGCTACCTCGCCTAGACACGTCCATTCCTCCACTGATATGTCATCAGGACCAACTGCCTTCCTACTCTTCATCCTCTTCAATGCCCTCCTCACTTAACCCTTACGAATCTTTGCTAAATTCCTGGTCCTCAAGAGTCACCTCTTCTACTCCCTTTTCTCTCTCATTTGCCTCATTCCTCATCTCTTCAAAGTACTCTTTCCATTGTTTCAGCACTCTTCTGTCATCAGTCAATACGTTTCCCACTCTGTCCTTAATCACGCTAACTTGCTGCACGTCCTTCCCATCTCTATTTCTCTGCTGTACTAACCTGTATAAATCATTTTCTCCCTTCTTACTGTCCAGCCTAGCATACAAGTCATCATATGCCTTCTGTTTGGCCTTTGACACCGCCAACTTTGTCTTACACTGTGTCTAACTGTACTCTTGTTTACTCTCTTCGGGCCTCTCTATGTCCCACTTCCTCTTAGCTAACCTCTTCCTTTGTACACACCCCTGCACTTCCTCATTCCACCACCAAGTCTACTTATCTACTGTCCTTCCAGAGGACTCTCCTACCTGTCTCCCTGATCACATTAGCTGTAGTTATCCAGTCAGCTGGAAGCACTTACTGACCACCCAAAACCCGTTTCAAGTCATCCTTGAAGACAACTTGACACTCTTCCTTTTTCAGCTACTACCACTTTTTCTTCTGCTCTGCCTTTGCCTTCACTTTTCTCACCATCAGCATCGTCCTGCACACCACCATCCTATGCTGTTTGTCAACACTCTCACTCACTACTACTTTGCAGTCACTGACTTCCTTCAAATTACATCGCCTACACAAGATGTAGTCTACCTGTGTGCTCCTAACTCCGCTTCAATAAGTCAGCCTATGCTCCTGTCTCATCTGGAAGAAAGTATTCACCACAGCCATTTCCATCCCTTTTGCAAAATCTATCAACATCTGTCCTGTGTTCCTGTCCTGGATACCAAACCTGCCCATCACCTCTGTTGCCTTCACCACATGTCCATTGAAGTCTGCACCAATGACCACTCTTTCACCTCTAGGCGTACTCTGCATCACTTCATGTAACTCACTCCAGAATCTCTCCTTCTGTTTTAGCTTACATCCTGCCTGTGGGGCATCGGCACTGACAACAATGAACATCACACCTTCAATTTCTAACTTGAGACCCATCACTCTGTCCAACACGCTTTTCACTTCAAGAACATTCCTGGCAAATCCCTCTTTCAAGATGACCCCTACTCCATTTCTCTTCCTATCCACACCATGATCAAACAGCTGCTCTGAAGCTTCTTTGCTACATTTCCACCTGGTCTCCTGAACACACAGTATGTCCACCTTACTTCTCTGCATCATCTCATCCAGCTCTTTACCTTTTCCTATCATAGTTCCAACATTCAAAGTCCCTACTTTCAGTCCTAGACTCGTGCCTTTCCTCTTCTCTCTCCACCTACGGCTCCGCCTCCTGGACCATAGTTCATGAAATTTGGCAATGAGGGCTGCAGAGTATTCGTCTCTGTGAACCCTCAGATCTGGTGAACCCAAAGCTGCCATTCTTTCCTCCAAGGGAGTTGGTAAAGGTTGCCCAAATTTAATTTCATGTGATGACGGGTGCACATCTTTTCAGGGTGTCATTGTCATTTCAGCCACCGCATGGAAGAGGTAAACCCAGTTTTTACAGCTCGTGCTTTGCATAACTTTTGTGAGCTTGCTCTTCACTGTAATGTTAATACGTTCAAAGATTCCATAGAATTGTGGATGGTATGGAATGTGGAATTGCCAATTAAGGTGTAAATATTTACAAAGTTGTTGTGTGATCCTCAAAGTAAATGGAGTACCTTAATCTGAGTTAATTGCATGAGGAATCCCATATTTTCTTCTTATTCTTATTTTCTTTTCGGCTGTTCCCTTCAGGAGTTGCCACAGCGAATCATCTACCTCCATCTCACCCTATCCTCTGCATCTTCTCTTACACCAACTGTCTTCATGTCCTGCTTCACCACATCCATGAATCGTCTCTTTGGTCTTCCTCTGGGCTTTCTGCCTGGTAGTGCCAAACGCAGCATCCTACTACGAATATACTCACTATCCCACTTCTGTACATGTCCAAACCATCTCAATCTAGCCTCTCTGACTTTGTCTCCAAAGCATCTTACATGTGCTGTCCCTCTGATGTGCCTATTCCTAATCCTATCTATCCTTGTTACTCCCAAAGAGAACCTCAACATTTTCACCTCTACAACCTCCAGCTCTGCCTCCTTTGTTTTCCCCAGGACCACTGTTTCTAAACCATACAATATCGCTGGCTTCAACACTGTCTTATGCAATTTTTCCTTTCATTCTTGCTGATACCTTCCTATCACACATCACACCGGACACTTTTCTCCAACCATTCCAACCTGCCTGCGCATGCTTCTTCACCTCTTTTCCACACTCTTCATTGCTCTGGATTGTTGAGCCTAAGTACTTAAAATCTTCCACCTTCCTTATCTCTGCTCCCTCTAACCTCACTGTTCCTCTTGGGTCCTTGTCATTCACACACAGCATGAGGTACCCGATATATATATATATATATATCAACTTCATGCCTCTGTAGTTGCCACAACTCTGCACGTCTCCCTTGTTCTTAAAAATGGGCATAAGCACACTTCTCCTCCATTCCTCTGGCATCCTCTCACTCTCTAAGACCTTGTTGAATGTTCTTGTCAGAAAATCTACTGTTAGCTCTCCTAGACACTTCCATACCTCCACCGGTATGTCATCAGGGCCAACTGCCTTTCCATTCTTCATCCTCTTCAATGCCCTCCTCACTTCACCCTTACTAATCTTTGCTACTTCCTGGTCCTCAACAGTCACCTCTTCTACTATTTTTTTCTTTCTCATTTTCCTCATTCATCAGCTCTTCAAAGTACTCTTTCCATCTTCCCAGCACACTTCTGTCATCAGTCAATACATTTCCCTCTCTGTCCTTTTTCAATCTAACTTGCTGCACGTCCTTCCCATCTCTATTTCTCTGCTGTGCCAACCTGTATAAATCATTTTCTCCCTCTTTACTTTCCAACCGAGCATACAAGTCATCAAACGCACTCTGTTTAGTCTTTGACACTGCTATCTTTGCCTTACGCTGTGTCTCCCTGTACTCCTGTTTACTCTCTTTGGTTTTCTCAATGTCTCACTTCTTCTTAGCTAACCTCTTCTTTTGTACACACTCCTGCACTTCCTCATTCCACCACCAAGTCTCCTTATCTACTTTCCTTCCAGAGGACACACCAAGTATTCTCCTACCTGTCTCCCTGATCACATTAGCTGTAGTTGTCCAGTCATCTGGAAGCACTTCGTGACTACCCAAAGCCTGTTTCAACTCCTCCTTGAAGACAACCCGACACTCTTCCTTTTTCAACTTCCACCACTTTGTCTTCTGATCTGCCTTTGCCCTCTTCACTTTTCTCACCTTCAGCATCGTCCTGCACACCACCATCCTATGCTGTTTGTCAACACTCTCACTCACTACTATTTTGCAGTCACTGACTTCCTTCAAATTACATTGCCTACACAAGATGTAGTCTACCTGTGTGCTCCTAACTCCGCTTCAATAAGTCAGCCTATGCTCCTCTCTCTTCTGGAAGAAAGTATTCACCACAGCCATTTCCATCCCTTTTGCAAAATCTACCAACATCTGTCCTTCTACGTTCCTGTCCTTGATACCAAACCTACCCATCATTTCCTCGTCCCCTCTGTTTCCTGCACCAACATGTCCATTGAAGTCTGCCCCAATGACCACTCTTTCACCTCTGGGGGTACTCTGCATCACTTCATCGAACTCCCTCCAGAATCTCTCCTTCTCTTCTCGCTCACATCCTGTCTGTGGGGCATAAGCACTAACAACATTGACCATCACACCTTCAATTTCTAACTTGAGACTCATCACTCTGTCTGACACTCTTTTCCCTTCTAGAACATTCCTGACAAACTCCTCCTTCAAGATGACTCCGACTCCATTTCTCTTCCCATCCACACCATGATAAAACAGCTTAAACCCTGCCCCTATGCTTCTCACCTTGCTACCTTTCCACCTGGTCTCCTGAACACACAGTATGTCCATCTTCCTCCTCTGCATCATGGCAGCCAGCTCTCTACCTTTTCTTACCACAGTTCCAACGTTCAAAGTCCCTACTTTCAGTCCTAGACTCATGCCTTTCCTCTTCTCTCTCTGGCAATGGACACGCCTCCCGCCTCTCCTTCTTCGACGTCTTCGACCAACAGTAGTCCAATTTCCATCAGCACCCTGTTGGTTGATGGCACTGATGGCGGTCGTTGTTAACCCGGGCCTCGACTGATCTGGTATGTCATTCATTCTTGTGATTCGCATAGTTTTTTGGCATTTGTTTTACACCGGATGCCCTTCCTGACGCAACCCTCTGCATTTATCCGGGCTTGGGACCGGCGTGAGGGAGAGACACTGGTTTGTGCCCCCCCCCCATCATGGCTGCATTACCTTATTTATTTATATATATATATATGATTTCTCTCACTAAGATATGTATGACCACCTTCACATTTTCTCAAGCACATGCAACGGTTTCAACCCAGGCCTTCGACTTATAGATTTTGCCAGCTATAACAACATTGTGCTTGCTAATACCCTTGCCTAAAATAAGGTTTCATGATGCTGGATTTGGCACGCGCCAAACAGAACTCACCACCAGATAGATTACATCATGTTACAAAACCGCTTTAGATCTGGTATCCGCAGATCCGGGATGAGGACCTTCCCAGGTGCTGATGTTGGAAGTGACCACGATCTAGTATTACTGTACTTCAAAGTCCGACTGACTAAGACCAAAAACCCACAGGTTACATGAATGAAGTTTAATCTGGAAAGTCTTAAAGACCCAACCATTCTTGAGTCCTTCCAAATGGCAATTGACGGGAAGTTTACAGCCCTTCTTATGCTTGATGGACATGTTGAGGAATTGACCCCCAAATTCAACATCGTAATGACAGAAACAGCAAAAAACAGTCTGGGAAAACACTGCCCATGGAAGCAATTGTGGGTGACCGATGACATTCTTGATATGTGTGACAGAAGAAGTGTTTTAAAGAAATAAAAATACACAGCAGCTAGAACTGTACAGTACAGAGAGATGAACAAGAAAATAAGAGGGGAATGAAGAATGCCAAAAAAACCTGGATACAGAGAAAGTGTGCAGTAGTCTAGGAACATCTTAAAAACAACAACAGCACAAAGGCTTATCAAATTATGAAAAAGCTTACACGTCCTAAACAGCCAAGAGTCAGCACTATCCAAGATTAAAGTTTCAACTGCCTCACCGAAGAGAAGGACATCATCAACAGATGGACGGAATACTGCTCAGAGCTCTACAACCAGCAGACAAGTGGTGAGCTTAACGAGCTTATTGATCAGGAATCAAGAAATGACGAAGAAGTAGATACAGCTATAAGATCACTGAAGGATGACAAAACGGCTGGAATAGACAATGTCCCGGCTGAGCTGATTAAACAGGGAAGGAAAACAATGGTAGGCATCCTCACTGTAATCTGCAACAAGATTTGGCAGACTGGAGAATGGCCAACACCATGGACACAATCCCTCACCATCACCATCCCGAAGAAAGGGAACCTTCAACTCTGCCAGAACTACAGAACTATCAGCCTGATCAGTCATGCAAGCAAAGTAATGCTGAAAGCCATCCTGAAAAGATTGAAATCTCAGGCAACGGAGATTATCAGTGAAGAACAGGCTGTATTCTGCAGAGGAAGGAGCACTACAGAACAAATCTTCAACCTTAGGGTATTGTGTGAAAAGCACAGTCAACACCAACTGGACATAGATCATGTCTATATCAACTTCAAGAAGGAATTTGATAGAGTGTGGCATGACACTCGCTGGGACACTATGACGAAGTATTAGATGGGCAAAAAGCTGATCGACACCATCAAACAACTGTATACTAAGGCTAATAGTGCAGTATTAGTACAAAACACAGTAGGAACTGGTTTCACACATCAGTCGGGGTCTGCCAGGGATGTATGCATTCACCAACTCTATTCAACATCTTTCTGGAACGCATTATGACAGATGTCCTGATAGATCATAAGGGCGCAGTCAGCATCGGAGGTCGGACTATCACTAATCTGAGGTTCGCCGATGATATCGATGGGTTAGCAGGTGATGAAGAGGAACTGGCCTCGCTTGTGAACCACTCGGACAGAATATCATCTAGATATGGAATGGAGATCAGTGCCGAAAAGCTGATGACAAACAATCCAACATCCATCAAGAGGAAAATCACAGCCAGCAGACAGGAGCTTGAGACAGTGACCCAGTTCAAATACCTTGGTGCCATCCTCAGCGAAGAGGGATCTAAAGTGGAGATTACAGCAAGATCAGTACAGATGATGGCATCAGTGGCAAAGCTGAAGCCTATATGGAGAGACAGGAACATCTGCCACCACTCAAAAGTGAGATTGCTTAAGGTGCTAGTTCTGTCCATCTTCTTATACGCTTGTGAATCGTGGACTCTGACAGTAGATCTGCAGAGGAAGATCCAGGCAGTAGAAATGGGGTGCCTCAGAAGACTACTCAGTATCTCATACAAAGATCATATATCTAACACCGAAGTGCGCAGGAAAATCTCACAACATGTGGACCATTATGAAGCTCTCTTGTCCACTGGAAAGAAGAGGAAATTGAGGTGGTATGGTCACGTGACACGCTCTAGCAGGCTATCAAAGATGATCTTCCAAGGCACAGTCCAAGGGAAGAGGAAACGAGGCAGACAGAAAGCGAAGTGGGGGGCAACATTGAAGAGTGGACAGGGAAGAGCTTTGCAGAGACCCAGGCCCTCGTCTACGACTGACCAAGATGGAGCGCACTGGTGCGTAGTTCAACCATGACGTGCCCCTACAACCCAGGAGGGTTCAGGGATTCGTGATCATGATTGTGTGAAGTATGCTACTGTCATCAGAAGCAGACATCAACCTACAAGACACTTCAGAGAAAATTACTTAATTTGTATGAAGACATATTTTAACGGCACACTCCTCACATTGCTTTCTTTTACACCCCACATTCTAAAACCCTTAAACAACATTCTCATTTCCTTCAATTGCCTTTCATTCTTATTAGGCAATCCTCCCAAAGAAGCACGGAAACATGAGAAGCAAGTGAGGGAAACAATAATACAGTTTAATGGTTTTGGACTGTGCCCCCTGTAGATGCAGGTTCATAAATATCTCCATCATACAGTCACATGACATAGCTGAGCCTTTAATTTATTAAATGAACCAGCTTCAGATCATGACATATCTTAAAGAGTCTAATGCAGTGATGAGTGTTATTGATGGATACATTGTCTCATGTTTAATTAGTTTCATCTGTATTAGTTTCTATTTAAAGTTTCTATTTACAATTGCCATTATTTCATTGCAGCTTTATACTATAAAGAAATTTGGTCAAATTTTTAAACTTATGATTTTTAAATTTCCCCCAGTGCAGGTAACTAGGTTATCAAAGGTTGCCATTATCTCTCACTGTCTGTGGTGAAGACATGTAAAATAATCATTGCTGACGTTTGTCAAGAGTAGGCAGTACAGACGTCAATGTGTTTTTGCCATGCAAGCTGTTCAGGATGTAGTCTGCTCTCACCCAGAGTCAGATGAGATGGGCACCTGCCTCCATGTGACCCTAGTTTAAGTGGTTCAGAAAATGAATGAGTTTTTTTTTCTATAAATCTTATACATCCAGGCCGTCACTGTGGCGTAGTGGTTATCATGTCCACCTCACAGGAAGAAGGTTGGCCCTGTGATGGCCTGGCAAGCTGTCCATGGTGTGCTCCGCCCTTGCCCAGGGCCAGCTGTGATGGGCACCAGCCTCTCTGCAACCTTGACGAGGATTAAGCAGTTCAGAAAATGAATAGATGAATGAAGACTCCATCCATTTCCCCATTCATTTTGACCAGTTTAATGTCCCTGCTGAAGTAAGCCATCTCCACAGCATCCTGCTGCAACCATTGTTTCACAGGTGTGATAGTGGGCTTTTTCTTCTTTTTATTCCCCTGCCATATACTGTTTTTAGGCCAAAAATATGTTTACTCTGTCCCCCACATAGTTTGTCAAACTGCAAATGGGACTTCTAATGGCTTTCTTTCAACAGTGACTTTCTTCCTGTTAATCTTCCATAAAAGGCATATTTATGGAGTGCATTACTAAAAGCGGTTTTGTGAACAGATTCTCTTCCTCAAACTATGGATCTCCTCCAGAATTACTATGAGCCTATTGGCTGATTCTTTAATCAATATTCTCCTTGTCTGAGCTTTCAGTTTTGGTAGACAGCTGTGTCTTTGTAGCTTTGCAGTTGATGGATTAAGTAGTGCTTTGTGAGATGTTCAAAGTTTGGGATATTTTTATAACCTAATCCTACTTTAAACATCCCCCCAGGTTTATTCCTGACCTGTCTGGTGTGTTCTTTGGGCTTCATGATGTTGATTGTTCTCTAATACTCCCTAACAACCCTGTGAGACCATTACAGAACAAGTGCATTTATACAGTGATATTAGATTAAACACAGGCGAACTTCATTTATTTATTAGGTGATTTCTGAAGGCAATTGGTGTCACTGGATTTTATTTGGGGGGTGTCAGAGAAAAGACGTCTGAATAAATATGCACACCACATTTATAGAAACCTTTCTTTCCACTTCACAATAATTTGTCACCTTGTGTTGGTTTATCACATAACACCCCCCCCCCAAAAAAAACCCCCCAAAACAAAACAAAAAAAAAGAATTCTTCGATAATCACCTGAAAAGAGAGGATGGTTTCACCACCCCTCAAAACAGATCTGTAGTGATAAATGGAGTTTCAATAGAAAGTCTTTGTCCTGTCCTTTTATTTTTATTGTTATTTGCTCTACCAAAAAGTATTGAGCACTCTCTTACAGAAGGATATATATATATATATATATATATATATATATATATAGATATAGATATATATATATATATATATATATAGATATAGATATAAAAAATACACAATAACACAATATGTACAATAAATAATAAAATAAAAACATTTACATCTGTGATTGTACATGAGAAATGAGGAAAAGTTCTATGGGTACGAGTAATTTGCAAGCCACTGTAAAAAATCAAGACTTTGACTATCTGTAATAATTAGACATTTTATAAGAAACATTACCCGTTCATCTTATCATGGTGGAGGAGTTTGCATGTCCGAATGATTCTATGTGCTATGTTTTCAGGGACGTTATGCCTCCAGTGGGGTCACCAGGGTCTGCCATTGGATCCAGGCCTGGGGAGGGGCTCAAAAGCAAGTGCCCAGCCAGAAGAGGAGACATGGGCTATAGAGTAGGGTGCAGTGTGAGTTTGGTGGCAACCAAAGGCACGGGTTCTGTCGGCTACTCACTCGGACTCTTGGGCCATGGAATGCCACCTCTCTGGCAGGGAAGGAACCTGAACTGATGTGCAAAGTAGAGAGATACTGAATAAACATAGTCAGACTCACCTGAACTCATAGCTTGGGTTCTGGAACCACTCATCTCGAGACTAGCTGGACTGTATTCCATTCTAGAGTTGCTCATGGGAAGAGGTGGATCTACAGGATCCTGAAGGGTGCAATGGGAGTTTGCTTAATCTGTCTACATGTGTTTTGTGGCTTTAGGAAGGACTTTCAACTGTGTCCCCAGGGTATCTTGTCGAGTGTGCACCGGGAGTATAGCATTCTGGACCCATTGATATGAACCATTCGGTCGCTGTACCACTGGAGCCAGAGTTTGGTCTGCATTGGTACCAACAGGTTGAATTCTTTCCTGGTGAGAGAGGGAGTCTGTTATGACTGTTTTTTTTTCACTGATTCTGTTCATAATTTTTATGAGCAGAATTTGTAGGCGCAGCTGAGGTATTGATGGGTTCTGGTTTGGTGACCATCAGAGCACGTCTGTACTTTTTCAGGATGACATTGTCCTTTTAGCTTCTTCAATGCGGGACCTCCAGCTCTCATTGGAGTGATTCGTAGTTGATTGCAGCATGGCCGGGATAAGAATCAGCACCTTCATCTCCTAAGCGATGGTTCTCAGCCAGAATAGGGTGGCATGCACCCTCTGGGTTAGGAATGAGGTCATGCCCGAAGTGGAGGAGTTTATGTTTCTCGGGGTCTTGTTCATGAATGAGGGAAGGATGAACAGGAGATTGACGGAGATTTTTTTTTTTTAAGACGTTATTCAAGAGCATTGGGGAAATAAAGGAATTACTCTGACAAGCATAGACTGTATCCATATCCGTCAAAATATAACCTTGTCTCATTTTTCAGTTTCTTGGGTTTAGACCACTGTGGCTCTCAGCCATTATAAATAAGATCCGTAAGAATATACTAATAGTTATAGCGTAAGGGGTAAGGATGTAAGGTGTCATCATGACTGAATATAAAATACTGGGTACTATAGATTGTAAATAGCAATTTTTCCCCAAAGCAAGAAGGTCAAGGTTTGATAACTCTACACTGGATATCATAGAATGCTGATTGATTGAAATCATCAAAAACATGTAGGGTTTCAGGCAATTCATTAACAACATACACTATCCATCCATTGTCTCTACTTATCTGTCATAGTGGTGTAGGACTTGGACACTTGAATTTGGGTGAGAGACAGAATACATGTTCTCACTTTATGGCAGGGCTTATAGAATCATAAAAATCCCTTCACTTTCACACCTATGGACAATTTATCGTGGCTAGTTGATCTAATGTACATCTTTTTGGACTGTGGGAGAAAATAGGTCATCCATAGGAAATATATACAAGTATGGGAAGACCATATAAGCCACAAACAGATCATCTTATCAGTCACAAAAAGGTCAGACAATCTTGCCCACTGTGCTTCCCACAACATTGCGCCTTTAAATAGCACACTTTACCAGCCTTCATCATATCAAATGACGGGAACACTAGTCTCATATAATATTTCTTAGATCTGATGGGATTCCTATAAAGCGATATCAGGACAATCAACTTCAACTATCTTCTTTGTTTTAGAATCAAAACGATGTACTGTGGTAACGGGGTCGACTTTGCGGATGTAGACAATAACATGTTAACGACTCTATTGTTGAACTATTTTACATATGTATACTGCTTCTGAGTTCTCATTCTCTATTTTAGCAGCTTCAATTGCACCTCGTCCTTTTTTTGTTATTGCCTTTTGACATTTCATATCCTTTGATAATCCACAAATCTTGATGGTTTGACAGTCCCGCAGCAAAATATTCCATGGCTGAAGGGATAATTTAAGGAGAACAAGGTGGATCAGGACCAAGGACGGGCATCGTAACTGACGGATTTTCATTTTGAAGGACTGAGCACTGATGAGTGAGATTTCGTCTTGTTGCTCTGCTTGCACTCGAATCCGCTGCAGTTGGCATTGGAGCTTGTTCATCTACAATAATGGCCGAATCTCCATCAAGCTCACTGACATCATTTGGAGGATCTCTTCATTTAGATCTATTTCCTTTTCCATATTCACATCATCAGGGATGAAGTTGGGATCAGCCTGCTCATCATCATAATCCATTTCTGTCTCAGATTTGTCACTTTCGTCACAAATGGCCAGCTCAGCAGTTTCGACACTGATGTTTTTCCTGCCACAAAAAGGTCTGGGGGTGATTGATATACAGGTGGTGAAATTGAATAATGAGAGACAGTCACCAGTCAAACTGACTCAACGATTATGTTTTCTAAAGATGGAATTCGGTCAGACTTTACCTCATGATGACTCACTTCGAATCAATAAATTAGACCAAGATATTCCTCACAGAAAACAATAGTGTTTATAATTGATGTTCATGTTGAGTTTCCATAAAAAATTATAAACATCTTGGTATAAAAACACTGTTTTTTGCAGGAATTCTACTATGTGTAAACTATGTTATAAGTAATCACTGCTGACAGCCAAGCTTGTTCATACCCCTGATGTGACGAAAATGTCACTCATATAAAATGTGGTATTATTATTATTATTTTTTTTTTTAGTAAAATGAACTCAATAAACTATTTCTACCTCATAAAATTACAAAACTATCATTATTCTTCAATAACGATTATTTATGTGCATGAATCTCACCTGGTATTTGATCCATTGTGCTTTTAGTACTGACAATTTGAAAGATGACTCACGGACATCACCCACTCAAGATGTCTCGAGCCTAACTGAAAAAAGCACGGGAAAAGATGACGCAATACCATTCTCCGCTTCAACTGGAAACGTACCGCATTCATCACAGTCCTTCCCCAGATGCCCGTGGTGATATAAATTACACTGTTATGCTCTTAATTCTTGTGTGATGAATTTGTCACCGTCAGCCGTAAAGGGTTAAACTACAACAATTTTAAGCGTGGTCAAGGCACCAGATAGTGCCAGGCATTGCTTATCAATATGGTTTACCACAGTGCTATTAAAGAAGGTTAATTAATTATACTGTTGGTATTTGACACCTAAACTGCATAGTAATTGATTGTGACAGACTGATAAATTCAGATTAATGAAACTATTTACCCTGAATTATTATTTCAGTTGAATTGGACCTATTTCAGTCAGCAGAGTTTAAACAGGCCGATAGTAACAAAGAAAGGTCAATGAAGGAGTATGTAATGAATGCAACCACAAATTTAAAACAAACAAAAAAAATGGAATTGTAGGCATGAATAGAACTGAATATTGAAAAAAATCCAAATAATCTTTCACCTGCATTGCACTCAAAACAGTATAACAGCACAATAAAAAATATTTTACCATATACATTTTATTGTTTCTTTATAGCATTTATATTATACACCTATTAATAGAAGGAAATAGAATTGGATCAGGCACATGTTGCAGAAACCCCCCACCCCACCCCCACAAAAATCTTTTCTATGTATCCCACGGGAAAGCACTTTTAATTACAGGGGGGGGGGGGTCTTTTCAGCCTTCGTCTTACTATAACAAATTTAAGAAACAAAAGTGAACAAACTGCAAAAGTCAGAATATGGAGAAATCCACACAAAATCCCTGACAAATTCCCAAGGACAGAACAGAACAAACTGGCAATGAATGAAAAGAAAAGGAAAAAATAAATAAATAAACAAAATTAAAACAGTTTGATAAGTTCACTCATTCATTTTCTGATCAATTTAATCCCAATTAGTATTGCAGAAAGGCTTGCGCCTATCTCGGCTCTGGTCGAGGCAGAGTACACCCTGGTCAGGTCACCAGGCTATCACGGGACAGTTTGATGATTTATTATTAACAAACCAGAGCACATGCTAAAGTGACAAATGTTTTTAAAAATGGATAATGTGGGCTCTCTGTTGTTTCATATTGAACTTTCAGCTGGACCCAGAAATGCAGGAGACAGTGTGAGGTGATACAGAACTGATTTATTACTCAAATGGGGAAACACTTAAGCAGGAGTCAAACACGGTAACTACCAGTGATGAAAAGAAACACAATAAACATTAAGCACTGGGAAACTAAGGTACAGGAATCTGGTCGAGTGAGGAGCTGGAACCAGGAGCCAGAGTGAACACAGGGAAGCAGAGGCATGATGTGAGACAAGCTTCTGGCATCGAGGTGAATGTGCTGCTTGTCTTAATAGCATAGTAGATGAGAGAGTGGGATCATGTGTACATACTGTAATCAGCCCTTATAGGTCAGCCACACCCCTCCGCAGGAGCCTGCAACACTGGAGAGAAACAGAATTAGAAGAGCTGCCACATTCAAAGTCCACCCAAACACTCTGTGTGATTGGCAAATTTAAACTGGTCACATTCATGGGGAAATAAATTTGTGACTTCCAAAGATGCGTAAAAAGTTTAGGAAGAAGTGGATGCCCCAGAATAGAGCAGCCGTTTCCAGGCTTGATCTCCACCACCCACACCTTCACCTGAAAAAAAACTATATATATATATATATATATATATATATATATGTGTGTGTATATATATATATGTGTGTATATATATATTATATATATATATGTGTGTGTGTATTTATTTTTGTGTGTGTATATATATATATATATATATATATATATATATATATATATATATATGTGTGTGTATATATATGTATATATGTATATGTATATGTATATATATATATATATATATATATATATATATATATCTTAAGAAGTGTCAAGATCCAGGTCTCCCAGTGCAATATTTTATAGAAAACTCATTACTAGTTCATTCAATGTCTCAACTGTCTCCGCATCTTAAACAGTAATCGAGAAACCCAGGGCAGTAACAAAAGAAATCAAGATCAGAACTGTGAATGATATAAGAATTATGAATAAGAATTTTAAATAAATTAATTAAATTAAATTAAATTAAATAAAAAAAAAACCCGAAGCCAACTCACCACCAGTTACTACCTTCAGACCTGACAGGCCCAAGCGTGTGCGGGGGGTCTGCTGGTAACGTTTGGCGGAGTCTCCGGTCTGAAAGGCCTTTAACTCCCACTTCCGGCAGAGCTCCAACTACGTCCTGGAGAAGGTGGGGGACATGGAATCCAAATGGGCCGTGTTTCTTGCCTCCATTGCTCAGGCGGCAGCCCATAGCTGTGACCGTAAGTTTGTCGGTGCTTGTCGTGGCGGTAATCCCAGAACCCAGTGGTGGACCCTTGCGATGAAGGGGCCGTCCGGCTGAAGAAGGAGGCCTATCGGGTTTTATTAGCCTGTGGGACTCCCGAGGCAGCAAACAGGTACTGGCAAGCCAAACATGTTGCAGCCGAGGTTGTCGCAGATGCAAAATCTCAGGCGTGGGAGGAGTTTGGTGAGGGCCTGGAGAGTGATTATCAGTTAGCCTCAAAAAGGTTCTGGACCGCCATCCGACACCTTAGGAGTGGGGAAGCAGTTCTCCACAAACACTGTTTACAGTGGAGGTGGGGAGCTGCTTACCTCGACTGGGGTTTGTTCAGTTAGGCTTGAGACATCATGAGTGGGTGACGTCCGTGAGTCATTGTTCAAATAGTCAGTACTAAAAGCACAATGGATCAAATACCAGGTGGGATTCATGCACATAAAAAAAAAATCAGCATTGAAGAATAATGTTAGTTTTGTAATTTTATGAGGTAGAAATAGTTTATTGTGTTCATTTTACTAAAAAAAATTAAAAATACCACATTTTATATGAGTGACGTTTTCGTCACATCAGGGGTATGAATAAGCTTGGCTGTCAACAGTGATTACTTACAACATAGTTTACAAATAGTAGAATTCCTGCAAAAAACAGTGTTTTTGTACCAATATGCTTAAAATGTTTATGGAAACTCAATACGACCATCTATTCTAAACATTATGGTTTTCTGTGAGGAATATCTTGGTATTATTTATCGATTCATCATGAGGTAAAGTCTGACCGAATTTCATCATTTAGAAAACATAATCGTTGAGTCAATTTGACTGGTGAATGTCTCCCATTATTCAATTTCACCACAGGCATATCAATCGCCCCAGAACTTTTTATGGCAGCAAAAACATCAGTGTCGAAACTGCTGAGCTGGCCACTTGTGATGATAGTGACGAATCTGAGACAGAAATGATGACGGGCTGGCTGATCCCACTTCATCCCTGATGATGTGACTATGGGAAGGGAAATAGATCTAGATGAAGAGACTCCTCCAAATGATGTCACTGAGCTCGATGGAGATTTGGCTGTTATCATAGATGAACACACCCAAATGCCAACTGCAGATGATTTTAGTGCAAGCAGAGCAACAAGACGAAATCTCACTCAACAGTGGTCAGTACTTCAAAATGAAAATACTTCAGTTACGGTGCCCTTTCTTGGTTCTGATCCACCTTGTTCTACTGAAATTAGCTCTATGGTTGTGGAATATTATGCTATGGGACTGTCAGACCAAAAGATTACCTGGATTATCAAAGGATGTGAAATGTCAAAATGTACGGTTCCGGGCCTTCCCGCGAATCAAGATAATCTGTGAGTTCTGTACGCGGAAGTAAAACCCCATGTATGACGTCATATGCACGAATAAGTAGCCGGCTATAAAATATTATGTATCTATTACATGCGCTAAAATATGCTTCATAAACACAGTCTACAGACAGTTTTACTCATTAATACAGTTTTCAATTTTGTACTGTGATATTTAGTAATAAAATATATGAACATTATACAGCATATACTGTTGTAAGCCACTTGTTTTAAAGTCTTTTTCAATTATTATTCCAGTACAGTAACTAAGTTAATTCTGTGTTTTTAATTGTTTTTAATTCTGTGTGTTGAATGTTTGTGCGTGAGATTTTATGTTCTGTAGCATGTTTAACAAATGATACCAAAAGGATAAACTTTATTACGCTTCATGTCCTTTTACATTGAACTTGGAGTGATGTCTTGGAGTGACGTGTCCAAGATGGCGCTGCCTAGAGGGCAACGTCGCGGAGTTCTCAGAGTCAAATTGTTTTTGTTCCTTTTAATTTGTTTTATTTGTTTGTTCATGTTTTGCACTATGCTCGTCTATGATTGGTCACCCCTACTACAGTTATGAGCAGTTTCAGCTTGGGGCAACTAAGCACGCAACAACTCCTATCATGAGCTGCTATGCTATACTATGCTATCATTAAGCCCAGGCGGAGTTCTCAGATTCTCCAGCGCTTGGTTAGCACTTCCGGCCATACTGCTGTAAAATGTTCAGTCCCTGTGAAACAAGATGGATGAGCTTCATGCTCAGATTGCAGCGCAGAGGGATCTACAGGACTGTATACTCTCCTCGAGCCATGCTTCACAGAAACACAGTTCTGTATATTTCTCTGCCCTGCTATGCTATGCTATGCTATCATTAACCCCAGGCGGAGCTATCAGATTCTCCGGTGCTTGGTTAGCACTTCCGGCCATACTGCTTTAAAATGTTCAGTCCCTGCGAAACAAGATGGATGAGCTTCATGCTCAGATTGCAGTGCAGAGGGATCTACAGGACTGTGTTTATGTGAAACATGTCTCGAGGAGAGTACACCTGATAAGATGAACAAACAAAACAACAAATAAAACAAATGAAAACGAACAATAGCTTGCTAGCTCTGCTAATAGCATGCTAGCTCTGCTAATAGCATGTTAGCTCTGCTTAGTTATACACGCCCAAAGATACTCCAATCTTATCGCTGTAGTACAGTCGACCTTTCGTAGACGAGCATAGTGCAAAACATGAACAAAGAAAACAAATAAAATCAGCAAATAAACAATTTGACTCTGAGAACTGCGCGACGTCGCCCTCTGGGCAGCGCCATCTTGGAGACGTCACTCCAACTTCAATGTAAAAGGACATGAAGAGTACTGAAATGAAGTTTATCCTTTTGGTATCTTTGTTAACTTGTTAACATGCTACAGAACATAAAATCACATGCATAAAAATGAACTTAGGTGCTGTACTGGAATAATAATTGAAAATGATTAAACCGTTGTTTCTCAGGAGAAAGTCTTCTTCAGAAGAGACATCCAGCGTTTCCTATCGCTTAGCCAGAGAAGACACACACCATTTGAGTGGTATCATGAAGCTTAACTGGTAATTAAAACACACACACAAAAGAAGCTTTTTAAAAACTCCCAGCCTGGTTCATTACTCAAAACCGCAATCATGGGTAAGACTGCCGACCTGACTGCTGTCCAGAAGGCCAACATTGACACCCTCAAGCAAGAGGGTAAGACAGAAAGAAATCTCTGAGCGAACAGGCTGTTCCCAGAGTGCTGTATCAAGGCACCTCAGTGGGACGTCTGTGGGAAGGAAAAAGTGTGGCAGAAAACGCTGCACAACCAGAAGAGGTGACCAGACCCTGAGGAAGATTGTGGAGAAGGGCCGATTCCAGACCATAGGGGACGTGTGGAAGCATCCAGAGCCACCGTACACAGGCATGTGCAGGAAATGGGCTATAGGTGCAGTATTCCCCAGGTCAAGCCACTTTTGAACCAGAAACAGCGGTAGAAGAAAGTACTTTTTTCGGATGAAAGCAAATTTTGCATGTCATTCGGAAATCAAGGTGCCAGAGTCTGGAGGAAGACTGGGGAGAAGGAAATGTCAAAATGCCTGAAGTCCAGTGTCAAGTACCCACAGTCAGTGATGGTCTGGGGTGCCATGTCAGATGCTGGTGTTGGTCCACTGTGTTTTATCAAGGGCAGGTTCAATGCAGCTAGCTATCAGGAGATTTTGGAGCACTTCATGCTTCCATCTGCTGAAAAGCTTTATGGAGGATTTCATTTTTCAGCATGACCTGGCACCTGCTCACAGTGCCAAAACCACTGGTAAATGGTTTACTGACCATGGTATTACTGTGCTCAGTTGGCCTGCCAACTCTCCTGACCTGAACCCCATAGAGAATCTGTGGGATATTGTGAAGAGAAAGTTGAGAGACACCAGACCCAACACTGTGAATGAGCTCAAGGCCCCTATCAAAGCATCCTGGGCCTCCATAACACCTCAGCAGTGCCACAGGCTGATTGCCTCCATGCCACACTGCATTGAAGCAGTCATTTCTGCAAAAGGTTTCCCGACCAAGTATTGAGTGCATAACTGAACATAATTATTTGAAGGTTGACTTTTTTGTATTAAAAACACTTTTTCTTATTGGTCGGATTAAATATGCTAATTTTTTTGAGATTGGGATTTTTGTTCTTTCTTTACTTTTTTGCCAAAGTTATCAATATTAAAACGATAAAAGGCTTGAACTACTTCAGTGTGTAATGAATCTAAAATATATGAAAGTCTAATATTTATCAGTACATTACAGAAAATAATGAACTTTATCACAATATGCGAAGGACTAGTGTGTGTGTGTGTGTGTGTGTGTGTGTGTGTGTGTGTGTATATATATATATATATATATATATATATATATATATATATATATAATTATTACAGCTAAAAAATAATTCAGGGTGTAAAGGGTTAATCAGTTTTGATTTATGTTACTTATTTCCAAAATTTTGAGACAGAAGGGCATTTACCATTTTGTAACATGTCTCATTTGTATCATTGCAAGATGTCTTTTCCCAACACTTAAAATATTTTAAGGGACTGAAGACACTAAGTGTAGGGCAGTGGTAGCCTGGTGGTAAAGGTGCTGGATCACTAATCACAAGGTTGGGGTTTCAAGGCCCACCCTCAACAGGTTGTCACTGTCCCCTCAGTGTAGCTAACTGGGTTCTCAAAGGCCGGCCATGTCTCTCACGATCTGTGGTGTGAGGCATGTAAAAGAACGATTGCTGACTTTCGTCAAGAGTAGTTACATAGCCGTCAGCGTCTTCCTGCCCTGTGATGGCCTGATGAGCGATCCAGGATGTACTCTGCTCTTCCCCCAAGTTGGCTGGGATGAGCACCAGCCTCCCCGCAACCCTAATTAGGATTAAACGGTTACAGAAAATGAATGAATGAAGACACTAAGTGATCCTAAAACATTTCAGTTGTTGTTTAATCCTTTTCACTGCAGGTAGGATATGTACAAATGTGGCGTGATTGTCATTTCTTTAAATTCAAAATTCTCCTTATAGTACTGGCAGTTTGTCATGGGAGTATTCAAGCCAGGTCAGCGCACATACCTCCTTTTTTTCTGAAGCCTTGTCTTTGCAATGTCTACAAATTGTGGTTTGGTGTCATCTTTGTAAAATACCCATGAATGTCTAATGATCAAATGTTGCTCAAAAACTCAATTCACTTTTTTAAAGTAATGTACCCATCAAAGTGAAGGTAATCTTTTTAAAGAGCACGTACTGTGGCATTTGGAATTGTTGCTTGAAATAGCCTCATTTTTCATCTTTGGCCTTGAGTACATGCATTAAAAATGTAAAAAATAAATAAAGCACTACAAGGTGACATGGTGCTGTAGTGATGTAGCACTTCATAGCAAGAAGGTCATTGGTTTGATTCCCAGCTCGGTCATTTCTGTGTGGAGTTTGCATGTTGCACGTGTGTGTGTGGGTTTTCTTCAGGTATCCAGGTTTGTTTCGACAGTCCAAAAATATGGTTAATTGGGTGTTCCAAATCACCCATAGGTGTGAATGTGAGTATGAATGGTCGTGTAAATGTGAGTCCTGTGTTGGCCTGGTGAGCTGTCCAAGGAGTAGTCAGCCCTTGCCGAGAGCCAGCTGAGATGGGCATCTTGATTAAGATTAAGTGGGTTAAAAAATGAAATAATGGATGAAAAACAAAATAAAACAAATTTAAAAATAATAATTATTCATGTGTGATGTTCACACTGTAATGTCTGACAAAGGTCTGCCAAAGTAACCAGTAATATCAGCAATAGTTAAATGTCAATGTTTCATGCAGTGATATCTGAGGGAAAACAAATTATATGGGTTAAACATGGGTCTGTGCGCTTTTTTCTTTTATGCATCAAAATTCTTAAATATTTCTTGAGTAGTATAATGACACCATGCACCATATGTAGAAGAATATCAATATCCCTGTAAATAGATATGCCAATGTTGGTCAGTGTAACTGTTACCAAAAGCATTCACCTCAGGCATTTTTTTTTCTGTCTTGGACTTAACCACGAGCACTTATGACACTGTTGTCATACAGCCGTGAGGGGGGCACAAGCCGGTGCTCTCGATCATGCCAGTCCCAAACCCGGATCAATGCAGAGGGTTGTGTCAGGAAGGGCATCCGACGTAAAATCTGAGCCAGATCAAATATGCAAATCAGAAATATTACCTCCATACCGAATTGGTCGAGGCCCGGGTTAACAACGACCGCCAGCAGTACTGTTAACCGACAGGGTGCTGGTGGAAATTAGACTACTGTTGTTCGAAGAAGGCAAGGCGGGAGGCGTGTTCGCAGGGGAGAGAGAAAAGGAAAAGCATGAGTCCAGGACTGAGAGTGGAGACTTTGAATGCTGGAACTATGACAGGAAAAAATAGAGAGCTGGCTGACATGAGGCAGAGGAGGAACGTGGACATACTGTGTGTTTAGGAGACCAGGTGGAAAGGTATCAAGGCTAGAATCTTAGGAACAGGATTTAAGCTGTTTTATCATTGTGTGGATTGGAAGAGAAATGGAGTAGGAGTCATTTTAAAGGAGACATTGGTCAGGAATGTTCTAGAAGTGAAAAGAGTGTCAGACAGAGTGATGAGTCTCAAGTTAGAAATTGAAGGTGTGATGTTATGTTGTTAATGCTTATGCCCCAACGGCATGTGATCTAGAAGAGGAGAGATTCTGGAATGAGTTAGATAAAGTAATACAGACCCCCCCCCCCCCCCCCCCCGATGTGAAAGAGTGATCATTGGGGCAGACTTCAATGGACATATTGGTGCAGGCAACAGAGGAGATGAGGAAGTGATTGGTGGGTTGGTATTCAGGACAGGAACACAGAAAGACAGATGTTGATAGATTTTGCAAAAATGATGTAAATGGCTGTGGTGAATCCAGAAGAGACAGGAGCATAGTGTGACTTATAAAGGCGGGGGTAGGAGCATGCAGATAGACTACATCTTGTGTAGATAATACAATTTTAAAGAAGTCAGTGACTGCAAAGAAGTAGGGGGTGAGAGTGTTACCAAACAGCATAGGATGGTGGTGTGCAGGATTACCCTGATGTGAGGAAGGTAAATAATGCAAAGGCAGAGCTGAAGACAAAGTGGTGGAAGATGAAAACGGAAGAGTGTCGTGTTGTCTTCAAGGAAGAGTTGAGACAGGCTTTGTGTGGTCAGGAAGTGCTTCCAGATGACTGGACAACCACACTTAATGTGATCAGGGAGATAGGTAGGGGAGTACTTGGTATGTCCTCTGGAAGGAAAGTAGATAAGGAGACTTGGTGGTGGAATGAGGAAGTGCAGGAGTGTATACAAAGGAAAAGATTAGCTAAAACGAAGTGGGACATGAAGTATGTTAGAGTGGTGCAGGACATGTATGAGAGATGTAAGACAGTGGTGAGGTGTGCTCTTGGTGTGATCGAAGAATTCAAAGTGGAGGGTGGCTGCATCAAAGGTCATCTCTGAGCCCCTTCTTGTTTGCTATGGTGATGGACAGGCTGACAGACAAGGTTAGACAAGAATCTCCATGTACTATGATGTTTACAGATGACATTGTGATCTGTAGTGAGGGCAGAGAACAAGTGCAGGGAAATCTAGAGAGGTTGAGGTGTGCCCTGGAAAGGAGAGCAATGAAGGTTAGCCACAGTAAGACAGAATGTCCCTCTGTGAATGAGAAAGACCCAAGAGGAACGGTGAGGTTACAAGGAGCAAGGAAAAAGAAAGTGGAGGATTTTAAGTACTTACACTCAATAATCCAGAGCAATGGAGAGTGTGGAAAAAAGTTGAAGAAGCATGCGCAGGCAGGTTGGAATGGTTGGAAAGTGTCCGGTGTGATGTGTAATATGAGGGTATCGGCAATAATGAAAGAAAAAGTGTACAAGACAGTGATGAGGCCAGCAATGTTGTATGGTTTAGAAACAGTGGCACTGAGGAAAAGACAGGAAGCAGAGCTGGAGGTAGCACATATGAAAATGTTGAGGTTCTCTTTGAGTACGTCAGAGGGAGAGCACATGTAAGAAGCTTTGGCGACAAAGTCAGAGAGGCTAGATTGAGATGGTTTGGACATGTACAGAGGAGGGATAGTGTACACATTGGTAACAGGATGCTGAGGTTGGAACTACCAGGCAGCGGGCCTAGAGGAAGACCGAAGAAGAGATTTATGGATGTGGTGAAGGAGGACATGAAGGTCATTGGCGTAAGAGATGAAGATGCAGAGGATAGGGTGAGATGGAGGCAGTTGATTTGTTGTGGTGACCCCTGAAGGGAACAGCTGTAAGGATAAGAAGAAGACTTATGACACTGTTGTGATCTGAACTTCTTATCTTTGGATGATTGGCCAAATATTTTATTTGTTGTGCCATTTATAGATTTTTTTTTTATCTGAAGGTTGTCAGCAACACTTTGCATTTTGTTTCACAATACTCTCAGTCTTTTGATGTTAATATTAATCTAGTATTGCTTAAACAAAAGTTAACAACAATATTAATATTAATCTTTCTCTCATTTAGGTGTGACCCAGAATGGGGGGGGAGGTACTGTGATGAAGCCCTAGTACCCCTTTTCTCCCAACTAAAGGACAGCTTTAGCCATGCACCCTCCCTCAATTACTGGCGTCTAATAACTGGTGGAAAACTGAGTACCGTGTGTGGGGCTGTAGCTTCAGGTACAGCACTGCACTTTAGTGGGGTAAGACAACACACATCTTTTTAGATTGTATAATGATAGCATAACCAGTTTGCAATTGTTTGTTTTTTCTTTAATTGTTTATATATATAAAACTTCTTCTGTAATCACCTGAAGAGAGAGGATGGTTTCACCACCCCTCGAAACAGATCTGTAGTGATAAATGGAGTTTCAATAGAAAGTCTTTGTCTTGTCCTTTTATTTTTGTTTATTTGCTCTACCAAAAAGTATTGAGCACTCTCCTACGGAAGGATCTACTCAGAAAATCCTCTATATATATATTGGTTACACTACACTTTTGCACTTTTAACAGACTTAACTTACAAGTGTATGCTATGTATCAGTATACAACAGATTTGTAGCACCAATTTAGCTTCACGTAGTACTAAAATACAGCATTAAAGTTGTTTTTAAATGTATATTTGAATAGAATTAAAAGGAATTAATTACCTCATAATAACACACACAAACACACACACACACACACACACACACACACACACACACACACACACACACACACACATATATATATATATTTATATACTAGTATATACAAGTTCATTCAAATCTGATAGCCAAACCCAATTAACTGACAACTTTATTATAATTTCACATGAAAATGTTCACATCACATCCAAAAAACAGAATGAACATAAAACATGTGAATCTTGGAAACAGACATAATCCCTGTGTTTTACACCCAACAACCTCTAAAGTTTGCCCATGTTTGTAAAAAGGTTAACATCTAGGGATGGAAAAATAATGTTTATGAAGAGTTGCAAAAAAAAAAAAAAAAAATGACAGTTTGATCTCGGCTGCCACAAAAGAAAAAAAGAAGACAAAAAAAGACAAAATTATTTTATACAACTGTAGTGAACCAAAAAACATCTCACCATTTGTCAGCTACGAACAAAAAATTGAGACTATAATGGGAGCAGCGTTCACCTAAATTAAACAATTAAAGTAGTTGTTGTAGTAGTAGTCGTAGTAATTCTTCTTCTTCTTCTTCTTCTTCTTCTTCTTCTTCTTATTATTATTAAGCTCAGGAGAAAACAGCATTAGAACAACCAAAATAAAAGCCCATGAAACACAAACCATAACACTAGAGGAGATTTGGAACAGCCAATTAACTGTGCATGTTTTTGGACTGTGGGAGGAAACCGGAGTACCCAGGGAAACCCACGCAAGCACGGGGAGAACATGCAGACTCCATAGAGAAATGCCAGACCTTCTTGCTATGAAGCGGCTGTGCTAACCACTACACCACCCGAGTATATAATAATAATAATAATAATAATAATAATAATAATAATAAGCCCTGCGATGGTGCAGTGAGGTACCCAGGGTGCACACTGTCCTTGTCAACACTTGACTAAGATGGGCACTTGAATGAAGCAGTTTAGAAAGTTTGTTGGTGCTTGTCGTGGCAGTAACCCCCGAACCCGGTGGTGTTCACCTATGGTGAAGGAAGCCGAAAGGAGGCCTATTGGGTCTTATTGGCCTGTGGGACTCTCGAGGCAGCAGACAGGTAATGGCAAGCCAAATGTGCTGCAGCTTAAGCTCTCACCAATCTCGAGCAAAACCTCAGGAATGGGAGAAGTCTGGTGAGGGCCTGGAAAGAGATTATCGGTTGGCCTCAAAAGGCTAAAAATGACTCAGAAAAGGAAGCAGGTCTCTACAAATAAAGTGGAACTGGGAAGCTACTCATCTTGAGTGAGGATGTGTTCAGGAGGTGGAAGCGATACTTTGAGGACCTGCTCAATCCTACCAAGATGCCATCCGTAGAGGAGGAAGACCCTGGGGGTTTGGGTGGTGGTCCAGGCATCACTGAAGCTGAGGTTGCTGTGGTAGTCAAAAAGCTCCTTGATGGTTGGGCTGCTCCAAGTGGTGGCGGTCACATATCTAGGGGTCTTGTTGACAAGTGAGGGAAGGTTGAAGCTGGAGATCAACAGGCATGTAGCTGGAGAATCTGCTGTAAAGCGGAGTTTGTACCAGTCCATAGTGGTGAAGTGGGAGCTCAGCTGCAAAGCAAAGCTCTCAATTTACTGGTGGAGCTAGGTTCCAATCCTCACCTATGGTCACAAGATTTAGGTAGTGACCGAATGAACAAGATCGCGGACACAAGCGGCTGAAATGAGCTTCCTTCGTCATTTGGCAGGGCTGTCCCATAGAGATGAGAAGCTTAGCCATCAAGGAGGATCTCGAACTAGAATGGCTGTTCATCTGCATTGAGAGGAGCTGTTTGTGATGGCTCAGGCATCTAATTAGAATACCTCCCAGCCTCCCTGGTGTGGTGTTTTTGGCATGTCAAATCGGGAAGAGACTTTGGGATCCAACTAGAACATGTTGGAGAGATTATGTCTCTCGGCTGGTCTAAGACCGTCTTGGTGTCTCAGCCCGGAAGTGCTGGAGGAAGTGACTGGAAAGAGGGATGTCTGGACCTCATTGCTTAGGCTGCTGCCCCCATTACCTGACCCATGATTAAGCAGCGGAAGATACTGATGATGCATTTTAGAAATTAATAATGGATATTATTATTATTATTATTATTATTATTATTATTATTATTATTAATAATAATAATAATAATAATAATAATAATAATAATAATGACAACAATAATAATAATAATAATAATAATAATACAGTAGGCCCCCATTATTCGTGAGGGTTTGGTTCCGGCCCGTCCCACGAATCAAAATAATGTGCGAGTTCTGTACCCGGAAGTAAAACCCTATGTATCATATCACATGCGTTAAAATCTTCCTCTTCTTTTCCTTTTGGCTTTTCCCTTCATGGGTCGCTACAGCGAATCATCTGCCTCCATCTCACCCTATCCTCTGCATCTTTTTCTCTTACACCAACTGCCTTCATGTCCTCCTTTACCACGTCCATGAATCGTCTCTTTGGTCTTCCTCTAGGCCTTCTGCCTGGTAGTTCCAACCTCAGCATCCTACTACCAATATATTCACTATCCCTCCTCTGTACATGTCCAAACCATCTCAATCTAGCCTCTGTGACTTCCAAAATGTCTTACATGTGCTGTCCCTCTGATGTGCTCATTCCTGATCCTATCCATCCTCGTTACTCCCAAAGAGAGCCTCGACATTTTCATCTCTGCTACCTCAAGCTCTGTCTCCTGTCTTTTCCCCAGAGCCACTGTTTCTAAACCATACAACATCGCTGGCCTCAACACCGTCTTGTACACTTTTTCTTTCATTTTTGCCAATACCTTCCTATCACACATCACACCGGACACTTTTCTCCTACCATTCCAACCAGCCTGCACACGCTTCTTCACCTCTTTTCCACACTCTCCATTGCTCTGGATTGTTGAGCCTAAGTACTTAAAATCCTCCACCTTCCTTATCTCTGCACCTTGTAACCTCACCATTCCTCTTGGGTCCTTGGGATTCATACACATGTATTCTGTCTTACTGAGGCTAACCTTCATTCCCCTCCTTTCCAGGGCATACCTCCACCTCTCTAGATTTTCCTGCACTTGTTCTCTGCTCTCACTGCAGATCACAATGTCATCTGTAAACATTATATTCCATGGAGATTCTTGCCTAACCTCGTCTGTCAGTCTCTTCTTCTTTTCCTTTCGGCTGTTCCCTTCAGGGGTCGCCACATCAAATGATCTGCCTCCATCTCTCCCTATCCTCTGCATCTTCTACTCTTACTCCAACGACCTTCATGTCCGCCTTCACTGCATCCATAAATCTTCTCTTTGGTCTTCCTCTGGGCCTTTTGCCTGGTAGTTCCAACCTCAGCATCCTACGACCAATATACTCACTATCCCTCCTCTGTACATGTCCAAACCATCTCAATCTAGCCTCTCTGACTTTGTCTCCAAAACATCTAACATGTGCTGTCCCTCTGATGTACTCATTTCTGATCCTATCCATCCTCGTTACTCCCAAAGAGAACCTCAACATTTTCACCTCTGCTACCTCCAACTCTGACTCCTGTCTTTTCCCCAGGGCCACTGTCTCTAAACCATACAACATTGCTGGCCTCATCACCGTCTTGTACACTTTTCCCTTCATTCTTGCCGATACTCTCCTATCACACATCACACCGGACACTTTTCTCCATCCATTCCAACCTGCCTGCACGCGCTTCTTCACCTCTTTTCCACACTCTCCATTGCTCTGGATTGTTGAGCCTAAGCACTTAAAATCCTCCACCTTCTTTATCTCTGCCCCCTGTAACCTCAAAGTTCCTCTTGGGTCCTTGTCGTTCACACACATGTATTCTGTCTTACTAAGACTAACCTTCAATCCCCTCCTTTCCAGGGCATACCTCCACCTCTCTAGATTTTCCTCCACTTGGTCTCTGCTCTCACTACAGATCACAATGTCATCTGCAAACATCATAGTCCATGGAGATTCTTGTCTAACCTCATCTGTTAGCCTGTCCATCACCATAGCAAACAAGAAGGGGCTGAGAGCTGACCCTTGATGTAGTCCCACCTCCACCTTGAACTCTTCTGTCACACCGACAGCACACCTCACCACTGTCTTACATCTATCATACATGTCCTGCACCACTCTAACATACTTCTCTGTCACTCCAGACTTCCTCATGCAATACCACAGTTCTTCTCTCGGCACCCTGTCATATGCTTTCTCCAGATCCACAAAGGCACAATGCAGCTCCTTCTGACCTTCTCTGTACTTCTCTATTAACATCCTCAAAGCAAACACTGCATCTGTGGTGCTCTTTCTTGGCATGAAACCAAACTGTTGTTCACAAATGCTGACCTCTGCCCTTAGTCTTGCTTCCACTATTCTTTCCCATAGCTTCATTGTATGGCTCATCAACTTTATCCCTCTGTCGTTGCCACAACTCTGTACATCGCCCTTGTTCTTAAAAATGGGCACAAGCACACTTCTCCTCCATTCCTCTGGCATCTGCTCACTCTCTAAGACCTTGTTGAATATTCTTGTCAGAAAATCTACTGCTACCTCCCCTAGACACTTCCATACCTCAACTGGTATGTCATCAGGCCCAACTTCCTTTCCACTCTTCATTCTCTTCAATGCCCTCCTCACTTCTCCCTTACTAATCTTTGCTACTTCCTGCTCCTCAATGGTCACCCCTTCTACTCTTTTTCTCTCTCATTTTCCTCATTCATCAGCTCTTCAAAGTACTCTTTCCATCTTCCCAGCACACTTCTGTCATCAGTCAATACATTTCCCTCTCTGTCCTTTATCACTCTAACTTGCTGCACGTCTTTCCCATCTCTATTTCTCTGCTGTGCTAACCTGTATAGATCATTTTCTCCCTCCTTACTGTTCAACCTATCATACAAGTCATCATACGCCCTCTGTTTGGCCTTTGACACTGCTACCTTCGCCTTACGCTGTGTCTCCCTGTACTCCTGTTTACTCTCTTCGGACCTCTCAATGTCCCACTTCTTCTTGGCTAACCTCTTCTTTTGTACACACTCCTGCACTTCCTCATTCCACCACCAAGTTTCCTTATCTACTTTCCTTCCAGAGGACACACCAAATACTCTCCTACCGGTCTCCTGATCACATTGGCTGTGGTTGTCCAGTCCTCTGGAAGCACTTCCTGACTACCCAAAGCCTGTTTCAACTCCTCCTTGAAGACAACACGACACTCTTCCTTTTTCAGCTTCCACCACTTTGTCTTCTGCTCTACCTTTGCCTTTTTCACCTTTCTCACCATCAGTGTCATCCTGCACACCACCATCCTATGCTGTTTGGCAACACTCTCACCCACTACTACTTTGCAGTCACTGACTTCCTTCAAATTACATCGCCTACACAAGATGTAGTCTACCTGTGTGCTCTTACCTCCGCTTTCATAAGTCACCCTATGCTTCTGTTTCTTCCTGAAGTAAGTATTCACCACAGCCATTTCCATCCTTTTTGCAAAATCGATCAACATCTGTCCTTCTGTGTTCCTGTCCTGGATACCAAACCTGCCCATCACTTCCTCGTCCCCTCTGTTGCCTGCACCAACATGTCCATTGAAGTCTGCTCCAATGACCACTCTTTCACCTCTGGGGGTACTCTGCATCACTTCATCTAACTCACTCCAGAATCTCTCCTTCTCTTCTAGCTTACATCCTGCCTGTGGGGCATAAGCACTAACAACATTGACTATCACGCCTTCAATTTCTAACTTGAGAGTCATCACTCTGTCTGACACTCTTTTCACTTCTAGAACATTCCTGACAAACCCCTCCTTCAAGATGACTCCTACTCCATTTCTCTTCCCATCCACACCATTATAAAACAGTTTAAACCCTGCTCCTAAGCTTTTAGCCTTTCTACCTTTCCACCTTGTCTCCTGAACACACAGTATGTCCACCTTCCTCCTCTGCATCATGTCAGCCAGCTCCCTATCTTTTCCTTGCATAGTTCCAACATTCAAAGTCCCTACTCTCAGTCCGAGGCTCACGCATTTCCTCTTCTCTCTCTGCCTACGGACACGCCTCCCGCCTCTCCTTCTTCGATGTCTTCGACCAACAGTAGTCCAATTTCCATCAGCACCCTGTTGGTTGACAGCACTGATGGCGGTCGTTGTTAACCCGGGCCTCGACCGATCCGGTATGAATTTTGTTTTGATCATTTGCATTTTTAAATGTGGCAGAAGTTTTACGCCGGATGCCCTTCCTGTCGCAACCCTCTGCATTTATCCGGGCTTGGGACCGGCATAAGGGGGAGAGACACTGGTTAGTGCCCCCCCCGCCTCATGGCTGCATGCTCGTCTGTCAGTCTGTCCATCACCATAGCAAACAAGAAGGGGCTCAGAGCTGACCCTTGATGCAGTCCTACCTCCACCTTGAACTCTTCTGTCACACCGACAGCACACCTCACCACTGTTTTACATCTCTCATACATGTCCTGCAACACTTGAGCATACTTCTCTGCCACTCCAGACTTCCTCATGCAATACCACAGTTCCTCTCTCGGCACCCTGTCATATGCTTTCTCCAGCTCCACAAAGGCACAATGCAGCTCCTTCTGATCTTCTCTGTACTTCTCTATTGACATCCTCAAGGCAAACACTGCATCTGTGGTGCTGTTTCTTGGCATGAAACCAAACTGTTGTTCACAAATGCTGACCTCTGCCCTTAGTCTTGCTTCCACTATTCTTTCCCATACCTTCATCGTATGGCTCATCAACTTTATCCCTCTGTAGTTGCCACAACTCTGCACATCTCCCTTGTTCTTAAAAATGGGCACCAGCACACTTCTCCTCCATTCCTCTGGCATCCTCTCACTCTCTAAGACCTTGTTGAATGTTCTTGTCAGGAAATCTACTGTTTCCTCTCCTAGACACTTCCATACCTCCACCGGTATGTCATCAGGGCCAACTGCCTTTCCATTCTTCATCCTCTTCAATGCCCTCCTCACTTCACCTTTACTAATCTTTGCTAATTCCTGCTCCTCAATGGTCACCTCTTCTACTCTTTTTGCTCTCTCATTTTCCTCATTCATCAGCTCTTCAAAGTACTCTTTTCATCTTCCCAGCACACTTGTGTCATCAGTCAATACATTTCCCTTTCTCTCCTTTATCAATCTAACTTGATGCATGTCCGTCCATCTCTATTTCTCCGCTGTGCCAACCTGTATAAACCATTTTCTCCCTCTTTACTTTCCAACTGAGCATACAAGTCATCATACGTGCTCTGTTTGGCCTTTGACACCACTACTTTTCCCTTACGCTGTGTCTCCCTGTACTTCTGTTTACTCTCTTCGGTCCTCTCAATGTCCCACTTCTTCTTAGCTAACCTCTTCTTTTGTACAAACTCCTGCACTTCCTCATTCCACCACCAAGTCTCCTTATCTCCTCTCCTTCCAGAGGACACACCAAGTATTCTCCTACCTGTCACCCTGATCACATTAGCTGTAGTTGTCCAGTCATCTGGAAGCACTTCCTGACCACCCAAAGCCTGTTTCAACTCCTCCTTGAAGACAACACGACACTCCTCCTTTTTCAGCTTCCACCACTTTGTCTTCTGCTCTGCCTTTGCCTTCTTCACCTTCCTCACCATCAGCGTCATCCTGCACACCACCATCCTATGCTGTTTGTCAACACTCTCACCCGCTACTACTTTGCAGTCACTGACTTCCTTCAAATTACATCGCCTGCACAAGATGTAGTCTACATGTGTGCTCCTACCTCCACTTTTATAAGTCACTCTATGCTCCTCTCTCTTCTGGAAGAAAGTATTTATCACAGCCATTTCCATCCATTTTGCAAAATCTACCAACATCTGTCCTTCTGTGTTCCTGTCCTGGATACCAAACCTGCCCATCACTTCCTCGTCCCCTCTGTTTCCTGCACCATCATGTCCATTGAGGTCTGCCCCAATGACTACTTTTTCATTTTTGGGGGTATTCTGCATCACTTCATCTAACTCACTCCAGATTCTCTCCTTACTTCTAGCTCACATCCTGCCTGTGGGGCATAAGCACTAACAACATTGAACATCATGCCTTCAATTTCTCACTTGAGACTCATCACTCTGTCTGACATTCTTTTCACTTCTAGAACATTCCTGACAAACTACTCCTTCAAGATGACTCCCTGCTCCTATGCTTCTAGCTTTGCTCCCTTTCCACCTGGTCTCCTGAACACACAGTATGTCCACCTTCCTCCTCTTTATCATGTCAGCCAGCTCTCTACCTTTTATGTCATAGTTCCAACATTCTAAGTCCCTACTTTCAGTTCTAGACTCCTGCCTTTCCTCTTCTCTCTCTGCCTATGGACACGCCTCCCGCCTCTCCTTCTTCGACGTCTTCGACCAACAGTAGTCCAATTTCCACCAGCACCATGTTGCTTAACAGCACTGATGGCGGTCATTGTTAACCCGGGCCTCGATCGATCCGGTATGAATTTTCTTGATATGACTCGCATGTTTTATTTGGCATTTGTTTTATGCCGGATACCCATCCTGACGCAGCCCTCTGCATTTATCCGGGTTTGGGACCGGCGTGAGGGAGAGACACTGGCTTGTGCCCCTCCCTCACGGCTGCATTTTTTATATATCCACACCATGAAAAAACAGCTTAAACCCTATATCTATCTATCTATATATATATATATATATATATATATATATATATATATATATATATATATATATATATATACATACACACACACAAACATATATATATATATATGAACTTTCAGCCAGAGTCAGAATGCAGGAGGCAGTGTGATATGGCACGGAGTGGATTGATTATTCAAAGGGGAAGCACTTTAGCAGAGTGCACACACTTCAAATACCGTACTGATGACAAAAATAACACAAAAAAAACATTAAACACTGGAACCAAGAGCCAGAGAGAATACAAAGCAGGGACGTGATGTGACATAATCCTCTGATGCAGAGGTAAGCGTGCTTGTGTTTATTGAGAGTAGATGAGAGGAGAGAATTCAGCTGTGAGCTACTACCATCCGAGCAGGTCAGCCATGCCCCTCAGTCGGAGCAGGGAGAAAATAGTGTTAGAGAACACAGCCACCAAAATCAAAGTCCGTCCAAAACACAGACCTTTAAAAACATAAAAGAACATGAAGTGTAATAAATTGGATAAACAAAACAAAAGGATAAACATGCTACAACACAGTACATAAAATCACACACAGAAACATTCTAAACATTAACTTAGGTACTCTATTGGAATAATAATTGAAAAAGAGTTCAATACAACAGTGCTTTACAACAGTTCAGATGATTACTCCTCTTCAGACACTTCAGAGTAAACTGTCGTTTCTTCAGGAGAAAGTTTTATTTCTTCAGAAGAGACATCCAAAGTGACATCCTTTTTTTTGGCACTTAGCCAGACAAGACGTGGCATTTGAGTGGAATCATAAAGCTTAACTGGTAATTAAAAGACAGTAAAGAAAAATGTGTATTGCCAACTTTTGCATGAATGAGAAAAAGAGCTGTATACATCATCTCAACCAGCCAGCAGGAGGGAGAACAGCTATTGGCTAAATTTGAATCACGTTACAGTTACTCGGCAATACGCGAATATGCGATGGCACAAGTGCAAAACCGCAAATAGTCAAAGGCCTACTGTAATAATAATAATAATAATAATAATAATAACAATAATAATTTTTATTTATAGGTGCCTTTTACAGCACTGTACAATCACATATAAATAAAATCACTAACATCACCTGAAAATGGCTTGTGAACCATGAACAAAGTGTTGTTTGAATTAAGGTATGTAATCATTTTGTTTTTTTACAGCCCTGCACCCGTCAGCTGATAACTGTGGATTTGAACTTGACAACTGCTGACTTTGTCCAGTTCTACTTTATGTATGGCTGCATCTCACCTCCTACCAGTCAAAATTATAGTGTCCTACTGGAGTTTAGCATAAATGGAGGCATCAGTTGGATTTTACTGAACAGGATAAACCATGACCAATATAGCAAACCGGGGTATGATTCTCTATATTTTTTAAATGCCTTTATCATCACTATTTGCATTATACTGAAAGTTCCAAAAGTTATAGTGTGGGGTAGCATGTCATTCATGCATTCATGTTCTGAAATGCTTAATCCTAATTAGGGTCATGGGATTAATTAGGGCTCACCAGGCCATCACAGGGCGGAAACACGCTGATGGATATGCAGCCTAGTCGTCTCAAAAGTCAGCAATGCCTTTTACATGCCTCACAACACCACAGAGAGTGAGAGACATGGCCAGATTTGATAAGCCAGTCAGCTGCACTGACTAACATTGCATATTAATTATATTAAAATTATATAATAATAATAATAATAATAATAATAATAATATTATTATTATTATTATTATTATTATTATTATTATTATTAATACTACTAATAATAATGTTCTCATAATAGTTCACCAAAGAAAATTTGGAGGGGAATATATATATATATATATATATATATATATATATATATATACATATAGCCAGTCACTAGCTATGGGTTGTTAATATCCCCACAGTGCAGCTAACTGGGTTGTCAAAGGCAAGCCATGTCTGTCACTGCCTACGGTGAGAGGCATGTAAAAGGATGGGTTGTCAATGTCCCCACAGTGCAGCTAACTGGATTATCAAAGGCAAGCCATGTCTGTCACTGCCTACGGTGAGAGGCATGCAAAAGAACCATTGCTGACTTTCGTCAAGAGGAGGCTGCATAGCCATCAGTTTCTGCCCTGCGATGGCCTGGTGAGCTGTCCAGGGTGTACTCTGGCTTCATGTTTTTTTGCTGATTTTTCATTCATTCATTCATGCATGCATGCATTCATTCATTCATTCATGCATTCATTCATTCATTCATTCATGCATGCATGCATGCATTCATTCGTTCATTCATTCATTTATTTAGTCGTAGTAGTTTTTTCTTTCTTTTTTGTAGCTGAAATATGCTATATTTGTATTTTTGTTCTTGTTGTAAAAGCAACGACCGCTATCAGTGCTGTTAACCAACAGGGTGCTGGTGGAAATTGGACTACTGTTGGTCAAAGATATCGAAGAAGTCAAAGAAGGAGAGGTGGGAGGTGTGTCTGAATGCAGAGAGAAAAGAGGAAAGGCATGAGTCTAGGAAAGAAAGTATGGACTTTGAATGTTGGAACTATGACAGGAAAAGGTAGAGAGCTGGCTGACATGATGCAGATGAGGAAGGTGGACATACTGTGCGTTCAGGACACCAGGTGGAAAGGTAGCAAGGCTAGAAGCTTAGGAGCAGGGTTTAAGCTGTTTTTTCATGGTGTGGATGGGAAGAGAAATGGAGTACGATTCATCTTGAAGGAGGGGTTTGCCAGGAATGTTCTAGAAGTGAAAAGAGTGTCAGACAGAGTGCTGAGTCTCAAGTTAGAAATTGAAGGTGTGATGTTCAATGGTGTTAGTAAATATATAAAACCCTAACCCTAAATAAAATCAGTATAATTACACCACATGACAAAATAATAATTACACTCTAATGGCTAGGCATAGGATACAATCAAGCAATCCTCCAACTTAATGGTTTTAGGTATTTTGCCAGTACCAAATCCCCTGCCTGGAAGTGATACACCAGTTGCAAAGACACGACTGGTATCTTGTCAGCTATGTGCTCATAATGTTTGACCAAAGTTTCAATTAGGGCAGCGGAGTAATAATAATAATAATAATAATAATAATAATAATAATAATAATAATAATAATTTGTAACAAACAAAGTCTGAGTTCAATTTTGTAGCCAAGAGGGCACAAACAGTTTCATTGATCAATTCTGACCTGGCATTAGTTGTAATAAAAGAGGTAATTCTCTGATTTGTAGATTGTTGCGTGTGTTGCGAAGTGTTCACATGTTTCTTCACATCGTTGATTCCTCCGTGTTTAATCCCAATGTTGACGGAACAAAGTGTGCAAAACGCAAACGTGTCACCTTTTTCACTGCTTCGAATAAAAGGAAAGTCTTTTTGCCAATAAGCCTGATACTTGCGATCATATTTTCGTTTTTTTGCTGGGTTTACATCTGCCATTTTGTTTTTGAACTGCACGGCACTGAATGATCACGTGACTTGAAGTAGCTAGCCTGTATCAGTGAACTGCCAACTCGTGTGTGCATAAACAAACGGAAGATAGAGACTGGCTATAAATTTCTACGGTGTCTCCAAAGTGCAATATGCAGAAGATTAAGACTTAAAAATTCTACGGTGTGTTCAAAGTGTGACTTTTTTTTTTTTGGGAGGTTGTCTGGAAATCGGGAGAAATTAATCTCCTGGCGGGAGATTGGATTTATGCTTTTAAATCGGGAGACTCCCGATTGAATCGGGAGACTTAATAACTGTGATAATAATAATTTAATTCTTATATTGCGTGCTTTTCATAAAATGAATAAGTGCACATTTCATGATGTTTATCTAAATAATTATTCAAAATATACTACAAAAATGTAAAATATATAATGTTAAAATACTGATAACAATGATAATAACAGTTAATGGAAAGCATCCTTAAAAAGACACGTCTTCGGATGTCACATAAAAACCTTAAGATTTCTTATAGGGTGAATCTCATGCAGCAATGCATTCCAGAGTTTTGGAGCTGTGAGCTTGAAAGAATAATCACCCAATGTAACTGTACTTATATAAGTTTGTGCTGCAAGTAACAAACCATCCGATGAAGATCTTAATTTATAATTCTTTTTTTTTAATTGATCATTTAACATCAGTCAGTCTTCAATAATCCAGTTTCTTAGATATGTAGTAGTTGCTCATAGCATTTAACGCTGCCTCATCCTCCCCATGCACAGCAGGACTAAATGTCAAGTACAGCTGCATGTCATCTGCATACCAGTGTACACTTGGGAGATGCCTGTTGACGATATCGAACAGTTTACTGGTGTAGACCGTAAACAGAAGCAACCCGAGATGACTCCCTTGAGGAACTCCTTGTCTGAGTGGGAAAATAGATGATAGACCATCATTTACAGTAACACGCTGTGTATGGTCCGCAAGGTACGATGCAAACCATTTTAGTGCTTTGCCATCCACACCAAATCTCGATTTTAAAATATTTAAAAGTGTCATGTCGAACAGTGTCAAATGCAGTGCTAAGGTCAAGGAGAGCTCACAAGGTTACTTTTTGCACCTCCATATTGAACAACATATTGTTCTTGACTTTGAGCAGTGCCAATTTTGTGCTATAGTTTTGCTTATACAAGGATCGGAATGGCATATGCAGATCATTGGCCGTCATGTGGTCAATGAACTGATCGGCCATTGCCCTCTCTGACGATTTAGATACATCAGGGAGGTTGCTTACTGTGTGGAAATGATTGAAAAATGTCAAGTCCACACTTTTTAAGTGGAGGTATTAGTAAAGACTTCATCCAGTCACTAGAATTCACTAGAATTTTGAATTCGAATGACAAGTTAATCAAGTTCATGATCATGGGTAACAACACACCCAAAAACTCAAGAACTATAGAAGTCGATCTATCAAGTGTAACACCTGCACACATATTAGAATCAGCACACTCCTTTCCCCAGTCTTTTGAAATGTCCAAAGAACTATGTGAAACAATTAACATTTAACTGATTATTTTTATTGATTTTTTGCATAAAGACATTTCCAAAATCATTGGCACGATCATCTGGAGATATTTCCTTCAGGAATGACACCTCAAACAGTTCACACAACAACTTGGTGGTGTGAGACAAGTTCTGTTAATTGTTTTCAGTTATGAGATTAGTATAATACTCACAGCACACTTCATTCATAATAAACATTGCACGATTTTGCGAATATTTGAATGTGTAAAAGTCTTTCTAGGATTTTTTTTTTTTGCCATTTCGTTCTGCCTTCCACCTTGTCCTCATAGCTCACTTAATCGTACTGTTAAACCTCTCAAGCGCCGCCTACAGACAACCACTTTCTCTCTCACCGCCACATGCTTGGTCAGAATATCTCTATTACTGTCGAAATTATAACTGGATGCGAGCTCATTTAGATCACTGTATTCCCTTGTGCAAAGTTAGGATTTTTCCACATCTTGGCAAAAAGCATCAAAATCAATTGCCTTGAGTTGACAATAATGAATATTCTTTACAATGTAACTAGGCTTTGATGTGTTAAGAAGACACAAAACAGCTGCATTGCCAGAGCGATATTGGTCAGCCACCAATGATGACATCATTTATTTTGCATAGAGCTTGTGTGAACCTCCATGTACCATCAGACTGGTACTGGGTTAACTCAGATATTTTAGGAGCTCACTCATGGTTTTATCACACCCTGTGGAAAAAGTGAACTAAATATGGTTTCTAGCCCCCTGTGTTTTTACCTCGGAAAGGGGATATTGTTTAACATAAACAGGGTGTGAATGCTTAAGTGCTGCTGTATACAGTGTGCATGAGACCAATCCCACCTCATTTTTATGTTCTGCCCACAGATAAGATGGTACCTGATCTAATACGCTCGGTGTGAGGAAGGTGTGCCCTTCTTGGTCAGTAACATGTAACGAGGAAAAAAGAAAAGAGAGGTTATAAGACAGGTCTGTGAAATGAGAGGTTAAAGGAAAGGTAGGTTATCAGACCCAGAGAAAACAATGGGAAAATTCAAAAAGCGATTACACAAAAGTATAATGCATCATTACGGGGGTCATATTGTTGTGAGGTGTCCTCACCTTGCCTCTTTCCCTTGTGTGATGCATCCTGCCAGTATCATCGATTACAGACACACAAGCAACCTGTTTGCCTTCTAGAATACCACTCCTCTCCATGGTTCTTACTCTTTCGCCCACGGTTTTAATGTTGCGATGATCAAACAACTGATATTTCAAAGTTTTCTGTACTGCCCGATGGCAATTATTCATGAAGGTGGTGGTAAACAACAGGTTGGGCGTGTTGTCATTCAATTCCATTCCTTCGGTCGTGTCTGTGTTTTTCTGAAATGGGTATAGAATTTAGAAGTTATCCTCCTTTGACTTGCTTACAACTGCTTACTTGGGGAGATCCCTATTGGCTTGTTGACGAGCAAGCACATAAGAATAGGAGTAAGCTGCTCCTTTAATCCTGTCCTGCCAATAAAACTCAAAATATTGAAATATTTGGTCTTTTTTTGTACGCCTTCCTCTCGCCACCTCTTCATTCTTTGTCACCACAATTCATTGACCATCCTCAGGCCTGAGACTGCACAGTCTGCAGTTTCATGGCCTCATTATACCCGTCCCCAAGAACAGCATATACTATAAACCAGTAATCCATGCCTATAAGTTGGCAATGTTGCAAGGCCTTTATTAACATCTACAAATTACAGAGGTTTACTCGGGGAGGGAAGCATAGTTATATTTTTAAGGCACTTACTGAGGGGAGATTGATCTTGGGTCCCTTGGGGCCCATGGCCTAGAGAAAAGTGTTGTTCAAAGGCGAAGGTTCAGGTCGCAAACCTGCATCTGAGTCCACATCGTCTGGATTACATTTGGTGGTGATTTTATGCAGAAATGTGAGAAATTCCAAAAGGTTCAGATACTTTTTCATACCACTGTATATGGTGGGGGCGTTGTGTCAGGAAGGGCATTCGACGAAAAACCAATGCCAAACTTTATAATGCAAATCACAAACATTACCTTCATACTGGATCGGTTGAGGCCTGGGTTAACAACCACCGCCATTAGTGCTGGTAACCAACAGGGTGCTGGTGGAAATTGGACGACTGTTGGTCGAAGAAAGAGAGTAGGGACTTTAGATGTTGGAACTATGAAAGGAAAATATAGAGAGCTGGCTGACATGATGTAGAGGAGGAAGGTGGACATACTCTGTGTTCAGGAGACCAGGTGGAAAGGTAGCAAGGCTAGAAGCTTAGGAGCAGGGTTTAAGCTGTTTTATGACGGTGTGGATGGGAAGAGAAATGGAGTAGGAGTCATCTTGAAGGACGAGTTTGTCAGGAATGTTCGAGAAGTCAAAAAAGTGTCAGACAGAGTGATGAGTCTCAAGTTAGAAATTGAAAGTGTGATGTTTAATGTTGTTAGTGCTTATGTACCACAGGCAGAATGTGAGCTAGAAGAGAAGGAGACATTCTGGAGTGAGTTAGATGAAGTGATGCAGAGAACCCCCAGACGTGAAAGAGTGGTCATTGGTGCAGACTTCAATGGACATGTTGGTGCAGGCAACAGAGGGGATGAGGAAGTGAAGGGCAGGTTTTGTATCCAGGACAGGAACACAGAAGGATAGATTTTGCAAAAAGGATGAAAATGGCTGTGGTGAATACTATCGTCCAGAAGAGACAGGAGCATATGGTGACTTATAAAAGTGGAGGTAGGAGCACACAGGTAGCCTACATCTTATGTAGACGATGCAGTTTGAAGGAATTCAGTGACTGCAAAGTAGTCGTGGGTGGCAGTGTTGCCAAACAGCATAGGATGGTGGTGAGCAGGATGATGCTGATGGTGAGGAAGGTGAAGAAGGCCAAGGCAGAGCAGAAGACAAAGTGGAGGAAGCTGAAAAAGGAAGAGTGTTGCGTTGTCTTCAAGGAGGAGTTGAAACAGGCTTTGGGTGTTCAGGAAGTGCTTCCGTATGACTGGACGAACACAGCAAATGTGATCAGGGAGACAGGTAGGAGAGGACTTGGTGTGTCCTCTGGGAAGGAAATTAGATGAGGTGACTTGGTGTTGGATTGAGGAAGTGGAGGAGTGTGTACAAAGGAAGATATTGGCTTAGAAGAAGTGGGACATTGAGAGGACCAAAGAGAGTAAACAGCAGTACAGGGAGACACAGCATAAGGCAAAAGTAGCGGTGTCAATGGCCAAACAGAGGGTGTATGATGACTTCCATGCTAGGATGGACAGTAAGGAGAGAGAAAATGATTTATACAGGTTGGCACAGCAGAGAGATAGCGATGGGAAGGATGTGCAGCAAGTTAGAGTGATAAAGGACAGAGAGGGAAATGTCTTGACTCATGACAGAAGTGTGCTGGGAAGATGGAAAGAGTACTTTGAAGAGCTGATGAATGAGGAAAATGAGAGAGAAAAAAGAGTAGAAGAGGTGACCATTGAGGAGCAGGAATTAGCAAAGATAAGTACGAGTGAAGTGAGGAGGGCACTGAAGAGGATGAAGAGTGGAAAGGCATTTGGTCCTGGTGATATACTGGTGGAGGTATGGAGGTGTCTAGGAGAGGTAGCAGTAGATTTTCTGACAAGAACATTCAACAAGGTCTTGGAGAGTGAGAGGATGCCAGAGGAAAGGAGAAGTGTGATGGTGCCTATTTTTAAGAACAAGAGAGACGTGCAGAGTTGTGACAACTACAGAGGGATAAAGTTGATGAGCCATACGATGAAGCTATGGGAAAGAATAGTGGAAGCTAGACTAAGGGCAGAGGTCAGCATTTGTGAACAACAGTTTGGTTTCATGCCAAGAAAGAGCATCACAGCTGCAGTGTTTGCTTTGAGGATGCTAACAGAGAAGTACAGAGAAGGTCAGAGGGAGCTGCATTGTGCCTTTGTGGTTCTAGAGAAAGCATATGACAGGGTACGAGGGAGGAACTGTGGTATTGCATGAGGAAGTCTGGAGTGGCAAAGAAGTATATTAGAGTGGTGCAGGACATGTATGAGAGGTGTGCTGTCGGTGTGACCGAAGAATTCAAGGTGGAGGTGGGACTGCATCAAGGATCAGCTCTGAGCCCTTTCTTGTTTGCTATGGTGATGGACAGGATGACAGACGAGGTTAGACAAGAATCTCCATGGACTATGATGTTTGCAGATGACCTTGTGATATGTAGTGAGAGCAGAGAACAAGTGTAGGAAAATCTAGAGAGGTATGCCCTGGAAAGGAGGGGAATGAAGGTTTGCCTCAGTAAGTCAGAATAAATGTGTGTGAATGAGCCAAGAGGAAAGGTGAGGTTACAGAGAGCAGAGATAAAGAAGGTGGAGGATTTTCAGTTCTTCGGCTAAACAATCCAGAGCAATGGAGAGTGTGGCAAAGAGGTGAAAAAGCATGTGCAGGCAGGTTGGAATGGTTGGAGAAAAGTCTTGGGTGTGATGTGCGATAGGATTGTATCAACAAGAATTAAAGGAAAAGTGTACAAGACAGCGATGTTGTATGGTTAAAAACAGTGGCACTGAGGAAAAGACAGGAGGCAGAGCTGGAGGTATCGGAAATGAAAATGTTGAGGTTCTCTCTGGGAGTAACGAGGAAGGATAGGATCAGAACTGAGTACATCAGAGGGACAGCTCATGTAAGATGTTTTGGAGACAAGGTCAGATAGGCAAGATTAAGATTGTTTCGACATGTACAGAGGAGGGATAGTGAATATATTGATAGGAGGATACCGAGTTTGGAACTACCAGGCAGAAGGCCTAGAGGAAGACCAAAGACGAGATTTATGGATGTGGTAAAGGAGGACATGAAGGTCATTCTCATAAGAGAAGAAGATGCAGAGAACAGGGTGAAGTAGAGGCAGATTATTTGCTGTGGCGACCCCTGAAGGGAATTGCCAAAAGGAAAAGAAGAAAGAAGAAGGGTGTGTGTGATGGTCTGGGGCTGTTTTGCTGCTACAGGACCAGGAAGGCTTGCTAAGATGCTCAGATAAATGAAAGTATAAATTCTGCAGTCTATCAAAAAATCCTGAAGACAATATCTGACTATCTATTTGTGACCGCAGTCTGAAACAAACTTGGGTTTTGCAGTCGGACAATCATTCTAAACACATCAGCAAAACTACCAATGGCTGAAGAAAAACAACATGAAGACTCTGGAGTTGCTGAGACAAATTCCTAACCTTAATCCTCGTGAGATACTGGGGCATGACCTCAAAACACGTGGTTCATGCTCAAAAACCTTCCAATTTGGCTGAATTACAACTATGCAAAGATGAATAAAATTCCTCCACAGCACTATAAAATACTATTACAAGTTATCTCAAATACATTCTTGCAATTATTGCTGATAAGAATGGCCCAACCAGTTATTAGATTTAGGGGGAAAACCTTTTTTTTTTCTGCTTTTTTTTTTTTCACACAGCGGCCATGTAGGTTTGGATTTTCGCTCTCTTAGTAATCAAAACCTTAATTTCATTTTAAGTGTAGTTGTATTGCCTTTGTTTGTGTGATGATCTGAAATCCAGACGCTCCCCAGCTTACAAATGAGTTAGGTTCCAGATGGTTGTTTGTTAGGTGAATTTGTTCAAAAGTTTTTACAGGGCATTCTTTAGACGGGAATGTATGTTCAAACCTCATATAAGTATATGAGTACATACTATTGTACTATATACAATCTTTCTCTCTCTCTCTCTTTCTCTCTTTCTCTCTCTCGCTCCCTCACACACACACACACACACACACACACACACACACACACAAACACAGGTGACACTACAACTGGACAATTGAACTTATCAGCTTCCGGTTGCCCTTGGACGGAGCACCGGAGAACTATGTTCGAACTTCAAGATGAAGATAATCTGATGTATTTACCCAAAGTGTGTGTAATGTCCCGACTCGACTCAATCTGCTGCTCATGCGCCTGAAGCTTTCAAGACATGATGTTAAATCATGACCATCACTGGTCAGGATCTGGAGGTGTGCGGCGGCTGCACGTGCGCTTCAGACTGCATGTCGCTGGAATGGTGCAAGACGTGCTGACCTCTGAGAGCAGTGCGTGCACATTACCGACTTACAGGTGGAAAGTTCATACTGATGGGGGACATGAAATTAAACATTTAGAAAACTTTTAATCTCTCTCTCTCTCTCTCTCTCTCTCTCTCTCTCTCTCTCCATAATCATCACATTATCAATATCATTATGTCTCGTGTTTAAACTCCTGGTTCCTCTCAAGCACAGCACAGCAGATCTGATCAGATTTACAGAGTTTCACTCTTATCCAGTTCATTATACTACTGGAGTCAATGTGTTTCTTCTTTGAAACTTTTGGCAGGAGTTCAGAAATGTATCGGTTCTGCTTCTTTCCCAGGACCTCCTGTGTAAAGCATGTCAGCCACGCCCCTCTGCCGAAGCTGAGAATTAAGTGTACCTCAGGATAATGTTTAATCATATTTCATACCTATATTTATGATATCTTTCTGTAGATCTTATTCCATTTCTATTAGTACTTGTTCTTCAATTTCATTTCACTTTCACTCTCGAGCTCGGACCGGATGTCCATATCTCGGGATGTTCATAAAACGAATGTTCGTAAGTGGGGGATTGTCTGCATTTATGTTTGACAGACATACAAATCTCCATAGATCAGGAAGGGGGGAAATACTTGTCAGACCACTATACATTTAAAACCTAAAACAAATCTATAAACCTGCAGTACGGATTAACCAGATGCAAGTGACCTCTAAAATTCCTGCCCCTTGCTAAAGTCTTGTGTCAGGAAGGGCATCTGCTGTAAAAACCTATGCTAAATCAAACATGTGAATCAGATGATTTGCTGTGGCAACCGCTGAAAAAGGGAAAAAGCCAAAAGGAAAAGAAGAAGATAGGAAAATTTATCATCTCATGTGTCTGGAGTTTATTATAACAAAGTTTCAAGAAAATATAACTTAAAATATGCATAGGAGATGTGCAGAAAACATCACAATAATTAGTTAAAGCATTATCAAAAATTCCTGATAAATTCCTGAGCCAAATTCCTGATAGCTGAAAGTAATACAACCAACTAGGAAAATGTTTGCCATCACAGGAACAATCATTCTTCCAGAACACGTCATCAGTTCAACTTTGCGGAAATTACAGAAGGGGGGGAAAAAACGGTTTTGAGGGGTGTTTTTTGTTGATGCCATTACAGCATCGTTTACATTCTGCCATTACATGATTACTTAAAGCAGCCTTCATGCTATAATGAATAGGCCTAGCATATACTACCATATAGACAATTTTTGGCATTTGCATACAATGATGTTTGTTTTCATTTTATTTTATATATTTTAATAAGGTATGTACATTGTTGCCAATGGTATTTACTGAAAATTTTGGTGCACGCATAAAACTTTTCAATATATGCCAGCAAGCAGACGATGCAAAACAATAAAGCTCTGTAGGAATGTCTTAGTCATCTGAAGTACTATTCAGGATTTGGGATTTTTAATAGCCATTTTTGCTTTTACACACATAGGAATTCTTGAGCGGTTGTTCAAAGAATCAAGTAACAAACAGAAAAGAAGGCTCAAATCAACAACGCACAAACTGCTATAAAATAAAAACATAAAAATTCTATATCTAAACGGACCTTACACAGACCCAGTAAACAATATAATAATAATAATAATAATAATAATAATAATAATAATGTCTTCCTTTCGGCTTTTTCCCTTTTACTCGGGAGTCGCCATGTCCATTGTTTTGTTTGGGAAAATATGAACAGTTCTCTGGGTAAACAGAATGGCTGCAACTTCAAAGTTAGATATTCCACATTCTCAGAGCAAGGTTTAGAGATAATGTACAGTCAATACACCAAGTTTATTTAACGGGAATCCTCTGTTCTTCCGGCATGGGCCTTGTTGCTAGCCACTGAGCTCCGGTCCTCCCTGAAAGCCGTATCGCCAGCTGGTGTAGTCGCCTTGTACACTTCTCGAGCCATGTTTCACAGAAACACAGCATGGAGCAATCCTGTAGATCCCTCTGCACTGCACTCCGAGCATGAAGCCCATCCATCTTGCTTCAAAGAGACTGAACATTTTCAAGCAGTATGACTGGGAGTACTAACCTTCCACTGCTAGAGAGCCGGAATTGTCGTTTAGCACCTCCCCGCCTGCCTCATCTCTGCCTAGGCTTATTGTTATCCGGGGTGTAGCTAGCATTGAGCTGTGGTACAATATTAGCTAAGGATAGGAGTTGAGCTTGCTCAGTTCTAAAATGTCCAAAAGGTCAAAAGGACTGTGCTCTCATAGCTGTAGTAGGGTTGCCTGGTCATCGACGAGCATAGTGCAAAAAAAAACAAACAAAAGCAACATACAAAACAAATTAAAACAAACAGAGAAACAATTTGACTTTGAGAACTCCGCGACATCGCCCTCTAGGGAGCACCATCTTGGATTTTTTTTTTTATCAGCAGGTTATCAACATGGGCCCATTTATCTACCCCAATGAGTTAATTTCTCAGCAGATTGTGTGTGCATAATTAGCAAATTAGTAACAAATTAACACAATTCTTGCAGTACTTTATTTTTATACAAACAATTTGATGCATTACATGCATATCCAGTAGAGCTTTGCCTGCATCCCCCAAGCTGCTTACCTGAACTGAAGGAAATGCACAGATAGGTGTCATATCATTGTGGATGCATGCAAAGCTCTACTGGATATGCATGTAGATACAACCTAGATGATGTTCAGTCAGACCCAAGAGACCGCCATATCCCATAGAGATGTAGAGAATATGGCCTATATGATCACCTGATGATCAAGCTCTGAAATGAGAATGTCTTTTGCAGTGTTTGGCAAGATTCTTTGCAGGGTTGGCCAAGGCTCACCAAAGAACACAGCAAATCTACCCCTTTTGACAAAAAAAAATCCCATGAAATTGTGATATGTCATGCAAATCCCACCCCACCCCTTTTATTCTTACAAAGAAAAACCCATGAAATGATCCACAAGTCACGCAGATCTGCCCCTTCTATAAAGAGACAGCCGGCGGGACTGCTGTGCTTTACCCTTTCTGTGATGCAATGAATTTTCAGCAAGACCCAGAATGCAGGAGACACGGTGGAATGACACAAAGACAATGTATTATTCACAGCAGAAGCACATAAGCAGAGGGCAAACACAGTAACTGCTGGTGACGAAGAGAAATGCAAAAAATTTTAAGCACTGAGGAACTATGGAGTGGGAACTGGTCAAGCACAGAGCCAGAGAGATCACAGGAAAACAGAGGTGTGAACCTCTGGTGCGAGACAATCTTCTGGTACCGAGGTGAATGCGCTATTTGTCTTCATAGCATGGTAAATTAGCAAGTGAGATCTGCAACTAACTAGAAGTGTGTGCTGCAATTCGCCCGTGTATGTCAACCACTCCTCTCCGCCAGAGCCTGCAGCGCTGGAGAGAAACAGAGTTAGAATAGAGCTGCCAAAGTCAAAGTCTCTCAAAAACACAGACCATAGCACTTTCGTTTAAAAAAAAACAAGTCTCGTTGAATTGAAGACTTGAGGAATATTTCCTCGCAATGTGGTTATTGTCATCTCTCACCATTTGTGCTAGGATCTGATTCTTTGGGATGTATGGCAGGCTGTGCAGTAATATATTGCACTTTGTTATTTTTATTTACTTATTTTAACTTGGATTTCCCACATAATCTCTCCTCTGACAAAAATGAGACTTCTCCCTTTTCGGAAGAATTGGAAAACTGATCTAATCTGTTATGCAGAATCATTTTCTAAGCCGCTTAATCCTAATTAGGGTCACGGGAAGGCTGGCACCCATCCCAGACAACTCATTGCTCCGAGATATGAAAGGGATAGCAAATGAATGAATGAATCAATTAATAAATGAATGAAGGAATACTTATGTTACCCTATTTCAACTGCTTTTGCCTTCCAGACAGTGTCTTTCTTCCTGTGATTTTGTATTTCTCGGACTTTCAGACTGTTGTTCCAGAGACATTTATTATTGTTCACTCATTCTATGACAATTTACTCATCATTCACACTTCTGTGTTTAATGTCTTTCTGCTTTTCCCTGGGATCTTCTTGGGATTCCCTGCTGTGACTGTTGAGGAGGTGAAGTTAGTTGATTTAATGGATGGACAAAGACAGACATTTCTGTTGGAAGCTGACAAAAAAATTGGAGTGGAAGGCCTGAATCTTTAGACTTCTTCAGATGAAGTTGTGGGTGGTGGAGATGGAGCCATGTTTGTAACTTTTCTAAGAAAGCCTGCTTTTACTGGGGGTGTCTGCTTCTTTGCTTTTTTGGGGGTATCTTTGAATATTGTGAATGGGAAGAAAATAAGTTTAGTCAGTGCACAATTGTTTTATATATTGCATATTACCATCGTGAGGTAATTTTATATTCACAGATCATACAGAGGTTGTGAACCATTTTTGAAATATTTTTTCATCATTTGCTCTGGTTTATTAATTTATAAATTATCAAGACATTTTTGGTTTAGTTTTAATTTAATATTAATTTAGTTTCATTCATTGTCAGTTCATTCTCTCCTGCTTTTGAAAATCAATTAGTGTGGAATCAATTAATATATATTATATTAATTAGATTAATATATATTACACTCTATCCAATATGGCTAACTTTCTGTTGGAACACACCAAAAAGTATGAACTCTAAAGATTTTTCATAACACAAACTCAAATTAAAATCTGACAAACTTTGTAAAAATTAGGCCTGTTCTATCAGGCATTGTTGAGCTCACACCCAGGCTAGTTTCCTATAAAGCTGTACCCACCAATGGTTGTGCCACATTTCATGATTCTTTAAGAAAGTTAAATGAGTCAGTGTTGGAAGAAGAAAAAGAAAGAAGAAAAAACAAGTCAAGGAGGAGCCAGGGAAGAAGGGAAAGAAATAAGGATGATCATTGACAGAAGGGCGGATGATTGCACTTTATATTTGTCACTGAATGCTCACCATCGTTGAGGTGGTAGGGAGTATTTTGATATTTCTTTTTATGATTTTAAGTATGTGTAAACATAATTACATTTATAGAAATTAATCTATTTACTGTGTGTATGTAAAGATACTAATGTGTCTCATGATCATATGAATGTATTTTGTATCCATCATGGATGTGGTGAAGGAGGACATGAAGGTAGTTGGTATAAGAGAAGAAGATGCAAAGGATAGGGTGAGATGGGGGCAGATGATTGGCTGTGGCAACCCCTGAAGGTAAAAGCCGAAAGGAGAAGAAGAACATTTATCAAATCATATTTTACTTTGTAGGGCTATTATTATTATTATTATTATTATTATTATTATTATTATGCACCTGGAGTGATGGTAATAATAATGATGATGATCCGCAACTGCTCTCCAGGTGCCCCAATGTGTGCAGCAGTCCACTACTCCAAATTGTATGCACTTACTTTGGATGGATTAAATTGCTGAAGCAATTATTATTCTTGCAGGATTAATAATAATAATAATAATAATAATAATAATCATCATCATCATCATCATATTTCATATTTCAGCCTTACAACTAATCCCAAATGAATTCTAATGTGCTAGCTCACACTATGCTTGTAAGAACACTTTGCTGTATCTTTTGATATATTTTTATATTGTTGAAGTAGTTCTTGGGTGTTTTTGAAAATCTTCATTAAGTTCTTTTTTATTTATTTTACTTTTCACGTTCACTTCCACAGATTTTTAAATGTGTTGTTGCCCTCTATTGCTCAGGCAGTAGGGGTGCAGCTCCGCTGGTGGCAGCCACAGCATGATGGGGCAGACAGTGCAGACTGGGCCCTAGACAATGTGCTAATCTCTGGCTCAGATCCACATTTACAGACTTCAGACACATTTGGTGGGGTTGCATTACCCAACCATCAGAGGTCACCAGCTGATGAAACCCTTACTGGCCACATTTGGCCAGAAAGCCAAGATGAAACGAGCAGCAACAAGAGAGGTGTGACACATGCACATTCATATATCTAGTCATTATAGTTTTATCAAAGGGTTAAAAGGCAGCATTTGCACATATATGTGGTTCTCTCTCTCTCTCTCTCTTTCTCTCTGTGTGTGTATATATATATATATATATATATATATACCATACTCTTGTTAATAAAAAAATAAACAAATAAACCAAGATAAATAATCTGATATTTTAAGTGCATGAATTATAGTGTGTACCTGTTCCTTCGTAGCATGCAAATATAACAATATTATAATATAATAATATTCCTTGGTTACAAAATAAAATTAGCGCATTTACTGTTCAACTGTTCATTTCATTTCTCAGTATATTAATTGGCATAATTTGAACAAGTATTTTGGGACAGTGTGTGTGTGTGTGTGTGTGTGTGTGTGTGTGTGTGTGTGTGTGTGTGTATATATATATATATATATATATATATACATACTTCATTTATTAATGCAGCTGTGAGGGGGGCACAAACAACTATAATAATAATAATAATAATAATAATAATAATAATACATTTTATTTATATGGCGCCTTTCTCAGCACTCAAGGTCGCCTCACATCATAAAAACAGTAGAAAACATTCAAATAAAATACAAATCAACATATTCAATATAAACAGACAGTTAAATACAGTTAAAATATTTACAGGACAGTGCAGTTGTGGTTATAGTGAGTATGCAAGTTTGAACAGGTGAGTTTTGAGTCTGGATTTGAAGAGTGGGAATGTGTCTATATTGCGGAGATCGGAAGGAAGAGAATTCCAGAGCTGGGGAGCAGAGCAGCTGATAGCTCTGCTCCCCACAGTGACAAGGCGGGCTGAAGGGACAGAGAGATGGAGCGAAGAAGAGGAGCGAAGAGAGCGAGCAGAAGTGGCAATGTGGAGGAGGTCAGAGAGATATGGAGGAGCAAGGTCATGAATAGCTTTGAATGTGTGGAGCAGGATTTTGTATTGAATACGGTATGTAATGGGGAGCCAGTGTAGCTGTTGTAGGATGGGAGTGATATGGTGGGTGGAGGGGGTGCGTGTGATGATTCGAGCTGCTGAGTTCTGTACCAGTTGTAGTTTATGGAGAGTTTTATGGGGAAGGCCGAAGAAGAGAGAGTTACAATAGTCCAGACCTGAAGTGACGAGGCTGTGGACCAGGATGGCGGTGGACTGAGGAGTGAGGGAGGGACGGAGTCGGTGGATGTTACGGAGGTGAAAGTATGCTGAGCGGGTGACAGAGTTGATTTGGGCGGTGAAGGAAAGGGTGCCATCGAGGATGACACCCAGACTCTTGACCTGCCGGGAGGGAGAGATGGAGGAACCGTCGATGAGAATAGAGAAATTATTGATTTTACTTAGGGTGGATTTGGTGCCAGTGAGGAGGAGTTCAGTTTTATTGCTGTTAAGTTTGAGGAAATTTGAGGTGAACCAGGACTTTATTTCATGGATGCAGAGGAGAAGGGAGGAGGGAGGGAGTGTGGTGCTGGGTTTGCTGGAGAGGTAGAGCTGGGTGTCATCCGCGTAGCAGTGAAAATGGATGTGATGTTTTCGAAAAATGTGACCGAGGGGAAGGAGATAGATGATGAAAAGGAGGGGACCTAGGACAGAACCCTGAGGAACACCGGTGGTGATGGGGACAGGATCGGAGGAGAAAGATTTAAGTTGGACAAACTGAGTGCGGTTGGAAAGATAAGAATGAAACCAAGAAAGAACAGAGCCAGAAATACCAATACTAGAGAGTCTATTGAGGAGGATGGAATGTGAGATGGTGTCAAATGCAGAGCTGAGGTCAAGCAGGAGGAGGATGGATAATGAACCGGAGTCAGCAGCGAGGAGAAGGTCATTTGTGATTTTGAGAAGAGCTGTTTCAGTGCTATGGAGGGGACGGAAGCCAGATTGGAAAAGTTCATAGAGGTTATTGGAGGACAGATGAGAATTGAGTTGGGAATAGACTGTTTTCAAGAAGTTTAGAAATGAATGGAAGATTTGAGATAGGGCGGAAGTTATTGAGGTCGGAGGGATCTGAGCCAGGTTTTTTGAGGATGGGAGTAACAGCAGCAGTTTTAAGGGAAGAGGGAACAGTTGCAGTGGTGAGGGAGGAGTGGATTATGTTGGTAATAAGAGGAACAAGAGTAGGAAGAACCGATTTAATGAGAACAGTAGGAAGAGGGTCAAGAGAACAAGAGGAGGATTTAGATTGGAGAATAAGGGTGGAAACTTCACTGATGGAGGGTAAGGAAAAGGATGAAAAAGGGATACCGGAGAAGAGTGATATAGTCATAAGTGGAGGTGGAGGGGAGGGGGGAGTGAGCTGCTGGTGGATGGATTGAATTTTGGTGATGAGGAATGCGGCCAGGGTATTGCAAAAATCAGAGGAATAGAGATGAGATGGAAGAGGGTCTGAGGGTTTGGAGAAGTTATTGAGGAGGGAGAAGAGAGTCTTGGTATTTCCTGCATTTGAGGTTATTAGGTTGGAGTAATATGTGGATTTGGCTTTAATGATAGAGTTTTTATAGAGGAGAATGTGGTTATTGTACATTTGTTTATGAATAGCGAGTCCGGTTTTCTTGCTAAGTCTCTCCAGTTGACGGCCTTTTGATTTTAACTGTCTTAGTGTGGGTGAGTACCAGGGTGCAGAGTGAGAAAAAGAGACAGACCGGGATTTGAGAGGAGCAAGATTATTGAGAATGTTATGTAGATGGGTGTTGTAGTATGAGACCAGGTCATCCGGAGTTGAAATACTGTCTACACTGGGAAGGTTATTGATGTGAGAGGAAAGAGTGTTGAGGTTAATGTCCTTGATTTTACGGAAGGAAATGGAGCGTGGAAGGTTGGACGTGGTATGAGGAAGATGAACGTTGAAGGTGAGAAGAAAGTGATCTGTGAAGGGGATGGAGTCCGGTTTGCAGTCTATTGGAGTTATACCTGAGCAGCAAATTAAATCAATAAAGTGTCCTTTATAGTGGGTGGAGAAATTGACATATTGTTGTATACCAAAACTGTCTAAACAGGAAATAAAATCATTGGTGAGAGTGTTGTTGATGTTGTCCATATGAATATTAAAGTCCCCTAGTAAAATGATATTGGATGACAGAGTGGAAACAGCTGTTAAAAAGTTAGAAAAGTCCAATAAAAAATCCTTATTATACTTTGGTGGTCTGTATATAGTGGCAATGATGGTGGGAGTAGGTCCAGAAAGCTGACAGACAATAGCTTCAAATGAATTATAAACAGGCACATTGATGGGCGCTATCCTCAGGGACTCTCGGTGGACCAGAGCGAGACCGCCCCCGCGACCAGTGACACGCGGCTTCAAGATGTAACCAAACCCCGGAGGAGTTGCATCGTTGAGATGGGAAAAGTCATTTAGCTGCTGCCAAGTCTCAACTAGACAAAAAACATCCAACTTACGGTCCACCAGAAGATCCTGGACCAAAGTACCTTTGTTGGTCAGGGAGCGGATGTTTAGGAGCCCAAAGTTGACGGCAGCGCTCTTGTTCACGGAGTTGTCCGCCCGCGGGATGCGGGTCAGGACGCGCTCGGGGCGGCGGCTGGTGACAGGCTTCGGGCGGCGAGCAGTGGACCAGATGGACGGTATGGAGCCGGAGGAGTTGTACTGGAAGTTACGCCGAGAGCCTGTCATAATGACGGAGGTGGAGCTGGCGACCATACAACTTCGATTCTATGGCTGGGAGTATACTCTAAACAAGCTATTAATCTAATCATCTGAATCAACGAATTAACTCTAAACACCTGCAAAAGATTCCTGAGGCTTTTAAAAACTCCTAGCCTGGTTCATTACTCAAAACCGCAATCATGGGTAAGACTGCCGACCTGAATGCTGTCCAGAAGGCCATCATTGACACCCTCAAGCAAGAGGGTAAGACACAGAAAGAAATCTCTGAGCGAACAGGCTGTTCCCAGAGTGCTGTATCAAGGCACCTCAGTGGGATGTCTGTGGGAAGGAAAATGTGTGGCAGAAAACGGTGCACAACCTGAAGAGGTGACCAGACCCTGAGGAAGATTGTGGAGAAGGGACGATTCCAGACCTTGGGGGACCTGTGGAAGCAGTGGACTGGGCTACAGGTGCCGTATTCCCCAGGTCAAGCCACTTTTGAACCAAAAACAGCGGCAGAAGTGCTTGACTTGGGCTACAGAGAAGCAGCACTGGACTGTTGCTCAGTGGTCCAAAGTACTTTTTTCGGATGAAATCAAATTTTGCATGTCATTTGGAAATCAAGGTGCCAGAATCTGGAGGAAGACTGGGGAGAAGGAAATGCCAAAATGCCTGAAGTCCAGTATCAAGTACCCACAGTCAGTGATGGTCTGGGGTGCCATGTCAGCTGCTGGTGTTGGTCCACTGTGTTTTATCAAGGGCAGGGTCAATGCAGTTAACTATCAGGAGATTTTGGCGCACTTCATGCTGAAAAGCTTTATGGAGATGAAGATTTCATTTTTGAAGAAAGAGATCTCCATGATTTGCAAAGTAGGATCAACCCTGTGCTGACTGACCTATACGTACATGTATATGTACATATAATATCAATATATACATATTCAATACTATAAATGCTTCTAATAACGATTAAACATTCAAAAATAATGCATAAGATGTAAATAAAACAAATATACACACATACAGACGCATGCGAGCGCTTGCACTCAGATGCGCACCTCACATGAAAATGTAAGTAGTTGTGATGGGGGAGTTCATGCATTGTATTGGTTTTGTTCTTTAAACACAATGATGTTAATGGACGGTTCATTTTGGTGCCCCAGTAAAAACATATACCTATGTCTTGAATTTGAAAAAAAAAATCATATTTTATTTTTCACGAAAGAAGGGTTCAGTGAATAAGCATATGAAACTGGTAGGGTTCAGTAACACCAACAAGGTTAAGAACCACTGTGTTAAACGTAAAAGAAAATTATTTATTAAACCATTTCAACATTTTATTAACATATTTATTAATTAAACCATTCTTCAACATTTTTTACACACACACACACACACACACACACACACACACACACACAAAACTCAGGCCCCACCCACATGCAACGCTCAGCTGACGGAACAATTCTATTTAAATGTTTGAATGGACGGGATGTTGTATTTAAAGTGGAATTACAGGACCTGTTTGAAAGATCAGAGGTCATCATTCAATATTAACTTGCTTCCTTGCGAGATTGGAGGTCTTCTCCAACAGAGCACTCTGTTTTAATATCTTGCCGAAATAATCGCCTCGGTCACTGTATTTTCGCTTTCAGGTCTCTTTCTGCTTCAATATCGTCCCGATTCTGGAGGGGTTTTGGTGATAACGAAATATAACCCTGCATGATCAAACTCTCCTTCACGTGTGTAACCAACAGGAAGTATGGGCACAGGAAGTATGGGTAATAGCTGCCTTCTGGCAAATGGGAGGCCAGCGGGGTAGGATGTTGGGGACAGCCAATGAGAGAGCAACTCGTGCATCATGTGAAATTTTGATTTGCGCATTTGAATTTTGAATGGCGCATTTGGCACTTTTCGTAAGAGGAGGTTGTTTTCGTATCCCTGGGACAAAAACTTAGGAATTTTTTTTTTTTTTTGTAGCCCGGAATTTTCGTACCAAGGAAGTTTCGTAAGTGGGGGGGGGGTGATATATATATATATATATATATATATATATATATATATATATATATACCCCTCCCTGAATCGCCATCTTATCGTGGTGGAGGGGTTTGCGTGACCTAATGATCCTAGGAGCTATGTTGTTGGGGGCAAATGCCCCTGGGAGGGTCACCCAAGGCAAACAGGTCTGGGGTGAAGGTCCAGATGAAGTGCGATTCAAAAAACCCCAATGACACATGACATCTGAGAGAGAGAGTACAGGAAGCAGTCTCCCTTTCCCGGATGCGGGTCACCGGGGTTCCCTCCTGGAGCCAGGCCCAGGAGAGGAGCTCGAAGGCGAGCGCCTGGTAGTCAGGCTTATGCCCATGGAGCCTGGCCGGGCCTAACCCAAAAAGGAGACATGGGTCCTCCCTCCCATGGACCCACCACCCGTGGGAGGAGTTTTAGGGGTCGGGTGCAGTGTGAGTTGGGTGGCAGCCAAAGGCATGGGTTCTGTCGGACCAATCCTCGACTACTTACTCTGACCCTCGGGACATGGAATGTCACCTCTCTGGCGGGAAAGGAGCCTGGTTTGGTGCGTGAGGTGGAGAGATACCGACTAGATATAGTCGGGCTCACCTCAACGCATAGCTTTTGCTCTGGAACCATCCATCTTGAAAGAGGCTGGACCTTCTTCTATTCTGGAGTTGCTCATGGGGAGAGGCGGCGAGCCGGTGTGGGTATTCTTGTTGCCCCCCGTCTCGGTGCCCAAATGTTGGGGTTCTCCCTGGTTGACGAAAGGGTAGCTTCCCTCCATCTTCGGGTGGGGGATGGGTCCTGACTGTTATTTGTGCTTATGCACCAAATGACAGTTCAGAGTACCTACCCTTTTTGGAGTCTTTGGGGGGTGTTGGAGAACGCTCCCTCGGGAGACTCGCCCGTTGTCTTGGGAGACTTCAACGCCCATGTGGGCAACGATAGTGTGACCTGGAAGGGTGTGATCGGTAGGTACGGCCTCTCCAGTCTGAATCCGAATGGTGTTTCGTTGTTGGACTTCTGTGCTCGTCATAGTTTGTCTATCACGAACACCATGTTCGAACATAAGGGTGTCCATAAGTGCACTTGGCACCAGGACACCCTAGGTCGCAGTTCGATAATTGACTTTGTAGTCGTGTCATTGGACTTGCAACCATATGTTCTGGACACTCGGGTGAAGAGAGGAGCTGAGCTGTCTACCAATCACTACCTGGTGGTGAGTTGGCTTCGGTGGTGTGGGAGGTTGCCTTCCAGACCTGGCAGGCCCAAGCGTGTAATCAGGGTCTGCTGGGAACGTTTGGCGGAGTTCCCTGTCCGAGAGGTCTTTAACTCCCACCTCCGGCAGAGCTACAACCACGTTCCGGAGGAGGCGGGGGACATGGAATCCGAATGGGCCATGTTTCGTGCCTCCATTGCTGAGGCGGCAGCCCATAGCTGTGGCCATAAGGTCATTGGTGCTTGTCGTGGCGGTAATCCCCAAACCAGGTGGTGGACACCTGCAGTGAACGGGGCCGTCCAGCTGAAGAAAGAGGCCTATCGGGTTTTGTTAGCCTGTGGGACTCCAGAGGCAGCAAACGGGTACCGGCAGGCCAAACGTGCTGCAGCCGAGGCTGTCGCAGATGCAAAATCTCGGGCGTGGGAGGAGTTCGGTGAGGGCCTGGAGAGTGATTATCGGTTGGCCCCAAAAAGGTTGTGGGCCACCATCCGACGCCTCAGGAGGGGGAAGCAGTTCTTCACAAACACTGTTTCCAGTGGAGGTGGGGAGCTGCTTACCTTGACTGGGGATGTTGTTGAGAGGTGGAGGGAATACTTTGAGGACCTCCTCAATCCCACCAACACGCCCTCCATGGAAGAGGAAGACCCTGGGGGTTCGGGTGAGGGTCCGCCCATCACTGGAGTGGAGGTCACTGAGGTTGTCAAAAAGCTCCTTGGTGGTCGAGCTCCGGGGTTGGATGAGATCCGCCCGGAATATCTCAGGGCTCTGGATGTTGTAGGACTGTCTTGGTTGACACGTCTCTGCAACATCGCGTGGTCATCAGGGGCTGTACCTCTGGATTGGCAAACTGGGGTGGTGGTCCCAATTTTTAAGAAGGGAGACCGGAGGGTGTATTCCAATTATCGGGGAATTACACTCCTCAGCCTACCTGGGAAAGTCTATGCAGGGGTACTAGAGAGGAGGATCCGACCGATAGTCGAACCTCGGATTCAGGAGGTTTTCGTCCTGGCCGCAGCACTCTTGACCAACTCTATACGCTCCACAGGATTCTGGAGGGGGCATGGGAGTTTGCCCAATCTGTCTACATGTGCTTTGTGGATTTGGAGAAGGCTTTCGACCGTGTCCCTTAAACGATCTTGTGAGGCGTGCTCCGAGATTACAGCGTTCCGGATCCGTTGCTACGAGCTATTCGGTCGCTGTATCAGAGTTTGAGAGTTTGGTCTGTATTTGTAACAGCAGGTCGGATTCGTTTCCAGTGGGAGTTGGAGTCCGCCAAGGCTGTCCTTTGTCACCGATTCTGTTCATAATTTTTATGGACAGAATTTCTAGGCGCAGTCGAGGCGATTAGGGGTTCTGGTTTGGTGGCCATCGGATATCGTCTCTGCTTTTTGCGGATGATGTTGTTCTTTTGGCTTCATCAAGTCGGGCCCTCCAGCTCTCATTGGAGCTATTCGCAGCTGAGTGCGAAGCAGCCGGGATGAAGATCAGTACCTCCAAGTCCGAGGCCATGGTTCTCAGTCGGACAATGGTGGAATGCACCCTCCGGGTCGGGAATGAGGTCCTGCCCCAAGTGAAAGAGTTTAAGTATCTTGGGGTCTTGTTTACGAGTGAGGGAAGGATGGAGTGAGAGATCGACAGACGGATCGCTGCAGCCTCTGCTGTTAAGCAGTGTCTGTACCGGTCTGTCGTGGTGAAGAAGGAGCTGAGCCGCAAGGCGAAGCTCTCAATTTACCAGTCGATCTACGTTCCAACACTCACCTATGGTCACGAGCTTTGGGTAATGACCGAAAGAACAAGATCACGGATACAAGCGGCTGAAATGAGCTTTCTTCGCCGGGTGGCGGGGTTCTCCCTTAGAGATAAGGTGAGAAGCTCCGCCATCCGGGGAGAGCTTGGAGTAGATCCGCTGCTCCTCCGCACTGAGAGGGGCCAGTTGAGGTGGCTCGGGCATCTGGTCAGAATGCCCCCCGGACGCCTCCCTGGTGTGGTGTTTCGGGCATGTCCAACCGGGAAGAGACCCCAGGGTCGACCTAGAACACGCTGGAGGGACTATGTCTCTCGGCTTGTCTGGGACCGCCTCGGTGTCCCCCCAGGAGAGTTGGTGGAAGTGGCTCGGGAGAGGGACGTCTGGACCTCTTTGCTTAGGTTGCTGCCCCTGCGACCCGACCCTGGACTAAGCGGAAGATGATGATATATATATATATATATATATATATATATATATATATGTTTTTTGTTTGTTTGTTTGTTTTGTTTTTTTGGGCCCCCTCCTCCTCCAACATCCATCGGTTCTATCAACATGCCAACAAGCTGTTTGGGAGGCATGCAAGTAAAAAAATCTTCTCTCACTCACAATCATAAAAGCAAAAATCTGAAGTTTGTGGGACTGAGACTTCACCTGGGGCCATGTGCTTTGGTCAGATAAGACTGAGATAGACCTGTTTGGCAAGAAATACTCCAAATGGGTCTGGTGAAATACAAAAGAGGAAAATGCAGAAAGGACCTTATGCCCACTGTGAATTATGGGGGAGGATTGGTGATACTATGGGCCTGTTTCTCTTCGAGCGGCCCTGGGAACTTTGTTAGGGTGCATTGTACCATGAAAGCTTTGAAATACTATGACATTTTAAATCAAAATCTGATGGCCTCTGACCAGAAGCTGAAGATGGGTATTCACTTGGTCTTTCAACAAGATTATGACCCCAAACATGTGGTCAAATATCCACAGGAATGGTTCAACAGACATATAATCAAGAGTCATTTCAGTTCCCAGAGTGGACTGAGCTGAAGAGGAGAATGTAGAGGAGAATACTCAACTCGCTGGATGACTTGGAGAGATTGCGCAAAATAGAATGGTTGAATATATCTTTTTCTGTATTCATCCATCTTGTGAAGTATTAGAAGAGAAGCTTATGTACTGTTTTGTTGGCAATGAGGTTATACAGGGGTGCTAATAATTGTGGCACATATGTTTAAGAAGTATTTCTTAATGTAGGAATTTATTAGATATTAAAGAACAGAGCTTAACCAGGGGTGCCAATAATTATGGAAGTCAGTGTACACACACCTACATGTAGATATAGAGACACATATACATACACATGTCCTATATGCTTCTATATATCTGTTCACATATTCACACATATTTTAAGGTTGCATATGTAATGTCAATATTATTATTGAAGCTTTTCTTTCTCCATTTTGTGTATTATCATTCTCATGAGGTCTATTATCATTTTATCATTTTCTAGGTTTTAGATGTGTTCAGTTCTAGATTGTTGTTGTAGCACCAGCACTGCGGATGCTGCACCACCTTCCTGTAGGCTGATTCGGTAATAATAATAATGAACTTCAGGAAATTGATACAAACTGAGCCTCTACATTTATAGAGATGAAGTCGAGAGGGTGGAGTGCTTTAAGTTTTTTGTAGTCCACATCTCTGCTGACTTCAAAACCACAAACATCTCACACCAGGACAGGAAAGCACACCAAAGGATGTACCTTCTTTGGAAGCACTGACAAGCCCGGCTTCCCCAACCCATACTGACAAACATTTCCTGCTTTCCATTTCCTACTTTTTTTTTTTTTTTTTCGAACATTTCCATTGAGAGCCTCTTGACCTACTGCTGTACAGTGTGGTTCAGTAGCTGTACTGCAGAGAACAGGAAGGGCTTGTAGTGGGTGGTGAGGATGGCAAAGTGGGTAATTGGAATTACACTACTCTCCTTCGGTGACATTTACACAAACAGGCTTTCTAGGAGAGCCAGTGGAATTATCTGGGACCCCACACACCCGGGACACCCCTTTCCTCTTCTCTCCCCTCCGGAAAAAGGAACAGTTTTTACCCACAAACTTTTAAACGTTTAACCCCACCACCACCACCACCATCACACTCACTGACTGAATAGTTATCATTCAGACCATCTTCCTGGATACAATATTATTTAAAAGTGCAACACTCATGTTTAAGTTTTAAATGCAGTACTCATGTTCAAGTGCCATACTCATGTGCACGTGCAATACTCATGTTTAGAGAACATCATAACATTTTGGCATCATGCACCTTTTGATTAAAAAGCTCTAGCTCTGACCCAGTGTATACAATGCACCTTTGACATATCATGCACCGTTCTGTGTATCCTCCCCCAACTGATTTATCCCAGTTTGAATATTACAGGCAAACATATGTATGTATGTATATACCATTTTTGACGTAATAAGCGTCCTGCTCCAATAAGTGTCCCCCAATGTTTTTGATAATAACGTCTAATAACCACCCATGTGTACTGGTAGCAAAATCGTAGATCAAACTTACCAATTTTATTCGATCAGTCTCTGAAACCATAAAATGAGGCATTCACTGTCTGTGAAAATGAGTTTACATGGTATTTCAAGACCCACTGCCACTGGGAAATGTCTAGAATGTTCATCAGTAACAACACATTTAATCGTTCCCCCATGCTTTAAAAAACAGAAAAATATTTTGCTATTTTCTCTTGGTAAATGTCCAATGAACCATTAGAAACTCCTACAGCAAGACTATCGGATGCTCTGAATGAATGGAGCGATAAGCCAGTTAAGGACCTATCAGAAAGTGATGACAGAGTATTTTTTACCCGATTTTCCAGATCACTACCTTCATAAATTTAAGGACATTCCTGGACATATGCTTTTGTTTATGTTCGTGTTGATTGGTTCAATGTGGCATGTGCTAAAGTTGACATTTGTGTTTACTGGCTCGATTTTACTTCTGGAAAAATATTTCAGAGAACAGCCAAAAGGAAAAGAAGAAGAAGAAAAAGACTGGGAAGGAAAAGTAAGGGGTCTTTATTAAAAAAAGAAAAATGCTGTGTTCTGTTTATTTTCAGCTTTCATGTGAGTAGTTTGGTTGGGACCACACAATAAATTACACAAATACTAGTAAAATTCTTTTACTGGTCTGTTATTATTCATGTTTTCAACCTTGATGGTAATAAGCACTTACCGTTCCACTTTGCTGGTATTCTTTTTAGTAAACACCCAACTACTTCAATTTATTTAAGTGTCCTGGGTGCTTATTATGTCAGATAGGGTATATATAGATTCTGTATGTATATTTGGATATTTTGGTATGTCTGTATATGGCCGGCCTTTGATAATCTATTTAGCTGCATCGGGGGGACAGCAGTGACAAGGGATAACAGTGGGATTTGATCCCCCAACCTTAGGATCAATAATCCAGCACTTTGCAACCAGGCTGACACACACACACACACACACACACACACACACACACACACACACACACACACACACACACACACACACACACACACACACACACACACACACACACACACACACACACAGAGAGCCCTCCATAATTATTGCCAACACTGGTTAAGATGTGTTCTTTACCTTCTAATAATTTTTTTTTCTAAATACTATAGGATCACAATGAAATAAACAAAAAACAAACCACATTAATCAATAATTTTTACATCATGTCTTGTATGCCACAATTATTAGCACCCCTGCTGTTAATATTTTGTACAGCCTCCTTTTGTCAACAAAACTGCAAATCATCTTCAGCAATATTGTTTCACAAGATGGGAGAGTAAAGCAAGAGCTATCTTCGACAATTCCTCTTTGCACACTCTTTCTAAATCATCTAGTGAGTTGGGTCCTCTCCTTTGTACTCTCCTCTTCAGCTCTCTCCACAGGTTTTCAATGGAGTTGAGATCTGGGGACTGAGATGGCCATGGGAGGAGCTTGATTCTCTGTCTGGTGAACGATTTCTGTGTAGATTTGGCGAAATGTTTAGGGACATTATATGTAGTGATGACCCATCTTCAGCTTTCAGGCAGAGGGCACCAGAGTTTGATTTTAAATGTCCTGATATTTTAAAGCATTCATGATGCCATGCACTCTAACAAGGTTCCCAGCATCTGGAGGAGAAACAAGCCCACATCATCGCAGTAGGTATGCGGTGCTTTTATGCATTCTAATATTTTATGCTATGCCAAACCCAGAGATTTTTTATTTCTCTTACCATTCCCTTCACTGTGCATGATGGCAAATAACCTTGCATCCTCATCCAGGCTTGCTTACTACTGTTCCAATCATTTTAAATTTCTTAATGATTCCGCTGACAGTAGATATAAGCGGATGCAGGCGAGGGGCTATTTTCTTATTGCCATTGCCTGACTTGTAAAGGTCAACACTCATCTTACCTGAAGGGTGAGTTCCTTTGTCTTTCCCATGTTGAAGAGTGGATTAGAGAAATGGCCTCTATGTCATGCCATAATCATACCGCGGGGAAACAATAAGTGGTACCCCAAATTTCTGAACCATAACATGATATAGGTTTAACCATAGCATCGAATATTTTAAAAAGATCTACAAAAGCCAAAACCCCTGCTCTTTTTTGATATCTATGGATAGCCATAAGAGCTTTATTAGCTTGAGAGACTAGAGTAGTCTGAGCGTTAGTCCAAACTAGCCGAGGTGTGAACACAATTCCCATATATCTATAATGAGAAACAACCTCTAGCCTCTGACCACACAAAAAACATTTTTCATAATATCTCAGAGGACCACTATTCCTAAAAACCATAACCTTTGTCTTTGCAATATTCACTTTCATTCCAGTGAGTTGACAAAATTTTCCTAAACCATAAATTTTCTTCTGCAGCTGGAGAGCACTATCCGAGACTGATGACACATCATCCGCAAACATTAGAGCATACACATTACTAACATTAGGAGAAATATATAAACCTCGACCACCAAACTGTTCCATACACTCTACGAGTTGATTTATAAAAATTATGAACAATTGGGGACTAAGGATGCACCCTTGTCTTGTGGCTATGCTACAATTAAAATATTGAGAGAGACCATGGGATGTTCTAACACAAGCTGATAGATTACTATACATTGATTTGAGAATGTTATAAAATCTGCCACAAATACCAACTTTCTGTAAACTCCACAATAAACTGTTATGATTAACCGTATCAAAGGCCTTTGGAGAAAGCTATAAATAGACAATATAACCTCCCTTTCTTCTTACATGAATATTTCTGCACCATGGCCTGGAGTGAAAATATGTGATCAATAGTAGAGTTGTTAGCCCTAAAGACTGCCTGAGATTCATGAATAATATTCTTATTCTCACACCAAACCTTTAACCTGCTATTGAGAATAGAAGTAAAAATATTACAAACTGAATCATTGAGATATGCCTCTATAATTACTGGGATTACCTTTCACACCTGATTTATAAAAAGGACAAATAATGCTTTCCCCCCCCCCCCATAAAACTGGAAAAGTGCCTGCATAAAAAATCTTATTGAACAGCACTTTTAAATATTTGCTGACATAATTCTTTGAAACCATAAATTCAATTGCAATTCCATCTGGTCCTGGTGACTTATTATTGGAAAGTTTATCAATGTGATACAAAACTTCATTTTCAGTAAAGTCACTATTCAGGGTTTCCAGCTCTTCATCCTCTTGTATAGTCTCTGGGTTCATATAATGTATGTATGTATTATAAAAATTTTCTCTAAGGAGGTGTTTTCCAGAATTCCTTTGGGTTATCTCTTGTAGACATTAACTTTTCTTTCTGTGCAGTATAATAATCGCCTCATTTAGAATTGAAGTTTGTTTTGAAAGATTTACGTAATGATTTAAACACTGTTATATCTAAGTCATTATCTCTTTGATCCTGGAGTGCTTAATATTTTATATGCTTCAAGTGATCCAGTTCATGGTCCCACCATGGGGGCTGTGATTTCACATTAATGTCACGGTAACCTGAAAATATCCTTTTGTTGTGGTTGGCAGCATGGTGGTACAGTTTTGTAAAACCTTTAGTGAATCTCGGATATTCGGTCTATATAGTGAAACAATTTGCTGCCAAAATGATTGAATAGTCCATGAAAATTAGAAATAAATAAGTCACTTTGCTCTTTATCCCATATATATTTTGTCCATTCTCTGGTTGGGTGGGGACCAGGTTGGAAATGTGTTGGGAAATATAGTTCCGGTGTATCATGTTCAGTACAATCCATACCAAGTCACTCGATATTCAAGGAACAATGTATAGGAAAATGGTCAGAGACATCACAAGTGGCAACTCCAAAATCCTTAATGCGTGGAAATAACTTGGTTGATGCTATCATATAGTCGACAACTTGCTCTGTTATGTGTAACACAAGTAAACTGGCCCTCTCTATCCCTGAATAACCTGCCATTCATGATATGGATTCCAAAAGTACAACACAATTCTACTAATTTTTTTCCAAAATTATTATGGTTAAGATTATCTCGACTTGAACGAGGCATTTCAAAATTATCTAAAGGATAGTCATCAATATTGTTTTGGATAAAATCCATATTATCATCAGGACTAAAGTCTAGAAAGTCTTTAGTCCTCCTTGCATTTAGGTAACCAGCTAAGAGCAATTGTTTAACTGGGTGATCAGCAAATATAATGTTAATACAATGTACTAGGGTGTCACTACCAACATCACCACTCTCATTGCTGTCATAAACTGGGGACCCCTCTGGTGAAATATAGGTAAACACAAGTATGGTGTCTTTATCCCAGTCAAAATATTTGGATCTCAGCAATAAAACAACCGTGTTTTGAAAATATTCATACAGTCTGACAACAATATTATTCTGCATCCACATCTCTCTTATGAAAACAGTCACACCTCCACTGTGTCGACCTAGCTGCTTTGTTTTAACCCTGACCAAATTAAGTGATCGAAAACCAGACATAAATGTCGAGAATTCATTTTGCGCTTGCACAAATGATTCACAAAAACACACAATATCAAATTTGCAGCTCAAACGCTTCACCTGTGAAAATTCATTGTCATGTTTATGTCGACCGCCAATATTCCATGTCAAGATGTCAAACGTAGGGCCGTGGCCGCACCTTCAGTCCCCAGTTTGTTTACTCTCTCCGTGTGTTTGTCCTCCACCACAAACTGCAGCTTGGGGTCTGGGTGGATCAGCACGGGTGCGTTGGTGAACCTGGTTTTCAACTTGACGAACACTGTTTGTGAATTAGGGGACCATTGGAAGGGTATCTTAATGGATGTTAGCTGTGTGATGGAGGCTGCTAGATGAACCTTCAGTAGAAGTTTGCAAACCCCAGAAACCTTTGTAGTTCTTTGCGTGTTGCCAGAACTGGCCACTCTGCCACTTCTTTCACTTTCTCCAGATCCAGTTTTATCTGCCCATTCTCCACAATATACCCTAGAAAAGACACTGTGAAGACAAAAAAATCCACACTTCTCAGCCTTGTTGTACAACTTGTTTGCTAGTAACCGGTGAAGAACCGTTCTTCCTTGACAGACATGCTCGTCCTGAGTCTTCGAGAAGATCAGGATGTTGTTAAGGTACACAAAAATGAATTGGTTCAACATGAACCTGAGAATGTTGTTGACAAGTGCTTGAAAGACCACAGGGGTCTTAGGCAACCTGGAAGGCATCACCAGGTATTCAATGTGCCCCAGGTGCATGTTAAAGGCAGTCCTCCATTCGTCCCCTCCCGAATTCGGACTAAGTGGTAAGCGTTCCTCAAGTCAAATTTAATGAAGATAGTGGCATCGTGCAGAGTAGTGAAGGCTGAGTCGATGAGAGGAGGGGGATGTTTGTTTTTAACGATGATACTGTTAAGTCCTGTATAGTTGATGCAGTCTTTGCAGAGTAGTGAAGGCCGAGTTAATGAGAGGAAGGGGATATTTGCTTTTAACGATGATACTGTTAAGTCCTGTATAGTTGATGCAGTCTTAAAGTCTTGTCTTTTTTCAATGAAGAAGAACCCCATGCCTACTGGAGATGATGAGGGATGGATAAGGCTGGCCTCCAGTGAGTCTGTGATTTATTGTTCTGTAGCCTCTTTCTTGGGTTTTGATAGGCTATATAATCTTTTTGTAACAAGTTCGGATCCGGCAAGCAAATTTATCGAGTATGCACCACACCAAAAGGGCTCGGTCCTTACTAAAAACCTCTTTTAAACCATGATATTTGCTAGGGACACTAGTCAAATCTAGTTTCTCCAGCAGGACAGGGGTTTGGAAAACTTGGGAAGGAACAGTGGACAGCAGGTAGTGTTGGTGGCAGTAATCACTCCAATTGCAGATGGTGACAGTGGCCCAGTCAATGTGGGGGTTATGGGCTTGCAACCAGGGCCACCGCAACACCACAGGAGTGAGCAGGGCCGAAATGATGAACAGTTACAAGTACTCATGGTTATTACTTGATAGGGTGAGCTTGACAGGTTCCGCCTTCTGTGTAACATGATCAATGCGTCGACCGTCTATGGTTATCACCTTTTTAAGGTTTTCAAGCTCATACACCAGGAGCTGAAGGAGCCTAACCAGCTCTGTGCCGATAAAATTGTCATCGGCAGCTGAGTCAATGAATACACTAACTGGGTGTGTTAATTGTGTGAAGTCTAGGTTACCCTTGGTTTGGATGCACTTCTGGGGAGATGAGGAGGCTCGGCTTGTGTCCACCCTCCTGCCTGCTGGCGATCCCGGCACTGCTGGACAATGGGCGAGGTAATGCCCCCTCTCGGCGCTGTAAATGCAGAGATGATTGTTCAGTCAGCGTCGTCTTCCCTCCGACGTCAGCTTGGTTCAGGAAAGCTGCATGGGCTCATGGTGGTCCACTTTGGCTGGTAAAAAGGCATCCGAGGGAGTTAGGGATGAGGTGGGAGGAGTGGTGTTTGACATAGCGGAAACCCTCAGACATGGGGCGACGTGACCGTCCCACTCTTCCCAGAATCTTCCCCTCCCTTTCTCTCTGTCAGTTTATTGTCCAACTGGATAGCGAATGCAATCAGGTCTTCGAGTATAGCTGGCTCATCCCTCGCAGCTAGCTCATCTTTGAGCTTGCTGGTTAAACTGTTGACAAATGCTCCTTGGAGCACAGGGTTATTCCAGCTGCTTTGTATGGCTAGGATCTGGAAGGCAATTGCGTATTCCGATACTAACTAAGAACCTTGTTTGATCCTTAACAGCTGGTTGCTCACCTCCCCCCCCCCCTTTTGCCGGGTATTCAAAAACTCTTTTCATTTCCAGCACAAATCAATTGTAGTGTGAGTATAATTCCAGGGTATGGGTGACAACTGCTAGCACCCAAGATGAGGCTTGATCTGTAATCAGGCTCATAACAAACGCGGTCTTGGTCTGTGGTGTATGTGAGCGGCTACTGACTGAAGACAAGAGAGCACTGGTGGAGGAACTGAGCGCATGTGCTGATCATGTCTGAATACTTTGCCGGCTCTCTGCTCGTACAGGGCTGGTGCTGCTGCAGGGGCAGAGAGCAAAGGGTCGGTGGGCAGGTTCCAAATGGTGTGTTGGGTAGCAATGGAGTGGCCATTCTTTCACTGAGCTGTGCAATGCTGGTGGTCAATTGTTGGAGGCTGTCCAAAACCCAGTGCATGGTGGAGTAATGCTGGCCCAACAGGAGTCCCTGGCTGGACAATGACTGCTTGGTCATTAGTAATGAACTTTCAGCTGGACCTAGAAATGTAGGAGATAGTTTGAGATGACACAGACCTGATTTATTACTCAAAGGGGAAGCACTAAAGGAGGAGACAAACACGGCAACTATTGGTGATGAAGAGAAACAATATAAACATTAAGCACTGCGGACTAAGGTGCAAGTAACTTGTCTAGCGTGGCGCTGAAACCAGGAGCCAGAGAGAACACAGGAAAGCAGAGATGTGATGTGAGACAATCTTCTGGCACCAAAGTGAACGCGCTGCTTGTCTTTATAGTGTAGTAGATTAGAGAGTGGGATCAGGTGTGCGCACTGCAATTAGCTCACATCGCTCAGCCGCTCCCCTCCGCCGGAACCTACAGCGGTGGGGAGAAACAGAATTAGAAGAGCCACCACATTCAAAGTCCCCCCCCCAAAAAAAACACAGGCCAAAACAATTACCAGTGTAAGAGTACGCTTCTGCAATAGCAATTTAATTTATTTCAAGGCTTTTAACACATCTTAACCAAGGTGCCAATAATTATGGAGGGCAGCATATACGCGCACACACACACACACACACACACACACACACACACACACACACACACATACACACACATACACAGCCATGCATAAAATGACAAGAATACAAGCAAGCATAATGAGTCACCATGAGACACACTTCTGACTTAAGTGTGTATTACCTGGAGCAGTGATGGTGTGCTGAGCACCCGAACAGCAGTGGAGGGTAACCCCAAAACAGAGCCGCAACCTTATTAGCTGTGTAAAGCAAAATAAATAAGTATCAATAAGGGGTTACACCTCTAATTCTCCTACTAAAAGAAAAAAAATACTTATCTTGCTTGTCCCCAAATTTTTGTTTGATTTTGACATGAATTTTGCACATTGTAAACCATAATAAAGAAAAAAATATTATTATTATTATTATTATTATTATTATTATTATTATTATTATTTATTTTATTTATTTATTTATTTTTTTTACATCATAAAATCCTGACAGGTGATGTGTAGACTTACATTATTCACTTTGCTGTTCTAATTTATATAAAGATGGCAGTGGTAGCATGGTAGTAAGATGCTGAATTATTTTCCCAAAGTTGAAGGTTCAAGTCTCAGGTTGTCACTGCTGTCCCCCAGTGCAGCTAACTGGGTTATCAAAAGCCAGCCATGTCTCTCATTGTCTGTGGTAAGAGGCATGTAATAAAAGAACCATTGCTGACTTTCGCAAAGAGTAGCCTGCATTGCGGCCAGCGTGATTCTCCCCTGCGATGTTCTGGAATGATGTCCAGGGGGTACGCGGCCATCACCCTCTCTGTCGGCTGAGATGGGCACCAGCCTCCCAATTGGGATTAAGCAGATTAGTTAATGCATGATGACTAACAATGAACTTGTACAGAGTAAATAAAAATACTTCTTAAAGAAAGATAATGAATTACTTTTTGTCTTTATTACAGGATGCACTGAAAACAGAACAAGTATCAATATTAGCTTCTCCAATTTAATGAATTTGGAGGAAAATGTTGACATTACCATTTGGCTTCTTGTATTTTCTCTCAGTTACTGGGCTAGATATTGCTTGACTCTCTTAATCATTGTTTCCAAGGACATTTTGATAATGTGTGTATCAAATACAGGGATCCCTAACATTCCATGGTTATTGGGACCAAGACCCCCAGCAACCACTGAATTCCACGGAGTAGGACACCCCCCCATCCCCCGACTGCAGTATACATACATGTATATGTGTATATAATATAAAAAAATACACATTCAACACTATAAATGCTTATAATAACACTTAAACATTAAAATAATACATAAGAAGTAAATCACTCAGATGTGTACCACACATAAAAATGTGAGTAGTTTTGATGGGGGGTTTGGGTTTTTTTTTTTTTAATTTTTATTTTTTTTTTTTGCATAATTGGCCTTGTTTTGCTGCATTTACCTTAATTTTTTTCTCCTATTCTTCCTTAATTTCCTTATTTTTAATTCACTGAATATTAAAAAAAAAGAAAGAAAAAAAAAAGAGATGCACTGAAGCCGCATGAATTTAAATGTGAAGTGGTGAGGAATCCCTGTATATTTTATTATTATGATAAATTAAATCATTAGCAGAGACAATTAATTCAACACTCACAAGCAAACACATTTTTTAAGTTGCTGTTATGTATAACATTCGTTTATAACATATAACATTATGTATAACATATAACAAATCATTATCAGTAAACGGATGATTTTTGTGTGTGTGTGTGTGTGTGTGTGTGTGTGTGTGTGTGTGTGTGTGTGTGTGTGCGTACACTGGGTGTGCAAAGATTGATTTTTTTGTTTGTTTGTTTGTTTTTTGTCTTGGTAAAGGTCACGCCAAAGCAAAGCAATGCTTTAAAATATACGTCTTCCTATATGTGGGTCAGAGTATACATGGAATATATGGGTAACACATTCAAATTTTAGTTAAGGGACCACCTCGGTGTCCCGCGGAAGAGTTGGAAGAAGTGGCTGGGAAGAGGACCGTCTGGACCTCTTTGCTTAGGTTGCTGCCCCGCGACCCGACCCCGGACTTATCAGATGATGATGATGATGATGATGATGGTTTAGTAATGTATTTAACTGAGGATTTTAAAATTTTCTCCGTAAATGCATATCCTATACATCCTTAGCAAGCCTGTGGTGATGGTGCCCAAAAATATCTCTCTCAGACACAATGACAAAGAAACCTTGAGAGGAACCAGACTCAAAAAGGGAAACCCATCCGCTTTTGGGTGAAAGTTGATAACAATTCAAATAATGTATCAGAAACTTCAGTAGAGTTTAACATGAAGTCAGGTCGGTTATCTTATAACTTATTTTAGTACTAGAGTTCATACCACCAGTGTTTTACAATTTGCACAAGAAACCAAAGGATTTATTGAGCTGATTATTGGTTCCATTTGTTTATATAGTTTCATGAGTTATTCTGTTTCATTCATGCAATTTGAATGGGTATTAAAAATCATTTTAAATTGCTTTCACAGTAAGTGACCACTGGCTCTTCTTAGAGGATTGCTCTGTACAACAGTTCTGCCTCTCACCAGATGTGGTCATGGTATGTGGCAAAGCAGATGGCCAAGACGTGTATGCTGTGACACATGACATCATCTCTGATAAAGGCTGGGTCATGCAGTTTAAGGTCAGTCCATGCAACTTATGTAGGTTTATTGTTATCAGTTTTATCAGTTTTTGAATCTGAATATCAAATAAGATGACCTGACTTGGTGGCGTAATAGGTATTGTTTATCAGATGCACATTTCAAGTATGCAAATATAGGCTATACAATATAACTGTCTGTCTTCCTTTCGGCTTTTTTCCCTTTTACTCGGGAGTCGCCACAGTGAATCATCTTGATTCGCATGTTTGATTTGGCAGAGGTTTTTACGTCGGATGCCTTCCTGTCACAACCATTTTTAGCAAGGGACAGAAACACGCTGACGACTTTGCAGCCTTCTCTTTACGAATGTCAGCAATGGTTCTTTTACATGCCTCTCACCATAGACAGTGAGAGACATGGCCCGCCTTTGATAACCCAGTTAGCCGCACTTGGGGGGGGGGGCAGTGACAACCTTGTGGAGAGTGGGACTCGAACCCCCAACCTTTGGATCAGTGATCCAGCGCCCTATACCACTAGACCACCACTGCGCAGGCTATACAATATAACTGTTGTTGTAAATTACATGTTTTATTCTTTACCAAAGTTGGAGGTAAACTGTGGTGTAGCATAAACTTATAGCTCCATCTTGTTCTTAAAGCAGAGGTTCTCAAATAGTGGGGGGGGGGGGGCATGCTTTTTTTTTTGCCATATTAGGATATAGTGTAAGTCTACATCTACTACAGCAGGTGGCAGTGGCATCCACACTGTCAGAGTGTGACCAGAGGTAAAATAAGAAGTGAAGTTAATGAAGCCACCATGGAAATTTTTAACAGGGATGGAAAGAGAGGGGGAGAGAGCCGGAGCCGGTGAGAGAAACGAAAGTCTCCCGAAAGTTAAGTCAAGGAGGTATGATGAAGCGGATGTATCACTTGGCTTAACTGTGCTGCGGTGAGAAACGAGGAAAGACCGCTGTGTATACTGTGTCTGAAAATATTGGCAGCGGACAACATGAACCCAAATAAATTCTGGTGTCACTTAAACACTTCACACCTCGATCGCGTGATGAGCCGCGTAACGTTTTTCAGTGAAAATGTGACGAATATTTCCAACAACCATCCCACTTTGTGAATGCTACTCCAGTATACCAGCAAGCTCTGTTAGCATCATAAAGGTGGAGGTCCAAACTGCTCAGTGTACAAAACCCCACTGCCGAGCAGAGGAACTGATCCTACCTGCAGCAGACATGGTCACTGTCATGCAGCATTGATCAGGACCTGAGAGTTCAGTATCGTGCTTTAAACCCAGCTTCGAAAAGCTGTGCACTGCGAAATGTGCTCATTATTGCCATTAATCTGGACTTAATCATTTTGACAACAACAACAGCAACAATAATAATAATAATAATAATAATAATAATAATAATAACACAAATTGTTTTATTCATTTTTGTTTTGTAGTTCAAAGTGTTTTATATGTCGTGCTCCTGAGTTAATATTGCTAATCAGTTTTAATTTATTATTACTTATTGATTTAATTTTATTTTATTTTTCAGTATCAAATGGTTCAAATTGTTGGTCAAAAGTGTTTACAGTTTAAATAAGGATACTTTTTTTTTATTTCAGGCAAATTGATGCACTTTAGATCTTTTTGTTTAAAGACTAAAACCTTGTTAATAAAGTTATTCTTTGTTGAAAGTTGCTCTATATTTCTTCCTTTTTTGTATTCCATAATGATAATAAGGATTTATTTTGTTAATACAGATAAGAGTGTTATGCAGAGGATGACTTCTAACAATTTTTAGACAAATAACATTATTTATATGTTGGGGGTCCTCTTCTGGGGGGGCGGTCCTCTTCCGGGGGGGGGGGGGGGGTCTAATAAATAATTGAGAAGCACTGTCTTAAGGTGTTAAAGAGTATGCTCTCACCGTTGTTGCATCTGTCATTTAAAATTCACCACACATTCTCTATTGGTGATTGGTTAGGACTGCATATAGGCCAGTTTAGCACCCACATCAGCCATACCCTTTTAATGTGTACTATTTGGTGGGTACTTTTTTATTTTTTAACTATGCTTGGTCCTGTAAAAGATATACTATAAAGTTGCATGCTTCTCTTGTACATTTTTGGCATAAGTGGAAAAACACAGGTCCTTCTCAGAAAAATTAGCATATTGTGATAAAGTTTATTATTTTCTGTAATGTACTGATAAAAATTAAACTGTCATATATTTTAAATTTATTGCACACCAACTGAAATATTCCAGGTATTTTATTGTTTTAATACTGATGATTTTGGCATACAGCTCATAAAAACCCAAAATTCGTATATCAAAAACTTAGCATATCATGAAAAGGTACTCTAAATGAGCTATTAAATTAATCATCTGAATCAACAAATTAACTCTAAACACCTGTAAAAGATTCCTGAGGCTTTTAAAAACTCCCAGCCTGGTTCATTACTCAAAACCGCAATCATGGGTAAGACTGCCGACCTGACTGCTGTCCAGAAGGCCATCATTGACACCCTCAAGCAAGAGGGTAAGACACAGAAAGAAATCTCTTAGCAAATAGGCTGTTCCCAGAGTGCTGTATCAAGACACCTCAGTGGGACTTCTGTGGGAAGGAAAAAGTGTAAGAAGGGCAATTCCAGACCTTCTGGGACCTGTGAAGCAGTGGACTGAGTCTGGAGTAGAAACATCCAGAGCCACCGTGCACAGGAGTGTGCAGAAAATGGGCTACAGTTGCCGCATTCCCCAGGTCAAGCCACTTTTGAACCAGAAACAGCGGTAGAAGTGCTTGACCTGGGCTACAGAGAAGCAGCAATGGACTGTTGCTCAGTGATCCAAAGTACTTTTTTGGGATGAAAGCAAATTGTGCATGTCATTCGGAAATCAAGGTGCCAGAGTCTAGAGGAAGACTGGGGAGAAGGAAATGCCAAAATGTGTGTGTGTGTATAATACAGAATTCAGACCGGATCGGTCGAGGCCCGGGTTAACAACGACCGCCATCAGTGCTGTCAACCAACAGGGTGCTGATGGAAATTGGACTACTGTTGGTCGAAGAGGTCGAAGAAGGAGAGGCGGGAGGCGTGTCCGTAGGCAGAGAGAGAAGAGGAAATGCGTGAGCCTCGGACTGAAAGTATGGACTTTGAATTTTGGAACTATGAACGATAAAGCTAGAGAGCTGGCTGACATGATGCAGAGGAGAAAGGTAGACATACTGTGTGTTCAGGAGACCAGGTGGAAAGGTATCAAGGCTAGAAGCTTAGGACCGGGGTATAAGCTGTTGCATCATGGTGTGGATGAGAAGAGAAATGGAGTAGGAGTCATCTTGAAGGAGGGGTTGGTCAGGAATGTACTAGAAGTGAAAAGAGTGTCAGACAGAATGATGAGTCTCAAGTTAGAAATTGAAGGCGTGATGTCCAATGTTGTTGGTGCTTATACCCCACAGGCAGGATGTGAGCTCGAAGAAAAGGAGAGATTCTGGAGTGAGTTAAATGAAGTTATGCAGAGAACCCCCAGTGGTGAAAGAGTGGTCATTGGTGCCGACTTCAATGGACACGTTGGTGCAGGCAACAGAGGGGATGAGGAAGTGATGGGCAGGTTTGGTATCCAGGATAGGGACACAGAAGGACAGACATTGATCGATTTTGCATAGAGTATGGAAATGGCTGTGGTGAATACTTCCTTCCAGAAGAGACAGGAGCATAGGATGACTTATAAAAGTGGAGGTAGGAGCACACAGGTAGACTACATCTTGTGTAGGTGATGAAACTTGCAGTGACTGCAAAGTAGTAGTGGGTGAGTGTTGCCAAACAGCATAGGATGGTGATGTGCAGGATGATGCTGATTGTAAGAAAGGTGAAAAAGGCAAAGGCAGAGCAGAAGACAAAGTGGTGAAAGCTAAAAAAGGAAGAGTGTCGTGTTGTCTTCAATGAGGAGTTGAAACAGGCTTTGGGTGGTCAGGGAGTGCTTCCAGATGACTGAACAACTACAGATAATGTGATCAGGGAGACAGGTAGGAGAGTAATTGGTGTGCCCTCTGAAAGGACAGTAGATAAGGAAACTTGGTGGTGGACTGAAGAAGTGCAGGAGTGTGTAAAAAGGAACAGGTTAGATAAGAAGAAGTGGGGCATAGAGAGGACCGAAGAGAGTAAACAGGAGTACAAGGACACACAGCGTAAGGTGAAGGTAGCGGTGTCAAAGGCCAAACAGAGGACATATGATGACTTGTATGATAGGCTGGACAGTAAGGAGGTAGAAAATGATCTATAAGGTTGGCACAGCACAGAAATAGAGATGGGAAAGAACGTGCAGCAAGTTAGAGTGATTAAGGACATAGAGCAGGCATGTGATTTGACCATCACCAAAATATCTGAAAATCAGCCAGGGTTGGGGGGTCTCCTCCCCCCTAAGCTCCTACCCACTGAAGCTCCCCCTCAAAAAAGCTCCTAGGTTATAAGCATTTCAGAAGGGGGAAAAAGCTATTTAATAACACTGAAAGAGCTCTCGAAAGTTTAATTTCTAATCTCCATATGCATACTGTACCTCAACTTGTGGGTTTATCATGTGGGATTCCAACACTAATAAAAGTGTCACAGTCACAAATTAAATAGTCACTCTTATAAATATGTCCTGCCTCACAACACTATTATAAACAGTCATTGTCTTTAAACACAATCTGGAAACAAACTGTACACACAACATGCTACATGACATACGTTTTTTGAATTGATGTTTCTTTGTCTTTAGTGCTTTAGCATGGCACTTTCTTGCTTCCTTTTGTGCAGCCTGAAATGTCCTTCTGGATGCTGAGGCATTTCGGTTGAGGTTGATTCATAGTTTTACATTTCCAATATTAATGAGCTACACACTCCCGCTGCTGTAAATGCCCTACATATAATCAGTTAATTACAAAAAAACTAGTGAGTTACTGTGGCAATAATTTATTTATTCTTAACAGCAGAAAAATGGTTCAGTGACCATAGAGTCGGCTCATTTGATTCAGTTCACAAAATAAACACATGAATGTCCTACGCCTAAAACATGCATGCATTCACAATAATTTGAAAAATATAATCGGAAACTAGACAACAAAACTCTCAAACATACCTCAAAATTAACTACTTGATCGGTGACAGAAACTGGTTGTTTCACTGGGTCTTTTCTTTGCACTGAAGTTTCTGGTCGAACGGCAAACAAAGGGTTAAGTCTGTAGGGTTCTGGAATCTTTGCCTGAACACCAAATATTCCTGCAATTGAATGCTATGGTTCCCTTTTCCATCCATTCCTACTTGAGCAGAATCTTTTCTCTCTATCATCGACATGCTTTTGATAGCTGAACAGATTGGAAGTGGCGTGAATATCTACGTACATCTTTCAACATCAGCGATTGGCTATTAGAAAGCCATCAGCCAATCAGCAGTAACGTTTCAAGAGAGGTCATTTTATGCAAAACTCGGAAGGGGAAAAAAAGTGAGAAAGGTTATTTTGACATATTCAGTGTGGAAAAAAAATATTTTTTTTTTAAATTGGGCCAATGAAAAAAAATCAGAATTCTGTGAATTCGCAGAAAAATCACATGTCACATGCCTGAGAGAGGGAAATGTATTGACTGATGACAGAAGTGTGCTGGGAAGATGGAAAGAATACTTTGAAGAGCTGATGAATGAGGAAAATGAGAGAGAGAAAAAAGGGTAGAAGAGGTGACTGTTGAGGACCAGGAAGTAGCAAAGATTAGTAAAGGTGAAATGAGGGGGGCATTGAAGAAGATGAAGAGTGGAAAGGCAGTTGGTCCTGATGACATACCGGTAACAGAATGTAAGTGTCTAAGCGAGGTAGCAGAAGATTTTTTGACACGGATATTCAACAAGGTCTTAGAAAGTGAGAGGATGCCAGAGGAATGGAGGAGAAATGTGCTTTTGTTGTAGCAAATACAGAGGAATAAAGTTGATGAGCCATATGATGAAGTTATGACAAAGAATAGCGAAAGCTAGACTAAGGGCAGAGGTCAGCATTTGTGAACAACAGTTTGGTTTCATACCAAGAAAGAGCACCACAGATGCAGTATTTGCTTTGAGGATGTTAATAGAGAAGTACAGAGAATGCCAGAGGAAGCTGCATTGTGCTTTTGTGGATCTGGAGAAAGCACATGACAGGGTGGCGAGGGAGGAACCGTGGTATTGCATGAGGAAGTGTGGAGTAGCAGAGAAGTATTTTGGAGTGGTCCAGAACATGTATGAGAGATGTAAGACAGTGGTGAGGTGTGCTGTTGGTGTGACAGAAGAGTTCAAGGTGGAGGTGGGACTGCATCAAGGGTCAGCTCTGAACCCCTTCTTGTTTGCTGTGGTGATGGACAGGTTGACAGACAAGGTTGGAGAAGAATCTCGATGGACTATGATGTTTGCAGATGACATTGTGATCTGTACTAAGAGCAGAGAACAAGTGCAGGAAATTCCAGAGAGATGGAGGTATGCCCTGGAAAGGAGAGGAATGAAGGTTAGCCGTAGTAAAACAGAATACATGTGTGTGAACGACAAGGACCCAAGAGGAATGGTGGTTAGCCGTAGTAAAACAGAATACATGTGTGTGAACGACAAGGACCCAAGAGGAATGGTGAGGTTACAGGGGGCACCTTAGGCTCAACAATCCGGAGCAATGGAGAGTGTGGAAAAGAGGTGAAGAAGTGTGTGCAGGCTTGTTGGAATGGTTGGAGAAAAGTCTCCGGTGTGATGTGTGATAGGAAGGTATCGGCAAGAATTAAGGCAAAATTGTAGAAGATGGTGTTGAGGCCAGCGATGTTATATAGTTTAGAAACAGTAGCCCTGGGGAAAAGACCGGAGGCAGAGCTGGAGGTAGCAGGAATGAAAATGTTGAGGTTCTCTTTGGGAATAACTTGGATGGATAGAATCAGGAATGAGTACATCAGAGGAACAGCACATTTAAGAGGTTTTGGAGACAGAGAGGCTAGGGTGAGATGGTTTGGTCATAGACAGAGGAGGGATAGTGAGTATATTGGTTGTAGGATGCTGAGGTTGGAACTACCAGGCAGAAGGCCTAGAGGAAGACCAAAGAGAAGATTTATGGATGTGGTGAAGGAGGACATGAAGGTAGTTGGAGGAAGAGTAGTTGAGGCAGAGGATAGGGAGGCAGATGATTCGCTGTGGCAACCCCTGAAGGGAAATGCTGAAAGGAAACGAAGAAGAAGAAGAGGAAGAGAAGAAGAAGAAGAAGAAGTTTATTGATTTTACATCTTTAATATATATTCAAATATACTTGTTTGTGGCAGGTTATATCATTTTTGGAGGGGTTGGAACCGATTAACTGGTTTTCTGCTGTTACGGATAGGAAAATTCCAGGACAACATCAGAACAAAACCCTACCCACCAACAACAAGTTAACATGAAGGAAATGCAAAGAAATACAACGACAGTAGTGCCGAACAACAATTGTACTCAAAATAATCACAACAGGAAATTTACATATCAAAATCAAAAGTTACAAAGTCAGACAGCTATATTTCCTATACACAGAACAAGGGATGGTTGGTCCACTCACAAATGTCCCAAAAAATAAAAGCACGGAATTTCTGGACTGGTCGGCTTGTATAATGTTAATCCGCTGGTCAATGAGATCCAAGAATGTGTGCCCCGGTATCCAAGAATGTCAATATCACTCAAAAAAAAAGGTTCAGCACAGGATCCCCGCTGTAATGTTCTTAATACGATGGTACCCTGCTTAAGGAAAAAGGAAAAAAAGAGGCTTTGTCGCTCTTTCAGCTTCTTGAAAAATCCCGACACAGTATCGGCATGCTCGGCCATTCCTTTCCGGGAAGGTAACCCTCAATTCGGTCCTTACCTAGACTAATTTTAAGGTTCCACAAGGCTCGGTTCAAACCCAGTGCATATGTAACCACAGTGTTTTACAATATTTTGATAAGTTTAAGCTGCCATACAATGCCTAATCTATATAATCAACTCAAATGTCTCAAATGTATATATATATATATATATATATATATATATATATATATATATATATATATATATATTTTTTTTTTTTTTTTTGTCCAAGTTTCTTTCTCTGTTAACATCAATATATCCTCCACTAAAAGTTGAGTCCTGTGCTCTGCATGTGATGCTTACAACTTCTCCCCATGTCTGCCTGGGATTCTTCCAAATACACTGGCTATGACTTGAAGATTGAGCTAGTTTTCCAGAGGTTGGGCGAGCTCAGCAGCAATATAGGTTTTAAGTGCCATGTCAACCCTAATGAGCAAAAGATCATTACATAGATAGCTAGCTCACTAAGTGTTTTGGAAGGCTAACCATTGGGATTCTCCGGCAAGTACAAGTCTATGCCAAATTACATCACATCACAGCGGCATAACTATCACCACCTGGAAAGCAATAACAGCTATCAGTGAGCTAAGCTTTCTGTTAACATGCTCCAAACATACCAAGAGACTTTCATAACTCCATCGGTACTGCGTCTTTAATTAATATCTGCCAGAACTTGTTTTATCAATGTCCAACATGAGTATAAAAAAACTTTAGAAGCCTGTAGAGTAGAAGAGTGAGAAGAGATGATGATGATGACTAGTAAAATTACATATTTGACAAAGCGACAAATCAGCGGGTGAAGTCAAACAGGTCAAATAGTTAAAAGATGGAAGAAGGAAATAAAATCATGGACATGGAGAACAAAGTGACTCGCTTGGAGTAGGACACAATGATTCATGATATCATAATCACAAGTCTAGTAATCAGACCTAAGAATTACTCAGAATACAAGGAGAATACATAAATGAGCACCACACCAAGAAAAATAAAGATATTTCTTGGAAAGCAGTGTTAATTTAGAAAACAGGACCAAAATCAATCGACTTGGATTGTCAGCTGCTAGTTCTTTATCAAGCTAAAAGATACACCAGGAGAGACCAACAGGCAGTGAATCAGGACTAGTTTAAGAGGTTTGAAAGACTAAAAAAGTATGATAGCAAATAGATACAGCTATTTTCAACAAAACTCACAGTATCTATTGCAATCATTCCACCTACTACTTCATCATCATTATCCTTTGTTCCACTTAATCCGAGGTCAGGTTGTGGGGGAAGCAGCCTAAAAAGTAAGGTTCAGATGTTCCTCTACCCAGTCACTTAATCTAGCTATTCTGTGGGGGACACCAATGTATTCCCAGACCAGCCGAGAGAAATAGTCTCTCCAGTGTGACATGCCCAAAACACCAAAGCATAGAGGCATTCAATTGGCATTCTAAAAAAAGATGCCTTAGCTACCTCAACTGGCTCAAAGCAGAGGGGCAGCAGGTATACACTTAGTTCTTCCCCCAGGATGGCTGAGTTTCTCATCCTATCTCTAAAGAAGCACCCGCCACTCTGTGAGGGAAGCTCATTTCAGTCACTTGTATCTGCGATCTTGTTCTTTCGATCTAATGTTAAACAATTTTACTGGTGATACATATAATACAGGATATGGTGACTATAATCCTAGCCAGCAGATGGGTCTAATTACACTGTCATCAAATCACAGGATATAATATGTTAATCCACCTTTATTTATAAAACACTTCAACAAAAAAAAAAACACTAGTTGATACAAAGTGCTGTACAGATGACTAAAGCATAAAAGCAATAAAATAATGAAATACAGGAATAAGACATGGCTATGTAGCTCCTCTTTACAAAAGTCAGCAATGGTTCATTTACATGAACCTCTCACCATGGACAGTGAGAGACATGGACGGCCTTTGATAACCCAGTTAACTGCACTGGGAAGACAGTGACAACCTGCTGAGAGTGGGGCTTGAACCACCAACCTTAGGATCACTGATCCAGCATCTTTACCACCAGGTCAACACTGGCCTTTTATTAGTTTTGCATTACTGTATATTATTTATGTATTCTGTACTTATGTTCATTTCCAGATTGCAGTTGGCTGCAATGTGCCAGACAGGCAAACTGAACAACCTGTCCACGTTCAGTATTCAGTAGACTATGGTGTGTCCTGGAAATACTTGGTGCTACAGTGCCTTCCAGCTAACCCTCACTGTGGGGGACAAATATCCCAGCCCTCTGTCTTCTTTCCTGCAGAAGGCTGGAAGAGAGCGATTTATCCACTGCCTGACAGCCTTACAGATATGTAAGTAAACACACACACACACACACACATACACACACACACACACACACACACACACACACACACACACACACACACACATATATATATATATATATATATATATATATATATATATATATATATATATATATATATATATATATATATGAAATTACTTCAATATTCGATGTGACATTTATGTAACATTTCATTCTATACTGGAAAACTAATGTTCAGAGGGACAGCACATGCAAGAGGTTTTGGAGACAGGATGCTGAGCTTGGAACTACTAGGCAGAAGGCCTAGAGGAAGACCAAAGAGAAGATTTATGGATGTGATGAAGGAGGACATGAAGGTAGTTGGTGTAAGAGAAGAAGATGCAGAGGATAAAGTGAGATGGAGGCAGATTATTTGTTGTGGCAACCCCTGAAGGACACAGGCGAAAGGAAAAGAAGAAGAAGAAGAAGAAGAAGGAAAGCATTCTATGGAATTTCTACGGAGACTGACATGGGTCACTAATATGACACTGAGCAGTCCAGTTGGCGAATTGCCAGAAAGAGTTATCGTGAAGAAGATCCAGAGGATAGGGTGAGGTGAGGAGGCCCCTGAAGGGAACAGCCGAAAGGAAAAGAAGAACTAACTAATATATAAATTGCACAATAAAATCGAGAGCAAATTTTAAATGAAAATGGTGGTATACAAAACTTTTGCACAATACTGTATATATATTTACAGAAGAATTCTATAATCACCTGAAGAGAGAGGATGGTTTCACCACCCCTCGAAACAGATCTGTAGTGATAAATGGAGTTTCAATAGAAAGTCTTTGTCCTGTCCTTTTATTTTTATTATTATTTGCTATACCAAAAAGTATTGAGCACTCTCCTACGGAAGGACTCAGAAAATCCTCTCTCTCTCTCTCTCTCTCTCTCTATATATATATATATATATATATATAGGCGGGGGGGCACTCACCAGTGTCTCTCTCCCTTATGCCGGTCTCAAGCCCGGACAAATGCAGAGGGTTGCGACAGGAAGGGCATCCGGCATAAAACTTCTGTCGAGGCCCGGGTTAATAACGACCACCATCAGTGCTGTTAACCAACAGGGTGCTGGTGGAAATTGGACGACTGCTGGTCGAAGAAGGAGGGGCGGGAGGCGTGTCCGTAGGCAGAGAGATAAGAGGAAATGTATGAGTCTAGGACTGAAAGTATGGACTTTGAATTTTGGAACTATGAACGATAAAGCTAGAGAGCTGGCTGACATGATGCAGAGGAGGAAGGTAGACATACTGTGTTCAGGAGACCAGGTGGAAAGGTAGCATGGCTAGAAGCTTAGGAGCAGGGCTTAAGCTGTTGTATTATGGTGTGGATGGGAAGAGAAATGGATTAGGAGTAATCATGAAGGAGGGGTTTGTCGGGAATGTTCTAGAAGTGAAAAGAGTGTCAGACAGAGTGATGAGTCTCAAGTTAGAAATTGAAGGCATGATGGTCAATGTTGTTAGTGCTTATGCCCCACAGGCAGGATGTGAGCTAGAAGATAAGGAGAGATTCTGGAGTGAGTTAGATGAAGTGATGCAGAGTACCCCCAGAGGTGAAAGAAGCATCAAGAAGCTCAAGGCCCCTTCTTGTTTGCCATGGTGATGGACAGGCTGACAGACAAGGTCAGACAAGAATCCCCATGGACTATGATATTTGCAGATGACATCGTGATCTGCAGTGAGAGCAGAGAACAAGTGGAGGAAAATCTAGAGAGATGGAGGTATGCCCTGGAATAGAGGAGAATGAATATTAGTCTCAGTAAGACAGAATACATGTGTGTGAACAACAAGGACCCAAGAGGAACGGTGAGGTTACAGGGGGCAGAGATAAAGAAGGTTGAGGATTTTAAGTACTTAGGCTCAACAATCCAGAGCAATGGAGAGTGTGGAAAAGAGGTGAAGAAGCATGTGCAGGCAGGTTGGAATGGATGGAGAAAAGTCCGGTGTGATGTGTGATAGGAGAGTATCCGCAAGAATGAAGGGAAAAGCGTACAAGACAGTGTTGAGGCAAGCGATGTCGTGTGGTTTCGAGACAATGGCCCGGTGGAAAAGACAGGAGGCAGAGCTGGAAGTAGCAGAGATGAAAATGTTGCGGTTTTCTCTGGGACGAACGAGGATGGATAGGATCAGGAATGAGTACATCAGAGGGACAGCACATGTTAGATGTTTTGGAGACAAAGTCAGAGAGGCTAGATTGAGATGGTTTGAACATGTACAGAGGAGGGATAGTGAATATATTGGTAGTAGGATACTGAGGTTGGAACTACCAGGCCGAAGGCCCAGAAGAAGACCAAAGAGAAGATTTATGGATGTGGAGAAGGCGGACATGAAGGTCGTTGGAGTAAGAGTAGAAGATGCAGAGGATAGGGAGAGATGGAGGCAGATCATTTGCTGTGGCCACCCCTGAAGGGAACAGCCAAAATGAAAAGAAGAAGCTCCCCGACTTACGTTCATCCTTTTTACATTTTTCATCATCATCATCATCATCATCGTCATCATCATCATCATCATCGTCTTCCGCTAAGTCCAGGGTCAGGTCGCAGGGGCAGCAACCTAACCAAAGAGGTTCAGACGTCCCTCTACCCAGCCACCTCCTCCAACTCTCCCGGGGGGACACCAAGGCAGTCCCAGACAAGCCGAGAGACATAGTCCCTCCAGCATGTTCCAGGTCGACCCCGGGGTCTCTTCCTGGTTGGACATGCCCGAAACACCACACCAGGGAGGCGTCCCGGAGGCATTCTTACCAGATTCCCGAGCCACCTCAACTGGCCCCTCTCAATGCGGAGGAGCAGCGGATCTACTCCGAGCTCTCCCACGGATGGTAGAGCTTTTCACCTTATCTCTAAGGGAGAACCCCGCCACCTGATGAAGGAAGCTCATTTCAGCCGCTTCTATCCGGGATCTTGTTCTTTCAGTCACTACCCAAAGCTCGTGATCATAGATGAGGGTTTGAACGTTGATCTACTGGTAAATTGAGAGCTTTGCCTTGCGACTCAGCTCCTTCTTCACCACGACGGACCGGTACAGGCACAGCTTAACAGCAGAGTCTGCAGCGATCTGTCTGTCGATATCTCGCGCCATCCTTCCCTCACTCGTGAACAAGACTCCAAGATACTTAAACTCCTCCACTTGGGGCAGGACCTCATTCCTGGCCCGAAGGGTGCATTCCACCCTTGTTCAACTGAGAACCATGGCCTCAGACTTGGAGGTACAGATCCTCATCCCGGCTGCTTTGCACTCGGCTGCGAATCGCTCCAATGAGAGCTGGAGGTCCTTGATGAAGCCAAAAGGACAACATCATCCGCAAAAAGCAGAGACGAGATCTGATGGCCACCAAACCAGAACCCCTCATTGCCTCGACTGCGCCCAGAAATTCTGCCCATAAAAATTATGAACAGAATCGGTGACAAAAGACAGCCTTGGCGGACTCCAACTCCCAACGGAAACAAATTCGACCTGTTGTTGCCAATACGGACCAAACTCTGGCTCCAATGATCCAGCGTCCGAATGGCTCGTAGCAATGGATCCGGAATGCCGTACTCTCGGAGCACCCCCCACCAGATCGTTCGAGGGACACGGTCGAAAGCCTTCTCCAAATCCACAAAGCACATGTGGACAGATTGGGCAAACTCCCATGCCCCCTCCAGAATCCTGTGGAGTGTATAGAGTTGGTCAAGAGTGCTTCAGCCAGGACGAAAACCACATTGTTGCTCCTGAATCCGAGGTTTGACTATCGGTCGGATCCTCCTCTCTCGTACCCCTGCATAGACTTTCTCAGGTAGGCTGAAGAGTGTAATTCCACAATAATTCGAACACACTCTCCGGTCTCCCTTCTTAAAAATCGGGACCACCACCCTAGTTTGCCAATCCAGAGATACAGCCCACGATGACCACACAATGTTGTAGAGACATGTCAACCAAGACAGTCCTACAGCATCCAGAACCCTGAGATATTCCGGGCAGATCTCGTCCAACCCTGGGGCTCGACCACCGAGGAGCTTTTTGACAACCTCAGTGACCTTCACTCCAGTGATGGGCGGACCCCCACCAAAACCCCCAGGGACTTCCTCTTCCACGGAGGGCAAACAGTGTTTGTGGAGAACTGCTTCCCCCTCCTAAGGCGTCGAATGGTGGTCCAGAACCTTTTTGAGGCCAATCAATAATCATTCTCCAGGCCCTCACCGAACTCCTCCTACGCCTGAGATTTTGCATCTGCAACAGCCTCAGCTGCAGCACGTTTGGCCTGCCGGTACCTGTTGGCTGCCTCTGGAGTCCCACAGGCTAATAAAACCCGATAGGCCTCTTTCTTCAGCTGGATGGCCCCCTTCACCGCAGGTGTCCACCACCGGGTGTCTACCACCGGGTTCGGGGATTACCGCCACGACAAACACCGATGACCTTATGGCCACAGCTATGGGCTGCCGCCTCAGCAATGGAGGCACGAAACATGGTCCATTCGGTTTCCATGTCACCCGCGTCCTCTGGGACGTGATTGTAGCTCTGCCGGAGGTGGGAGTTAAAGGCCTCACGGACAGGGGACTCTGCCAAACGTTCCCAGCAGACCCTGATTACATGCTTGGGCCTGCCAGGTCTGGAAGGCAGCCTCCCACACCACCGAAGCCAACTCACCACCAGGTAGTGATCGGTAGACAGCTCAGCTCCTCTCTTCACCCGAGTGTCCAGAACATACGGTTGCAAGTCCAATGACACGACTACAAAGTCAATCATGGAATTGCGACCTAGGGTTTCCTGGTGCCAAGTGCACTTATAGGCACACTTATCTTCAAACATGGTGTGCGTGATAGACAAACTGTGACAAGCACAGAAGTCTAACAACAAAACACCAGTCAGGTTCAGACTGGAGAGGCCGTACCTACCAATCACACCCTTCCAGGTCACAGTATCATTTCCCACATGAGCGTTGAAGTCTCCCAAGACTACGAGTGAGTCTCCCGAGGGAGCGTTCTCCAACACCCCCCCAAAGAATCCAAAAAGGGTGGGTACTCTGAACTGTCACTTGGTGCATAAGCTCAAATAACAGTCAGGACCCGAAGATGGAGGGAAGCTACCCTTTCCTCAACTGGGGAGAACTCCAACATTTGGGCACCGAGACGGGGGGCAACAAGAATACCCACACCGGCTCGCCACCTCTCCCCATGAGCAACTCCAGAATAGAATAAGGTCCATCCTCTCTCGAGATGGATGGTTCCAGAGCCCTAGCTATGCGTTGAGGTGAGCCCGACTATATCTAGTCGGTGTATCTCCACCTTGCTCACCAGATCAGGCTCCTTCCCCGCCAGAGAGGTGACATTCCATGTCCCAAGGGTCAGAGTAAGTAGCCGAGGATCGGTCCGACAGAACCCATGCCTTCGGCTGCCACCCAACTCACACTGCACCCGACCCCTAAAACTCCTCCCACGGGTGCAGGTTCCATGGGAGGGTGGACCCATGTCTCCTTTTCGGGCTAAGCCCGGCCAGGCTCCATGGGCAGAAGCCCGACCACCAGGCGCTCTCTTCGAGCTCCTTCCCCTGGGCCTGGTTCCAGAAGGGAACCCCGGTGACCCGCATCCGGGTAAGGGAGACTGCTTCCTGTACTCTCTCTCTCAGATGTCATGTGTCATTGGGGTTTTTTGAATCGCACTTCGTCTGGACCTTCACCCCGGACCTGTTTGCCTTGGGTGACCCTACCAGGGGCATTTGCCCCTGACAACATAACTTCTAGGATCATTAGGTCGTGCAAACCCCTCCACCACGATAAGGTGGCGATTCAGGGAGGGGATTTTTTCAATTTTACGCCCCCCCCCAAAAAAAAAAAAAAAAAAAAGTCAAATTTTGAGTTTAGACGTACCGACGTAGTATGCTGATCTAATGATGCAATAATGCTGCATTCATTGTTTACAAACTACAGACTAAGTGTTCAGTTCAGTTCATTTTCTGTACCCGCTTAATCCTAATTTGGGTCGCAGGGAGGCTGGTGCCCATCCCAGCCAACTTTGGGCGAGGGCAGAGTACACCCTGGACAGCTCGCCAGGCCATCGCAGGGCGGAAACACGCTGACGGCTTTGCAGCCTACTCTTGTCAAAAGTCAGCAATGGTTCTTTTACATGCCTCACACCATAGAAAGTGAGAGACATGGCCAGCCTTTGATAACCCAGTTAGCTCCACTGGGGGGGACAGTGACAACCTTGTGGAGAGTGGGACTCGAACCCCAACCTTTGGATCAGCGATCCAGCGCTCTATACCACTAGACCACCACTGCCCCATATATATATATATATATATATATATATATAGATATAGATATAGAGAGAGAGCGTGTTACTCTTGTGTTAAGACGTCGTCTCTGTGATCTTTGTGTTTGCACAGTTAGCTTTGCTGACTGTGCTCCACTGACTCAGTGCAGGTTGTGTTCTAAACGAGTTCAACGGCACCCTTGTGCACTTGAAAGACCGGAAGTCCATATAACCCACAGCAAGTACACTACTTTTGCAAGGACACTACTTTCGGTACAGTAGGCCCTTGACTATTCGCGGTTTTGGACCCACGGTTTGAGTATTCGCTGATTGCCGAGCAACCGGCACGTGATTCAAATTCAGCCAATAGCTGCCCTCCTTTCTCCTAATTGGTTGAGCTGATGTCCCTCTGCGCTGCAATCTAAGCATGAAGCTCGTGCATCTTGTTTCGCAAGGACTGAACACTTTAAAGCAGTATAGCCGGAAGTGCTAACCAAGCGCTGGAGAATCTGAAAACTCCGCCTGGGCTTATTGTTAGCATTGAGCTCCCATAGCATAACAGCTCACGATAGGAGTTGTTGCATGCTCAGTTGCCAGAAGCTGAAGCTGCTCATAGCTGTAGTAGGGTCGACCGATCAAAGACGAGCATGGTGCAAAACATGAACAAACAAATAAAACAAATGAAAACGAACAAAAACAATTTGACTCTGAGAACTCCACGACGTTGCCCTCTCGTGACACGTCACTCCAAGTTCAATGTAAAAGGGCATGAAGTGTAATAAAGTTTCTCCTTTTGGTATCATTTGTTAAACATGCTACAGAACATAAAATCTCATGCACAAACATTCTCAGAATTAACTTAAGTACTGTACTGGAATAATAATTGAAAAAGACTTTAAAACGATTGCTTTACAACAGTATATGCTGCATAATGTTTATATATTTTATTACTGAATATCACAGAACAAAATTGAAAGGTTTTTCTTAATCATGACTATATTTTACTACAATACTGTATTAATGAGTCAGACTGTCTCATATAAAATGTAATACTTTATGTAATATTTCATTTTTTTTGGGGGGGGGTTTGCAAATAAATGTATGTGTGTTTTGTTTTATGGCATCCTATAGTGCTATTCGCTTTCGATTCTATCAACAACATTCAGACACACAATGGGCAGTACATAACATTTACATTGGACCTGCATGTGAAAACCACTGTGGTGGTCATGGCGACTGTTTAGATCAACACTGCCTCTGTGATCCAGGATTTTCAGGACAGAACTGCTATGCTGACTCAGCCTTAAAGGTAAAATCTTGTACTCCTCCTATACACAAGAAAAAAAAAGTTAATGTCTGTATTTACACAAGTTTGTACATTTTTAGGAAACCCTAAAGGAGCGTTTTGAATGGCAGGGGTCCAATGGTTCACAGTGGCAAATTTTGGAGGGAGGTCATCCATGCACAGACTGTAAACCACTGGTTGAAGGAAATGTCTTGTATTTTAGTGGAACTAATTCTAGACAGGCAGTCACAACTGACCTTGATCTTCGAGGAGCCAAGTACTGAAGTTATTTTAAAATTGTATTTTCATTGCATGACAATGTGATATCAGACCATGGCGGTTAAGAAAACCTTCTATCTCAGATGCTTCTTCTTGGTGTTATCTTTTAATGGGGGACTTAGGTTTGTAGAATACTGGACCAGAATTGGAAGTGAGAACAACAAGAAAATGTGCCATTATCCATCTTGTAGAATGGAAGGTGTATTACTGGATTATTCTTCTGATGGAGGTTTGTTAGATAAGATGTTTTCTTAACCTAACATCGTTGCTGTTTATTTTTTAAAAGACAAATAGTGAATTCTTCTCTGCTCTGCCCCAAAAAACACAACGGTAAAGGGATATCATGGACACTTCTTCATGAAATGGATTATTTGAAGTATTTGTCAGGAAGGAGAGATTACATACTGCTGCCTGAGGGAGCTTTGACCAATGCAACACGTCTGCGCTGGTGGCAACCATTCAAAGTATCTTCAGATTTGCTAGCCCCCAGTCCTGACCGTGCTCGGTGGGCCCTTGATAACATCATGGTTGGAGGCTCCGAAATCAACCCAAGTATGCTGCTGGATAACTTTGATGAAGGTATTTCCCATTTTGAATGCTATTTACTGAGCATGGTAATGTGCTTTCATAATAGATATAATATTTTGAGCAAGTTGGTCTGAAAAGCCATATATAGCTTTTTAACTACCTGGATAAAATGCTCAGCTACTTTGCTGTTAGACCCAGGGACATTCATTCATTCATTCATTTTCTGAACCACTTAATCTTAATTAGAGTCTCAGAGAGGCTGGCACTCATCTCAACAAACTCTGGGTGAGGGCGGAGTAAACTCTGGACAGCTCACCAGGCCATTGCAGGGCCAACACTCACACAACCATTCATACTCACACCTAGGGTTGATTTGGAAAAGTCAATTCACCTACTGTGCATGCTTTTGGACTTTTGGAAGAAACTGCAGTACCCAGAGGAAACCCACACAAACACAGGGAAAACATGCAAACTCCACATAGACACATCCAAGCTGGGAATCAGGACCAGCTTGCTGTAAGGCCACTGTACCACCCTAGACTCAGTGACCCTGTATTTTATTTTATCTTAGCGTTCATGGCTCCTCTCCCACCCCATAGAACAAAATAAAATTGCAATTTTTTGGAAGGGATAATGATTAATATGTAAGAAATGAATGGCTGTGGTGGTTTGTTTTAGTGGCACATGTACTCTCTGGGTCATTTTTTATGACTACCACATGGGCTACAGGCTACCAAGCATGCAGACAACTTTTTTGTTTGTTTGTTTGTTTGTTTGTTTTTTCCATCCAGGAAAGCATATGTAGTTCCCCAAGTTTAAGGAAAATATTTTGTTTGGCATTGTACAATATAACCTGAAGAGCAACGTCAACATTTTTTCTATTTACATTATGTATTAAGTTATTATTCTACATTTAGATTTTTAGCATTGCTCTAGTTCATTGTTACAATGACATGGGAAATATTTTATAATTTTCAGTCACTGCAGTTAGGAACCATCTGTATATCAGTCTCTGTAATTTTAGTAAGTATGTAATAAGTTTATCTTTAATGAAACCTGTTTTAACGAAAGAGCTTCTGGGACTTCAAAACGAGGGGGAAAAGCAGTTATATTTACTGACATGAAGGAAGAACTACACTCAAAAGATGTTGATCAGCTCCTCAAAGAATCTCTGCTGGAGTCTGCTGTCAGTTCTCGAAGACACAACATCCTCAAGACCATGCATGCAAAGCCTGTTTGATGCTGTGTTTGATAATTACACAGCCTACTACCAGGGAAGCCATGAGAACAGCTTACATCAGGGGTGTCTGATCTTATTCACAAAAGCCCAGTGGGGATACAGGTTTTCAGTCCAGCCAAGCAGGAGCTTGTGAGTTCATTGTCAGAAAGATCTGTGTTTTCTCTCCGTGAAACCAATCTAACTATAGCGGTTCAAAAAAAAAAAGGTGTCCTAAAACTGTATGATATGTTACATCATCAAAATAAGGGTTTCAGCACACCTGACATGGCGCCCAAAGTCTTATTTCCAATTTAGTTTACAACATTACATTTTGCTTCTCTCATGAGGCATAGATTTTACAATGAGAGGCCACTCAACCAAGAACGCTATCTGGCAGCTAATGATGTACAGTTTAATGAAGTTCAGAGTCCCAGACTGCATATTATTCCTCCGGTTCCCAGAACCATCCTGAAATTGAAATCCTAACCCAAAATCATGGTTTGGACACACCTAAATGTGGTGTTCCAGGCGTTAAATATCCAACCCATGGAGGTTATTCATAAATTTTAAGCATGTTTATGATTATGTAGCATCACATGCTCATAAATCAGTAACTATATTACAATTCAACGGATCAAAATTTAGGAAAGGGTAAAAAATTATAGAACTCTGTTCAATGGCAATCAACATTTTCTTTTGCGAACTGTAAAAAGTCAGAAAAAAATGTTTCTACTTAACTCAGTGCTTCTCAATTAGCCCCTCCCCCCACACTATAAATAGTGTCATTTGTCGATAAAATTGTTATAAGTAATCCTTTGCATAACACTGTATCATTATGAACATGATGGAATGCAAAAAAATAAGATATATATATATATCTATATATCAACTTTCAACAAAAAATAACTTTATGAACAATTTTTTAGTCTTTACACAAAACGATTTAAAAATGCAGCCATGAGGTGGGGGGGGGGGGGGCACTAACCAGTTTCTCTCCCCCTCATGCCGGTCCCAAGCCCGGAGAAATGCAGAGGGTTGTGTCAGGAAGGGCATCCGACGTAAAAACCAATGCCAAACATTTATGATGCAAATCAGAAGTATTACCCCCATACTGGATCGGTAGAGGCCCGGGTTAACAACGACCGCCATCAGTGCTGTCAATCAACAGGGTGCTGATGGAAATTGGACTACTGTTGGTCGAAGACGTCGAAGAAGGAGAGGTGGGAGGCGTGTCCGTAGGCAGAGAGAGAAGAGGAAAGGCATGAGTCTAGGACTGAGAGTGGGGACTTTGAATGTTGGAACTATGCAAAGAAAAGGTAGAGCTGGCTGACATGATGCAGAGGAGGAAGGTGGACATACTGTGTGTTCAGGAGACCAGGTGGAAAGGTAGCAAAGCTAAAAGCTTAGGAGCAGGGTTTAAGCTATTTTTTCACGGTGTGGATGGGAAGAGAAATGGAGTAGGAGTCATCTTGAAGGAGGGGTTTGTCAGGAATATTCTAGACGTGAAAAGAGTGTCAGACAGAGTGATGAGTCTCAAGTTAGAAATTGAAGGCGTGATGGTCAATGTTGTTAGTGCTTATGCCCCACAGGCAGGATGTGAGCTAGAAGAGAAGGAGAGATTCTGGAATGACTTAGATGAAGTGATGCAGAGTACCACCAGAGGTGAAAGAGTGGTCATTGGTGCAGACTTCAATGGACATGTTGGTACAGGCAACAGAGGGGACGAGGAAGTGATGGGGAGGTTTGGTATCCAGGACAGGAACGCAGAAGGACAGATGTTGATAGATTTTGCAAAAAGGATGGAAATGGCTGTGGTGAATACTTTCTTCCAGAAGAAACAGGAGCATAGGGTGACTTATAAAAGCGGAGGTAGGAGCACACAGGTAGACTACATCTTGTGTAGGCGATGTAATTTGAAGGAAGTCAGTGACTGCAAAGTCATAGTGGGTGAGAGTGTTGCCAAACAGCATATGATGGTGGTGTGCAGGATGACTCTGATGGTGAGGACGGTGAAGAAGGCCAAGGCAGAGCAGATGACAAAGTGGTGGAAGCTGAAAAAGGAAGGGTGTCATGTTGTCTTCACTGGGGAGTTCAAGAAAGCTTTGGGTGGTCATGAAGTGCTTTCAGATGACTGGACAACTATAGCTAATGTGATCAGGGAGACAGGTCGGAGAGTACTTGGTGGGTCCTCTGGAAGGAAAGTAGATGAGGAGACTTGTTGGTGGAATAAGGGAGTGTAGTAGTGTGTACAAAGGAAGAGGTTAGCTAAAGGGTCGGTCACACAGCGTTTTATGGCTTAATCATGGCCAAACCCCATCCAAAAATGGTTTCCCATGAAGCAGACGGTATTGTTCATGTTGATGTTGAGTGTAAGACGTGCTACAGTTGGTTTTTAGACGTGGCAGGACGTGGGGAAAAATTTGAACGGCGCTGGACGTGGAAAAAAGTTTTGAACTGCTCAAAATTTTAGACCACGGACGACCACATGGTAAAGACGTGCTCAAGATGTGCAACACACGTGAAACACACATAATAATCCATGTTCTGGCAGTGATAAAAACTTGGGGAGACGTGATAAGATGCAAAAGTGGCAATCCACCCCTCTGACGACGCCGAGCCGCAGTTATTAGTGATTAGGCAGTGCTATGGCAGTGCTATGGCAGTGGAGTGCCCATTTTATGTCCGCTCTCAAGACGTGATCGACAGTGATACAGACGTGATGAGACCGTGATTAGCCGTGGTAACTTGCAGTTTTTTTCCCATGTTCGAACACGTGTTTTGCCTAAGTTGCCTTACACGTTGCTGGACGTGATTAGCCATGTTTAGGCAGTGTTTTAGCACTGGAACAGCCGCGACAGTCTTACTACCTAAAAAGCACATACAAAGCATGGCCAAGCCAAAATTGACCAAAAGTTATCACTTACGACCATGTCCACCAGATTTTCAGAACTTTTTGTATGTGATTTAGACGTGGAATGCTGTGTGACCGGGGCTTAAGAAAAAGTGGGACATTGAGAGAACTGAAGAGAGTAAACTGGAGTACAGGGAGACCCAGAGTAAGGCAAACTTAGCGGTGTCAAAAGCCAAACAGAGGGCGTATGATGACTTGTATGCTAGGTTGGACAGTAAGGAGGGAGAAAATGATTTATACAGGTTGGCACAGCAGAGAAATAAAGATGGGAAGAACATGCAGCATGTTAAAGTGAAAAACTACAGCTATTTATACAGCTATTTCAGCCACTCTGGATGCCAATAACATCGACAGTAATGATGTTGAAGAGCTATGGACCAGGCTGAAAGAATCCACTTACTCTGCAGCTGAAGCTATCTATACTAGGCCATCTAGGGAAGAAATCACCAAATTGGTTCTGAGAGAATGAGGAAGTTATCCAGAGCCTTCTATTAGAAAATCAGAAAGCAAACAACAAACTCGCTGTTCTCTGTCTGATAAGCCATTATGTAATTTCTTCATTTTCATGGGTAAAAACCCCTGTAGTGGTTATCATACTTTGGTGATTGGTGAATAAACACTTGAAAACCTACTCTTGGTCAGTCAATGTGCTTTGTCTGCTGATCACTCCAGCTAGCTGAGTGAGATTTGGGAACTGATCTGCAAGAAGGCTGGCTTAGGACTACTTGAAGACCCTAACAACCACTCTAACAAACTTCTCTGCCACTCCAGACCTCTTCATGCAATACCACAGTTCCTCTCTTGGCACCCTGTCATATGCTTTCTCCAGATCCACAAAGGCACAATGCAGCTCCTTCTGATCTTCTCTGTACTTCTCTATTGACATCCTCAAGGCAAACACTGCATCTGTGGTGCTCTTTCTTGGCATGAAACCAAACTGTTGTTCACAAATGCTGACCTCTGCCCTTAGTCTAGCTTCCACTATTCTTTCCCATAACTTCATCGTATGGCTCATCAACTTTATCCCTCTGTAGTTGCCACAACTCTGCACGACTCCCTTGTTCTTAAAAATGGGCACCAGCACACTTCTCCTCCATTGCTCTGGCATCCTCTTACTCTCTAAGACCTTGTTAAATGTTCTTGTCAGAAAATCTACTGATACCTCTCATAGACACTTCCATACCTCCACCGGTATGTCATCAGGACCACCTGCCCTTCCATTCTTCATCCTCTTCAATACCCTCCTCACTTCACCCTTACTAATCTTTGCTACTTCCTGGTCCTCAACAGTCACCTCTTCTACTCTTTTTTCTCTCTCATTTTCCTCATTCATCAGCTCTTCAAAGTACTCTTTCCATCTTCCCAGCACACTTCTGTCATCAGTCAATACATTTCCCTCTCTGTCCTTTATCAATCTAACTTGCTGCACGTCCTTCCCATCTCTATTTCTCTGCTGTGCCAACCTGTATAAATCATTTTCTCCTGCCTTACTTTCCAACCGAGCATTCAAGTCATCAAAAGCGCTCTGTTTGGCCTTTGACACTGCTACCTTTGCCTTATGCTGTGTCTCCCTGTACTCCTGTTTACTCTCTTCGGTTTTCTCAATGTCCCACTTCTTCTTAGCTAACCTTTTCCTTTGTACACACTCCTGCACTTCCTCATTCCACCACCAAGTCTCCTTATCTACTTTCCTTCCAGATGACACACCAAGTATTCTCCTACCTGTCACCCTAATCACATTAGCTGTACTTGTCCAGTCATCTGGAATCACTTCCTGACCACCCAAAACCTCCTTCAACTCCTCTTTGAAAACAACACGACTCTCTTCCTTTCTCAGCTTCCACCACTTTGTCTTCTGCTCTGCTTTTGACTTCTTCACCTTTCTTACCATCAGCATCATCCTGCACACCACCATCCTATGCTGTTCGGTAACACTCTCACCCACTACTACTTTGCAGTCACTGACTTTCTTCAAATGTTATCGCTTACACAAGATGTAGGCTACCCGTGTGCTCCTACCTCCGTTTTTATTAAGTCACCCTATGCTCATGTCTCTTCTGGAAGAAGGCATTGACCACAGCCATTTCCATCCTTTATGCAAAATCTATCAACATCTGTCCTTCTGTGTTCCTACCCTGGATACCAAACCTGCCCATCACTACCTCATCACCTCTGTTTCCTGCACCAACATATCCATTGAAATCTGTACCAATGACCACTCTTTCACCTCTGGGGTACTCTGCATCACTTCATGTAACTCACTCCAGAATCTCTCCTTCTCTTCTAGCTCACATCCTGCCTGTGTGGCATAAGCACTAACAACATTGAACATCATACCGTCAATTTCTACCCTGAGGCTTATCACTCTGTCTGACACTCTTTTAACTTCTAGAACATTCCTGACAAACCCCTACTTCAAGATGACTCCTACTCCATTTCTCTTCCCATCCACACCATGAAAAAACAGCTTAAACCCTGCTCCTAAGCTTTTAGCCTTGCTATCGTTCCACCTGGTCTCCTGAAAAGTAGTTATGTTTATGTAAAACTGTAGATTTGAACTAATTTGTTTAAATTCATCCGGACTTTTTACTCATTGCCTCACCTCTTTTTGCAGATATTCCAGTTGAACACACTTGTGGTATTGTTCCCATGATAAATATTTTTGTGGAAGTTTCTTCCCAACACTGTTGCAGAAGTTTCTATAAACATGTTGTACTTCTTGGTAGATTTTGTCCTGTCCGTTCACTTCATCTCATATAAGCTCAATGGGAATTAAGTCAGGAGACGGTGCTGGGGCCATTCCATGATTTGAATCCAAACACATTCCTTTCTTCTCAAATAGTTCTGATGTACTGCTCACCATTATTCTTTTTCAGGTCATTCACTGGATTTGAACTGCTTATTTCAATAAAAAATGAAAAGAAAATGATTACTGTTCCCAAGGTGAGGGGGTTCAAGGCCCACTACCAATGGATTGTAACTGCTGTCAGCATAATCCTTCCAGGGCTGTTTTTGTGTTGGATAGTTCTTAACCACATTCGGAATTTCCTTAATTATTTTTGCTTGATGTACTCCAATAAGTTTACCTTTCTGAATTGCAGTGACATCTTTTTCACAACCAGAGTATGTCTTTTCCAACATGGCGGTTTAAGAAGTGCAAAGCTATTCACCCTTCACTTATGGTTATGTAATGTGTTATCAGCTAAAACATTAATCACTGCAGTAATCATCCAATCAAAAGCTCTAACTTATTTGCTCATTTAAATACAGTTGTCTATGTTTTTGTTCTTGGCAGGGTAGTGTAATCTCTCTCTCTCTCTCTCTCTCTCTCTCTCTCTCTCTCTCTCTCTCTAAACAAACCCATAGAGGATGTATCTCATGAAGAACACTGGAGTTTCTATCCAAATGGAGTGCGAACAGCAGGTTTTTGTGGTAATCCTTCTTTTCATCTGTATTGGCCCAACAAAAAACAGGATGGAACCTACAACATTTTGTTGACTCGAGAACTCATTGTTCAGCCAGGATACATCATGCAGTTCAAGGTTAGAATCGAATATGTTATTTGTAATATTATACGGTGTTATGCAAAAGTGTTTGCCAATTTGTGACATTATTTTTCAAGTTTGTCACTGCCATCCATTTCAGATCAAGAAAACCTAAATATTATACAAAGATAAAACACAAGTAAACAGAAAATTCAATTTTCAGTGCCAATTGCATTTATTCAGAAAAAAAAAACAAAAAAAAAAAACATCTGAACCTCCAAGGGCCCGTGTGAATAACTAATCACCCCAAAATCTAATAGCTGGTTGAACCACATTTTGCAGCAATAACTGCAATCAAGCATTTCAATAAGAGGCGATGAGCCTTTCACATCACTGTGATGGTATTTTAGCCCACTCTTCTCTGCAGAATTGGTCTGGCATTTCTTGGCAAAATGGAATCAGTGTGATCAATGTGAGCCTCAAATTTACACACACATGCAGAAGAAGAAAGTAAAATGGTATCTAAGATCAGTGATTAGCGATTAGTGATTAGATCAGTGGTGGTTTTACTGGTTGATGTGAGGAATCCACATTTCAGGGTGTCAAAATCATTCAACAGCCCCCACACTTCCACTCCCACTCCATGAAAAACAGCTGTCCTTTTGTTATCTGACCTCCCTTCTTCCAATTTACAATTGTGGATAAGGGGAACAAGCCTCCAGAGAATCCTGGAGATCTGGCCTGAGGGAACAAATTGCATTAGAAAACACAACACAGTCATGTGGCTAACTGTCATTTTCAGCATTTAATGGTGACATTAGACATTTCAAGCAAAACAGTGTTATATCTCAACCACCTAGTGGTGGTCATGTGTGCTCTCCTCTGTTCCAGAAGAAGCTGTGACATTACATGTAGGACCAAAAATGTTAGACCACTGTACCCCACTGTCTCATTCATCAGCCTGTAGGTGGCTTCCACAAGCCTGCTGGAAGTTACAAGGTTCCCAGAACCTTAAGTAAAGAGGCTTAGCACTTCTGCTTTATTACTTTATCACTTGTGATTACATATCCAAAAGTCAATTTGTGTGTTTTTGTTTTGTTTTGTTTTGTTTTGTTTTTGTTTTTCCCCTGGTTACTAGGGCAGTAATCTTGGTTCCTACAAGGCCTTTGGAAAGTTTAACAGACAGTGTCTTGTCCTGGACTTTTTTCAAGAGAGCTCCTTTTGGTTTGGACTTATCAGTCTTTTCTCCCATGTGCCTCGCCATAGAAAAAGGATTCTGTTTAAAATGTTCACTTTCCAGCACATTGGAAGAGTCCCAACTAGTTTGCCTTTCTTACAGCTGCTTTCTCTTGGTGGCCACAAGAGAAGAATTTGGCTCATTCTCACAAACTGACATAATGTGACCATCTCTGCACTGAAAACAATACCAAAGTTTTGGCCTACTGTTTGTGTGTGCTACTTTCTTTTTCATAGGTTATGCTTCAACCTTGGCACTAGCTACAGGAGGCTTGCATAAGCATGGCCAGACTCAGACAAACATGTAGTCTGTGCATAAAGATAGATGGACTTTCTCCATCATTCTGCACCCTATTCATGAATCTAGAAAATAGCTCGTCATCATCAACAGTCCCATATGTGGAATCAAACATTGCATTTTGGCAGAAGGTTTAGCTTGAGGACGTAAACACCTGATGAGAAAGAAGCAAGCTGTCAATGATGTAGTATGCGATGAAGATGAGAAGCAGGTGGCTCATTCATGAAGGAAATTCATGAAACACACACACACACACACACACACACACACACACACACACACACACACATATATATATATATATATATATATATATATATATATATATATATATATATATATACTAATCCTTCTAAAAAATAGCATTTTGTGATAAAGTTTATTATTTTCTGTAAAGTACTGATAAACATTAGACTTCCATATATTTTAGATTCATTACACACAACTGAAGTAGTTCAAGCCTTTTATTGTTTTAATATTGATAATTTTGTCAAAAAAGTAAAGAAAAACCAAAAATCCCTATCACAAAAAATTAGCATATTTCATCTGACCAATAAAAAAAATTGTTTTTAATACAAAAAAGTCAACCTTCAAATAATTATGTTCAGTTGTGCACTCAATACTTGGTCGGGAATCCTTTTGCAGAAATGACTGCTTCAATGTGGTGTGGCATGGAGGCAATCAGCCTGTGGCACTGCTGAGGTGTTATGGAGGACCAGGATGCTTCGATAGCGGCCTTGAGCTCATCCACAGTGTTGGGTCTGGTGTCCCTCAACTTTCTCTTCACAATATCCCACAGATTCTCTATGAGGTTCAGGTCAGGAGAGTTGGCAGGCCAATTGAGCACAGTAATACCATGGTCAGTCAACCATTTACCAGTGGTTTTGGCACTGTGAGCAGGTGCCAGGTCTTGCAGAAAAATGAAATCTTCATCTCTATAAAACTTTTCAGCAGATGGAAGCATGAAGTGCTCCAAAATCTCTTGATAGCTAGCTGCATTGATCCTGCCCTTGATAAAACACAGTGGGCCAACACCAGCAGCTGACATGGCATCCCACTGACTGTGGGTACTTGACACTGGACTTCAGGCATTTAGGCATTTCCTTCTCCCCAGTCTTCCTCCAGACTCTAGCACCTTGATTTCCAAATGACATGCAAAATTTGCTTTCATCCAAGAACGTTCTTTGGCCCACTGTGCAACAGTCCAGTGCTGCTTCTCTGTAGCCCAGATCAGGCGCTTCTGACGCTGTTTCTGGTTCAAAAGTGGCTTGACCTGGGGAATGCGGAACCTGTAGCCCAGTCCACTGCTTCCACAGGTCCCCCATGGTCTGGAATCAGCCCTTCTCCACAATCTTCCTCAAGGTCTGGTCACCGCTTCTGGTTGTGCAGTGTTTTCTGCCACACTTTTTCCTTCCCACAGACATCCCACTGAGGTGCTTTGACACAGCAACTGGGAACAGCCTATTCGCTCAGAGATTTTTTTCTGTGTCTTACCCTCTTGCTTGAGGGTGTCAATGATGGCCTTCTGTACAGCAGTCAGGTCGTCACTTCTCCTCCACTCCTCTGGCATCCTCTCACTCTCTAAGACCTTGTTGAATGTTCTTGTCAGAAAATCTACTGCTACCTCTCCTAGACACTTCCATACCTTCACCGGTATGTCATCAGGACCAACTGCCTTTCCATTCTTCATCCTCTTCAATGCCCTCCTCACTTCTCCCTTACTAATCTTTGCTACTTCTTGGTCCTCAACAGTCACCTCTTCTACACTTTTTTCTCTCTCATTTTCCTCATTAATCAGCTCTTCAAAGTACTCTTTCCATCTTCCCAGCACACTTCTGTCATCAGTCAATTCATTTCCCTCTCTGTCCTTTATCAATCTAACTTGCTGCACATCCTTCCCATCTCTATTTCTCTGCTGTGCCAACCTGTATAAATCATTTTCTCCCTCTTTACTTTCCAACCAAGCATACAAGTCATCATACACGCTCTGTTTGATCTTTGACACCACTACCTTCGCCTTACGCTGTGTCTCTCTGTACTCCTGTTTACTCTCTTCGGTTCTCCCAATGTCCCACTTCTTCTTAGCTAACCTCTTCCTTTGTACACAATTCTGCACTTCCTCATTCTACCACCAAGTCTCCTTATCTACTTTCCTTCCAGATGACACACCAAATATTCTCCTACCTGTCTTTCTGACCACATTAGCTGTAGTTGTCCAGTCATCTGGAAGCACTTCCTGACCAACCAAAGCCTGTATCAACTCCTCCTTGAAGACAACACGACACTTCCTTTTTCATCCTCCAACACTTTGTCTTCTGCTCTATCTTTGCCTTCTTCACCTTCCTCACCATCAGCATCATCCTGCACACCACCTGCCTATGCTGTTTGACAATACTCTCACCCGCTACTACTTTGCAGTCACTGACTTCCTTCGAATTACATTGCCTGCACAAGGTGTAGTCTCCCTGTATGCTCCTGCCTACAGTTTTATAAGTCACCCTATGCTCCTCTCTCTTCTGGAAGACAGTATTCACCACAGCCATTTCCATCCTTTTTGCAAAATCTCCCAACATCTGTCCTTCTGTGTTTCTGTCCTGGATACCAAACCTGCCCATCACTTCCTCGTCCCCTCTGTTGCCTACACCAACATGTCCGTTGAAGTCCGCCCCAATGACCACTCTTTCACCTCTGGGGGTACTCTGCATCACTTCATCTAACTCACTTCAGAATCTCTCATTCTCTTCTCGCTCACATCCTGCCTGTGGGGCATAAGCACTAACAACATTGAACATCACACCTTCAATTTCTAACTTGAGATTCATCACTCTGTCTGTCACTCTTTTCACTTCTAGAACATTCCTGAAAAACTCCTCCTTCAAGATGAATCCGACTCCATTTGTCTTCTCATACACACCATGAAAAAACAGCTTAAACCCCGCTCCTTAGCTTCTAGCCTTGCTGCCTTTCCACCTGGTCTCCTGAACACACAGTATGTCAGCCAGCTCTATACCTTTTCTTGCCATAGTTCCAACATTCAAAGTCCCTACTTTCAGTCCTTGACTCATGCCTTCCCTCTTCTTTCTCTGCCACTGGACACACCTCCTGCCTCTCCTTCTTCGACGTCTTCGACCAACAGTCGTCCACTTTCCACCAGCACCCTGTTGGTTAACAGCACTTATGGTTACAACTAACTACAACAACTAACTGTTTTTAACCCCGGCCTCGACCGATCCGGTATGTCGTTCTGTCTTGTGATTCGCATATTTTATTTGGCATTTATTTTTATGCCGGATGCCCTTCCTGATGCAACCCTCTGCATTTATCCGGGCTTGGGACTGGCGTGAGGGAGAGACACTAGTTTGTGCCCAACGGCACAAATATATATATATATATATATATATGCTGACGGTCACGTAGCGACAATGTCTGTTTTCATTCATCATTTAACCTCTCTTCTCCACTCCTCTCTCTGGTGTGACAAGTCTACCCAGTCTTCTCTTCTGATATTTCTGGACTTCAAATTCCTCTTGATGACATATTTGAAACATAGTCGAGGTCGGCCTTTACTTCTGTGACCAGTAGGCAATCGGGAGAACAGGATCTGTTTTGATAGTCTATCAGCTGGCATCCTCATGACATATCCTGCCCAGCGAAGGTTTTTCCTTATTAGAAGATCTTCCATCGATGGCAGTCCCATTCTCTCCAGAATTACTCTGTTTGTGATCTTATCCTTCCAGGTGATTTTCATAATAGAACGAAGTTGTCGCATCATGAAGGCATGAAGTTTTTTCACGTGACTCCGATACACTGTCCAGGACTCCGCTCCATACAGAAGAGTAGATGTAACTATTGCTCTGTAGATTTTGCCTTTTCTCCTTAATGACACATGGTGGTTGTTCCAGAGTTGCTGCCTAAGCCTGCCAAAGGACGCACTAGCCTTAGTCATTTGTTTCTGTAACTCTGCATCTATTTGTCCATCCTTCGATACTGTACTGCCAAGATATGTAAATTCTCAGACGGAGTTCAGTTTGTTTCCATCAATCAAGATGTCTCTTTCTGGACTTCTTGTAGAATCTGGTTGGAACAGTACTTCAGTCTTCTTGATGTTAATCTTTAGTCCAAACATCTTGGATGCATCAGAGAAAGCGTTCACTATAATTTGGATATCTTCTGCAGAGTGGGCCAGAAGTGCACTGTCGTCTGCATACAGCAAATCTCTCATAACATGAAGGGTGGATTTTGTCCTTGCTCTAAAATGGGCTACATTGAACAGGTCGGCATCTTGTCTTGACTGTATGTACACACCTTCATCCGTGTTTGAAAAAGCTTCTTCTAACATTGCTGACAGGAAGATGGAAAAGAGAATAGGAGCCAGGACACACCCTTGCTTCAGACCGTTTATCACTCTGAATGTACTTGAGGATTCCGTGCCACCATTGACATGTGCCTCCATTCCTGTGTGTAAGGCTTCTATCATTTTGATGAATCTTTCAGGACATCCGTACTTTCTCAATATTTGCCAGAGACCGGTCCTTCCAACAGTATCAAAAGCCTTTGTAAAGTCGACAAAGACTATATACAGTGGTTGATCTTGTTCGATGCACTTTTCTTGAAGTTGTTTGAGACAGAAGATCATGTCTATTGTGCTCCCATTTGATCTGAATCCACACTGCGTCTCTGGAACAATATCAGGTGTGATGTGGATGGTTAGTCTGTTTAAAAAGATCCTCGCAAAATTTTTTCCAGCTATGGACAGGAGAGAAATTACTCTGTAATTGCCACAGTCGGTTCGGTCTCCTTTCTTGTAGATGGTTATTATGTTTGAGGAACGGTGCCTTCCATCCAGGCTTTGGTGATCAGATGGTGTAATCTCTGATGCAATTTTGGGCCTCCATGTTTCCATACTTCAGCTGGAATCCTGTGTTCTCCAGGGGCTTTGTCATCTTTTAGCGAATAGATTGCCTTTGACACTTCTTCCATTGTTGGAATATCATCAAGTCACTCGTGTATAGGTCGCTGTTCGATGTTGTAAAGAGCCTCCTGTGCTATTTCTCCTGGGACATTGAGCAATCTCTGGAAGTGCTCACTCCATCTTTCAGGAACTTGTTCACTGTCTGAGAATGTCGTTAGGCCATTGGCTGACTTAAGCCGGACAGGATTCCTTTTCTGTGGTCCCCATACTTCCTTGAGTCCATTGTAGAAGTTATTCATGTCATTTCTGTCAGCTGCATGTTGTAATTCCTCAGCCTTCCTCTCCCACCACTTAGACTTTAGGTCACGCAGGTAAATTTGGAGTATCCTACTAGCTTCTTTGTAGGCAGCGATCGTAGATCTTGTACTTTTGGTCTGAAGCACTTTCCTGTGCTTTTATCTAAGCACTTATCTAAAAGGCGTTTAAGTTCTGTCATTAGGGTCAAACCAGTCCTGGTGTTTTCGTTTTGGCTTGCCTAAGGATTTCTTGGCTGTGTTTAGTACGGCTTCCTGGAGAGAATTCCATTCCTCTTCGGTCGTTGAGACCGGACTCAGTTCTATGTTGGTTAAGGCACTTTCCATCTCTTCTACAAAACTCTCCTTGTGGATAGTCGTGGTGAGTTTCTTGGTGTTTAGTTTAATTGGTTTCCTTTGTCCTTGTTTATGGTGCTTCACCTGTAGTTTAAGAGCTGTCTTAGACCTCAACAACTGATGATCGGTCCAGCAGTTTGCTCCGCACATGACACGGGTACTGTGGATATCCATCTTATCCTGGCACCTTGTGATGATATAATTGATCATATGCCAGTGTTTCGATCGAGGATGCATCCATGTTGCCTTTCGGCTCTCTTTCTGCTTGAACATTGTTTTGGTCACTATCAGTTCGTATTCGAGCACCACCCACGATACCGACTGACTTCAAGAAAACCCATCTGGTCTAACCTGCCCACAACAAACTACTCCATGGTAGAAAACTGGCAATCCAGATGGAATAAGGGAACAGCACCAAACAGGGACATCGTGAATGATCCAACAACTGCACTAAATGGTATGGATATTCGTCGAGACCTGTGGTGTAAATTGAATCGTTTTCACTGCGGTACTGGCCCGTGCCGATACATGTTGGAAAAATGGGGATACATTGACTCACCAAATTGTGATTGTGGAGCTATCCAAACTATGCAGCACATACTACAAGAGTGCCCTGAAACACAACTGACAGGAGGCCTCTATGAACTACATGAGGCCACGGATGTCGCGGTTGAATGGCTGAGAAACAACAGCATACGATAGAAGAAGAAGTTCGTATTCTGAGCACAGGGCTAGTAGGAGTTCACCGTTTGAATTGCATTTTCCGATCCTATGTTATCCTATGATGTGCAGCCACTTTTCAAAGTCTTTTCCAATCCTTGCATTAAAATATCCCATCAATAAGATTTTGTCGGTCTTGGGGACTTGACTTAGTACGGTAGAGAGCTGATTATAGAAAGATTCCTTTTCTGTATCTGGATTTGTCATCGTTGGTGCATAAACATTGATGAGCGTTGTATAGATGTTATTGTTTAGGGGTAATCTCATCGTCATGATCCTGTCGGTTATTGACCTTGGGGTTTCCAGTAGTGTAATTTCTTTCCTCATAGCAAATCCCACTCACTCCAGCCTCTCTTCTTTCTCCTGTTTGTCTTCCACTCCAGAAGTATGTGTACTCCTTATCATCCAAACTGCCAGACTCCGTGAGCCACGTTTCACACAAGGCGGTGATGTCAATCTTGTATTTTGCAAGTTCCATTGCTACAAGTGCAGTGCGTCTTTCTGGTCAGTTTGCTTTTTCTCGGAACAAAGGGGTTCTCACGTTCCACTGAGCAAATGTCAGTTCCTTGGTTCTACTTCCTTGCTGATTTTTCGCTGTCAGCGGGAGTTGGGGTCGAACAGCGTGGTCCTTGGTAACCCGGGCGGCGACCAATCCGGTATGAGCTTCTTTGTGGTTATGCATTTCATGAAAAACTGCTAGCAAGATGCTGTAAGTACCGCTGGCTTTTGCAAGTTACCAGCGGCACTCTATCAGGGAGGTAATATATTTTTTGGGCTGGCAAGAACAAGTCCAGACAGGCACAGTATATTAGTCCCTGCAGTGGTTGGCCAAAAACTACTGGGAGTTCCAGGTAGCAATCGCCCTCGATGTAACCACAGTCACATGATTTTCTGTTAGGGTTTACTCCCTTAGCCTTTGGTTAAAGAAACCTATTCCACAAGGCAGTGGTATGTTTCAACTATGCAGGGCAGGGGCGTCAAACTCCCTGAGATATAACAGTATACCCACATACCCAGAGATATATGTTTATACATTTATATATATATATATATATATATATTAAACTGTTGCTGCGTCCACCAGCCGCCTCCACTCATCCGGCCGTTTCCTGGTGATCGACCAGGCCTGCGCAGGGCCCATACCCCCCCAGCAGGGCATCCACCACATCACATGCAGCCGTCCCCGCGATTGGCTCAAAACCCTAGAATCCCGAACGGACAGGATCCGGTATGCTGGGTCCGAAGGCGGGAAACGCGTCAAATGCCCATAGTAGCACAGCTGACGGTCGTGGATCAAGCAGGTTAATCTTACCTTCCCCGCATCCCCGAGCACCTTCCGGTTGGTAACAAAGTCCCACCAGTGGTATCCGAAGATGCGGTGAAGGCAAGTCGTAATGAAGGAGTCTAGTCGTTATCCAAGCTTAACTGTGAGCATCCATGTCTCTCTCAAGTAGAGGAAGACAGGGAGCACAAGGTAACAAAAAACTCGGGCTTTCATCCCCCTGCTCAGATACGTCGACTGCCAGACAGTCCTGTTCAGCGAGTTCATCGCCCCATAGGCTAACCCCGTATGACCCAAGGATATATGAAATGACACAACACCTTCAAAGAGATCATGGCCAAGATGAAATCCACTATATCAGTTTCCACAATGTTTCCACAATAGTTTTCACATTCTGCAAGGCATTGTTATATGCCTCAATGGTTCTGGTCGGACCACAGGATATTGGGTCATGGCAAAATGTGTTTCTATCAATTTCAAGAAATAGTGGCAAAATACAGAAACATTATTTGAAATCCTGTTCTTTGCAGAACATGTTATATGTAATCAATGTTAGACCTATTAGGTGCAAAATATTTTCAAAAATATTAAAAAAAAATCATGGAAAATGCATTTTGTGGACCCCCCCCTTCCTTGACCCTAGTGAACTGATCGCTTCAAAGGCATCCTGATATATTATACTAGTAATTGCTATAGAGGACTCTGATGAAAAAAAAAACTGATGAAAAAAAAACATTTTCAGACATCTTGCACATCATCATCATCATCATCATCTTCTGCTTCTTCCGGGGTCGGGTCGCGAGGGCAGAAACCTAAGCAATGAGGTCCAGACATCCCTCTCCCTGGCTACTTCCTCCAGCTCTTCCAGGGGGACATGAGGCTCCATCCTTCCCTCACTCATGAACAAGACCCCAAGATACTTGAACTCCTCCACTTGGGGCAGGAGCTCATTCCCTACCCGGAGGGTGCATTTCACTCTTGTCCGACTGAGAACCATGGCCTCGGACTTGGAGGTGCTGATTTTCATCCCGGCCACTTCACATTCGACTGTGAATCACTCCAATGAGAGCTGGAGGTCCCGGCTTGATGAACTCAAAAGGACAACATCATCCGCAAAAAGCAAAAATGAGAGCTGATGGCCACCAAACCAGAAACCCTCAACACCTTGGCTGAACCTAGAACTTCTGTCCATAAAAATTATGAACAGAATCGGTGACAAAGGACAGGCTTGGCAGACTCCAACCCTCACCGGAAATGAATTTGACCTGTTGGTACCACATTGGTACAAGATAGCCCGATGGACACAGTCGAAAGCCTTCTCCAAATCCACAAAACACATGGTGACAGATTAGGTAAACTCCCATGCCCTCTCCAAGATCCTATGGCATGTATAGAGTTGGTCAATAGTGCCACGGCCAGGACGAAAACCACATTGTGCCTTTTGAATACAAGGTCCCACTATCGGTCAGATCCTCCTCTCCAGTTCCCCTACATAGACTTTCCCGAGTAGTCTGAGGAGTGTGATTTCCCCTATAATTAAAACACACCCTCTAGTCCCCCCTTTTTAAAATGGGGTACTACCACCCCAGTTTTCCAATCCAGAGGTTCGGACCCCAATGACAACAGGATGTTCCAAAGACGTGTCAACCAAGACAGTCCTACAATATCCACCCCTTGAGCCCAACCGCCAAGGAGCTTTTTGACTACTTCAGTGACATCTGCTCCAGTGATGGGCAGACCCCTGCCCAAACCCTCAGGGTCTTCCTCCTCCACAGAGGGCGTGTTGGTGGTATTGAGGAGGGCCTCAAAGTATTTTCCACCTCTCGATGACATCCCCAGTCGAGGTGGGCAGCTCCGCACCTCAATTGTAAAGAGTGTTTGTGGACAACTGCTTCCCCCTCCTGAGGCGTCGGATGGTGGTCCAGAACCTTTTTGAAACCAACCAATATTCACTCTCCAAGCCATCACTGAACTCCTCCAACACCCAAGATTCTGCATCTGCAACAGCTTTGGCTGCAGCACATTTGGCCTGTCAGTAGCTGTTTGCTGCCTCAGGAATCCCACAGACTAATAAGACGCGATAATGGTCCATTTTTATCGAAATTTGGATTTTTGCATAAACTATTAAAACAAGTATTCAACTATCACTTGCTCACGTGAAATCGACTAAAACTCTTTTTTTCCCCATTTTTCTGATGAGTACCCTCATAAAACTAGATAAAAACAGTAGCAAACTTACTGGTTTTCATTGCAATTATTCACCGAGTTCGTTACAAGAGACACTATAATCCATACATCAGAATAACGGTTGTGAAGTCGTCTCTCCATTTTGGATACTGTTTTGATATTAAAATGCCATTTCAGTGAATAAAATAAAGGTTATAAAGATGATATGCACATAAACAATGCAGGCTAGCTGCTAAGGAAGATCTGAAATGAACACACCTATTGGTCAGCTCGGGCTTGCACATGTACAGTGCCCGTCACACGTTAACTTCTGGTTTACTTCATGACTCTAGTATACCGCATGCGGAACTTATCTCTGACTTTCTCTTCAATAACAGTAAGTAAGTTCATTTATAAGATTGTGAATACACATAATTTCTAGAAAAGGAGAATGAATTGCCATCTGTGATGTCAAGCAGCATTAGTATAGATGTTTAATTCGACGTTAGAATTCAGCTTTGAAGATGCCTGAATGCTTGGCGTTCTTGAAGATTCTCTCTCTCTCTCTCTCTCTCTCACACACACACACATGCGCACACACACACACACACACACACACACACACACACACACACACACACACACAGTATGCAAACGGTTAAATGAGCAGCATCCAGATGAACTAGGGCAATTTGAATGGAAGAAAATATATGAGGAGAGTGGGGCAAATGGTGTGATAGATGCACAAATAAGCAGTCACCCATTGCTTACAGTCTGTGTGTGTGTGTGTGTGTGTGTGTGTGTGTGTGTGTGTGTGTGCGTGTGTATGACACCTCAGGTCTGCTGGAACTGCTGGAATATTCAGAAAAAGACATGATTCCATTGCGATTCAGTCAAAGAAAATCCCATATGCTAGGCATTATGTACTTTAGAAACTTAATATGAGTATTGCATGAGTATTGGTATTTTTCTCTGCATGCAAAATTTAATTATGGATTTTTTTATCATTTGATTTGTGTGAAATCTTGTCTGGACTGGGCATGCTGGATCGTGGGTTGTTTAGTTTTGTACGAAAATTGGTCAAGACCTGGAAAAGTACTTAAATGTTTCATACCTTTTACATATAAACAAACTGATGATGACTATGCTAGCTGTGTTGATGAAGATTTTGATTTTGGTGTTGATTTAGAGGCATCTGTTAATAAAAGTGTGATGACAGGTGTTTGTGAAGAAGATGTGATCTCATCTGCTGAGCAGGATATAGATTAATATGATACTGCTGAGGGCATAGTCGATGAGGCTTACTTGTATAAAGAGAGCAGTGAGTTTTGTTATATGGTTTTCTTATATATACTTGTAGTTTTTCTTAATTTCAGTGTGATTGTTTGAACCTGACAGTGTTTTTTTTTTTTTTTTCTTGTTTTTTTCCAGTATCGTTTGAAGGCATTTGAACCTTTATATAATGGTCAAAAAGATATATACTGATCCTATTGGAATAAACAGAAATGAAAAAAAGTCATTTTTTTGTTAATTTTTTGGGGGGTTACCACGGTGACTGATGGGGTTCAAAAAGGACCTGTCAGATTAAAATGAGAGTGATTTCTTTTATCATCTCATATACTCTTTTATCATCTAAAATTCTTCTGAGACATGTTTTCTAAAAGTTTATATTGCTGAAGTGCGTAAAAATGTTTGGTTGCTAAGGACTAATGATCTTGGCAGAAGTGCAATATTTGTGCTCTTTTTTTCTCTAAAACGTCTTTTGAAATTTTTAGTTGAATCATCATCATTGTTTTCCCTACAGTGGAGCCTTTGCTCCTCAGGGTACACTCATTGGGTCCATTGATCAATGAAGTACAGAAAGTTCTCCCTGTCTATCATCATTCTCCTGAGCTGCTGGGCATCGACCCCTAGCAGTCCCTCCAATTTCTTCCAAGTTTTAGATTGTTCATCAAAAAGGACCTGTTTTCGCATATCCCCATTGCTCATCCGGTAGATATGAGCCAGGTACTTTAACTGCTGTGTTCTACAGAATGTCTCAATGGGTTCAGTTCCAGTCATACGACGTAGGTCAGCATTTGAGTACTTGAACCTCCAGCACTCCTGTCCATCTTCACTCACATTAACAATTCTGCTATCCCCTTGTCGCCTATACCCGCCCTTCACCATCTTCCTAAGGAAAAGTCTCTGTTTTTGTATAAGACATCTTCAGACCAAAGTGGGAAAAAGTGTCATCCTATATTTGGAGGACGGTTTGTAATTCCTCTATTGATTCCGTAAATATTGCTTGATCGTCAGCATAAAGAAGTTCTGTAATTCTTGCTTCCCCTCTTGCTCTTGCATTTTTACGGAGTTCTCTTGGTGATACCTCATTGGGAATACAATACTTGATCTTAAATACTGTCCACAGGTACACTTTCTCCACTTCGTGTTTAGCAATTTTGACTACGAAGTCCATATATATATTGAATAGAAACGGGGACTCCAAGGCACCCTGCATCCGACCTTTGTGTCAAACAGCTTGTTAGAACCTTTGATGTACACACACATATTGGTGTATAGAGCTTTAAGGATAGCTACAATATGAGGACACTTTAATCTGATTTCAAGACACTTCATTAGAGCTTCTCGTGGTATCCAATCGTATGCCGCTCTTAGATCAATAAAAGCAACATAGAGTGGAATTCCAGATTTTTTGGCTTTCTCAAGCACATGGTGTATTATGAAGACTGCAATATTAGTTGACCGGTTGGCGCAAAAACCAAATTGTAATGGTAGCAAGATATACTCATATGCTTCCTGGGTTCTATCTACTATGATTGCCGAAATTATCTTTGACAAAGTTACGATAATACTAAGCCCCTGTAATTCTCAGCGCAGGATCTGAAAAAACAACTGAAACCCCGCTCCTAAGCTTCTAGCCTTGCTATCGTTCCACCTGGTCTCCTGAAAACACAGTATGTCCATCTTCTTCATCTGCACCATATCAGCCAGCTCTCTACCGTTTCCTGTCATAGTTCTAACATTCAAAGTCTCTACTTTCAGTCCAAGACTCATGCCTTTCCTCTTCTCTCTCTCTCTGCCTACGAACATGCCTCCCACCTCTCCTTCTTCGACATTTTCGACCAACAGTAGTCCAGTTTCCCCAGCACCCTCTTGGTTAACAGCACTGATGGTGGTCATTGTTAACCCAGGACTCGACCGATCCGGTATGAATTTTTTTTGTTGTGACTTGCATATTTTATTTGACATTTGTTTTACGCCGGATGGCCTTCCTGACACAACCCTCTGCATTTATCCGGGCTTGGGACCGGCATGAGGGAGAGACACTGGCTTGTGCCCCTCCCTCACGGCTGCATTTTTTGGTTGCTCATTCGCGCATGTAATATGATGGGGTTTTACTTCTGGGGATGGATAGATAGATAGATAGATAGATAGATAGATAGATAGATAGATAGATAGAACTCACTCACTCACTCACTCACTCACTCACTCACTCACTCTGGAGCCAAGTTATTGCAAAGGACACTGGTCAGACAGACATAGAAAGTGGTTTGGTAGTAGATTTCTTTTTACATGATAAACATTGTTACTTGTTGAATTTAGAAAGTCGAAATTGCCCCGTGAAACCAGCAAAGCACGACAAACCATGACATCCAATATATAGTGTTACCTCACTTTACGAAATTAATCCATTCCACCACCTTTTTCATAACCTGCATTTTTCTTAAATTGAACCGCATTTTACATGTAAAACCCGTGATTTGTTCCAAGGTTCCCAATACTACACTATAAACCATTTAAAAATTATAAAAGAATACATTTTAATACAAGGGCAATGGTGGTCTAGTGGATAGGGTGCAGGATCGCTGATCCTAAGGTTGGGAATTCGAGTCCCCACAGGATTGTCACTGTCTCCCCAGTGCAGCTAACTGGGTTATCAAAGGCAAGCCATGTCTCTCACTGTCTATGGTGAGAGACATGTAAAAGAACCATTGCTGACTTTCGTAAAGAGTAGGCTGCAAAGCCATCAGCGTGTTTCTGTCCCTTGCTAAAGGGTTGTGACAGGAAGGGCATCTGACGTAAAAAAAAAAAAAAAAAACTATGCCAAATCAAATGTGCGAATTAAATGAATTGCTGTGGCGACTCCAGAGTAAAGGTGGAAAAGCTGAAAGTGCTTAATAACAAGATTGAACCCTTGTAACGCTAAACTCTCCCGCAGGAGCCTCTGGTTTTTGTTCTTCATTTTGTGAAGAAAAGTCAAGGGATTGTGATCCGTAAACACTTCAACAGGCAAAATAGTTGTACCTAAGTACACTTCAAAATGCTGTAAAGCTGACAAAAGAGCCAAGGTTTCCTTCTCAATGGTAGAGTAATTTCTTTGATGTTTATCAAACTTTCCTGAAAAATAACACACCAGATGATCAATACCTGAATCATCCTCCTGAATCAGGACACCACCTGCACCCACATCACTTCCATTAATTTGCGATTTAAAAGCTTTTTTGAAGTTTGTTGCCTGTAACACAGGAAAATTCGTGAGCATGGCCTTGACTCTCTCAAATACAGCTTGACAACTGCTATCCCACTGAACTTTAATCCTTTTCCCCAAAAGGTTTGTAAGTGGAAGTACAACATCTGAGAAATTTTGACATCATTTCCTATAATAGTCTACCATACCCAAGAACCTCATGAGTTCTCTCTTACAGTGTGGAATGGGAAAATATACAATCGTCTCCACCTTGGCATTAACTGGTTGTACCTGGCCGTGCCCTACAACATTCCCTAAAAATACAACTTGCTCCTTTCCAAATTCACATTTCACAAGGTTAACAGTCAATTTCTCTCCAGACAGTCTCTCGAAGAAAGATCGGACTCTTTTCAAATGGTCCTCCCATTCCATGTCATAGATGACAACATCATCCATGTATGCTTCCACACCTTCCAGACCTGAAGTAAGATTGTTGACGAGCCATTGAAATGTTGCTGGTGTGTTTTTCAAACCAAACGACACTTTGTAATGATACAGTCTATTGGGCGTAACAAACGCAGAGATCTTCTTCACACACTCTGTGAGCGGAACCTGCCCAAAACCCCTTCAAAAGGTCAAACTTGCTTCTATATATGGATTGACCAATTCGATCAATGCAATTATCCACTCTCGGTATGGGATACGAGTCGGTTCATGAGAGTGAATTGACAGTCTTCATGTCAGCACAGCAGCGCCAACCACCTCCAGAACTTTTTGGCATGAGAACAAAAAGTGAACTCCAGGACTGTCACTGGGTTCAATGATGTCATTGTCCAGCATGTACTTCACCTCTTTCAGTTTTTCCACTCAGTTAATTTCACTCTTGGCAGGATTCATTTGGTAAGGATGTTGTTTCACAGGTGCAGCATAGGGACAGCTATATCATGGCTAACAACATCTGTGCTGCCAGGCACATCAGGAATTTAATGAGAGAACTCAAAAATCAAATTTGACATTTGAACTTGCTGTTCAGAAGATAAATGTGACAAATTCTTATCAAGGTGAGCTAACACATCCGAATTGTTCAATGTTGGAGAAACATTATCACTCAGATCATCAAACTTTACAATACACCCAAGATAAGACCAGACTTAGTTTTCGGTAATGGACCAACATGAGCAACGATTACTCTACTGAAGGTTGCTCAGAAGCCGGTATAGGTTTAAAAGGCGCTTTATTCTTCTTATCAGCATTTTCACGTTTCATTGTATCACTCTGGCTTCCCAATGAAACTCCTGAGTGTTTTTCTAGGTATGTGATTCTACATAGCTTTCTGGGTTGTTTCAGTTACATCTCTACATGATTTTTCAGGATCATCTAATTTGAGCATCTGATCCCAGTATTTTTCTGCAAGTTCTCCTCTCAGTTCATCCCACTCTGCCTTAGAGTATAAACATACTGTTCTTGGGGCAGTGGGTTCCTGGACAGGAGATAGTGAAATTGTAGTACTCAGAAGATAGTGGTCTGAAGAGCCTAATTCCGGGGCTATCTTAACCTTTGTGCAGAGGATTGGTATGTCACACATAATCAGGTTCAGTTTGTTCCCAAGTCTATGGGTTGGACGCTTTACTAGTTGTGTTAGCCCTTGAGTAGTGCATAAGGTCTGTATTTGCTCTCCAGCAATGTCTGTATTGCTTCTACTTTGCAGCCACTTCTTGTGGTGGGCATTGTATTCTCCTGCTAGCATGGTCACTGTTGCATTTGTTTTAGAGCATAGCTCCTCTAGGTAGTCAGTATCCCTGTCTATTGCTGCAGTGTTGACATCTGGTGGTCTACATAGGAGAGAGAGTAAGAGGATTCCTGAGACTCGTTTGATTTCATTTCATGTTCAGCAGGTTCTAAGTCCTTCCTTCTATGTAGGGCAAGTCCATTCTTGTAGTAGACATCGTCCCCATCCAGTTTCATTTGCTCTATCCCTTCGTTCTGAGTACCCATTAATACTAATATCTGGGTTGCGTCTGATACCGCAGATGTAAGCAGTGATTCTGTGACCAGCATTATATCTGGTTTTGGTTATTCTTGTGCCATTTTTAAGATCAGGTGATCTTTATTTGATCTAAGGCCTCTGATGTTTGAATACCAGATAGTCATTTTCCAGGTCCGCGGTCCATTTGTCTTGCATTGGTAAGTATCCGAGTTGTCCATCCAGGTATATTTTTTCTATGCTTTTCTTGTAGCAATAAGTGGGGTAGGGGTGCTAACCCTTAGTGAAGTCTTGCAACACACACACACACACCCCAAGGGAAACCCTCTCACAAGGACAGCATATGGACCAAGGGGTTTTAAGCCAAGGTCCACAGTCCCTTGGTGTAGAGGTAAAGGTCATTTGCTGTGTGAGGACCATCTCCCCAGATGGCCTCCCTTTTTTTCTTGCATGACAGTTTTACAAAACTCAGCCACATCGTTTCTCAAACTGGGACAAAAGAAATGTGCCAAAATTTTCTCACAAGTTTTGTTTACACCCAAATGACCTGCCAATTCAAGCACATGATTTTAGAACAACAATTTGGTGATGATGTAATTTCCATTCATCCTCCGCAGGAATTTCCAGCAACTTATATTTCCTTATCAAAACCCCATCCTTGAAGTAATAGCCAACTGGAACCTTACTAACCTCCTCCAAAGAAACAGCATCACTAGCCAACTTCTGCAACTCAACATCTTCGCACTGAGCATTAATAAGCTGCTTTCTGGACAGAATCTGATCACCACCGGACACACTATCAGACTTCTCAGTAAGACGTGAAGAGTTATTGTCTTTGAAGATAAGTCATCAGCCTCTACTTCCTGTAAAGAATGATCCATAAAAGTATCCGACAAATCACAAATGGAATCATCCAGCAAAGAAGTCTTGGAAAAAATGTCTTTCGACATCAAATGAGTCACTGCACAAGAAGGAAAAAATACCTGTAAAATCCTCCTCCAACTTTTCTGTACAATCTGAAGTTTCTGGAGAAACAGTGACAATAGGATCAATCTAACTTCAGCCCCCCATAAGATCATTACCAATCAACAAATCAACACCCAGAACTAGGAGAGCATCGAGAACACCCACTTTAACTTTACCAGAAATCAGGTCTGAAATCAAATTGACAAAATGGAGAGGAGCAAAAGAACTACCACTTATACCCTGGAGTGAAACATCGAAATGAGCTGAAGACTCGACAGAAAAAGGCACACTATCCTTCAAAATCAGAGATTGAAGAGCTCCAGTATCCCTCAATATAGTAATTGGCCTTGGGGTATAATTATCTCCTATAAGTGAAACAGAGCCATAAGAAATGAATGGTAAATACTCCTTTGGTACCACAGAACCTGAAATCTTGTTCTCATAAACAACACTCTCCTCAGAACCACCTGGAAAGAAAGGCTTAGGCATGATAGACACATAAGCATTTGGGGAACCTGTGGACTGATTTTTGAATTTGAGTTTGTAGCATGCAGAAATTAAATGACCTGGCTTCTTACAATAAGCACAAACAGGATCAGAGTCACTAGAAATCTTAGGTTTAGACTGAGAATGTGACTGCTTGTCAGAAGCATTTGAACCTGTACTATTACGAGAACCTGCATAATTTGAAGTCTTACCCGGGGAAAAGCCCTTATGGCGAGAAAACTTAGAGAAACCCGAAGACCGAAAATAATTCTTGTGATCAAAATATAATCATCAGCCAACACCGCCACATCCTGTAAATCATTAACCTTTTCAGTTCATTTTCTGTAATCGCTTCATCTTAATTAGGGTCGCGGAGAGTCTGGTGCCCATCCTAGCCAACTCCAGGTGAGGGCAGAGTACACCCTGGACAGCTTGCCAGGACATCGCAGGATGGAAACACGCTGACGGCTTTGCAGCCTACTCTTGTCGAAAGTCAGCAATGGTTCTTTTACATGCGTCACAATATAGACAGTGAGAGACATGGCCGGCCTTTGCTAACCCAGTTAGCTGCACTGGGGGGGGACAGTGACAACCTTGTGAAGAGTGGGACTCGAACCCCCAACCTTTGGATCAGCGATCCAGCACCCTATACCACTAGACCACCACTGGCCAGCTCATTAACCTTTTGTTCATCCAAATAAGTCTTGAGCTCCAACCTAACACACTGCTTGAAATCTTCCATCAAAACTAACTGCCTCAAATTATTAAAATCTGCAACCTCTTTAGAAATATACCATCAGTTGAACAAAGTTTCCTTTTCCCTAACAAACTCCACAAATGTTTCATGGGCCCTTTTATGAGCATTTCTCAAGTTCTGATGATAAGCTTCGGGCACAAACTCGTAAACTTTCAGAAGGGTCCTTTTAACGAATTTATAATCAGAACTTTGCTCTACAGAAAGGGCCGAAAATGCATCCTGAGCTTTACTCTTTAAAATGGTTTGCACTAGCATTGTCCATGACTCCTTTGCCACTTGAGGTTTTCTGCCACCTTTTAAAAATGGAGAAAATATTTATCCACTTCTTTCTCATAAAATGGTAGGACAGTACAGCAACGATACACCACAGGCTTTGTTTACTCCAGAGAACAGCAGATCGCCCTGATGCTGTGCAGGTTAGCGGCCAGATCCATGAATTTACCAGATGAACAATTCTCTCTGAGATAAATAAAGTACTGGTATTCTGATTATGAAAATATATTTAGCTCTGAGAGCCATTTTGAATTCCATTATTTCAGTTGTGACAACTAAAGGAATTGGTTTATTATAATCATTGCTATTACAAACATTTGTATTCCTGCAGGTTTAAAGATTCCACGGTTCTTATTGCCAGCGATATAAGTGAAAATTGTAGTAATTTTAAAATTCAAATGGAGATAGACATAGTAAAAAAAAAGATATATATATATATATATATATATATATATATATATATATATATATATATATATATAGCTTATGTATGTGTGTGTGTGTGTGTGTGTGTGTGTGTGTGTGTATGACTGTATGGTACAATGTTAAAATACTGTCGTAATTCAAGATCCTAAAACCTTCCTCCAGATCAGGCAAAAACTCTAAAAGGAGTGCATCCAAGAAAGTTTTGCATTTTATATTTTTTGAGAAATATTTTAAAAGCAGAAATGGGCAGGGCCTGTCACATATATATATATATATATATATATATATATATATATATATATATATATATATATATATATGTGTGTGTGTGTGTGTGTGTGTGTGTGTGTGTGTGTGTGTGTGTGTACAAATACATATATTTAACTTCTAGAACAATGTGACATCCAAAACATGCATTGGATAATAAGCCAATGATTATAAGTAAAAAAAAAAAAAAAACAACAAAAAAAACAAACAAAAACAGTGATTACCTGCACATTCACATTTATGCCTGTACAGGGCTGCTACTACATCCACATGTGTCTTTCTCTTTGCATCTTTCGTTTCTATTAAACATTTTCACTCTATTTCACTGCCAAATAAATAAATAAAAAAAAATTTGGAAGATTTTCTGTGATTATGAATACAGGCTTTTTAGAACGTTGTAATTTTGTACTAGTACATAGATTTCACTATGGATCCCATTATTATTATTATTATTATTATTATTATTATTATTATTATTATTATCTCTTCTTTTTGTCATGTCATAGTACCAGCATGTGTTGTGAAGTCCAGCATTTAAATAAAAATAAAATGGACATCCAGAAACAACTCAATGTCATCCAAGTATAATATTTTTTTTTTCTCTATTTTTGTTCATTTGAGTCTTTATTTCCTTTTTTTTGATTGTTTGAGGCAATATTCATGCAGGAAAAAAAAAATCACCATCTTTCAAGTATCACTGTGCCAGTCACACTTTTTGGTCATTGCTTTTTTGTTCTATTTACAAAGACTAGTAAGCTTTTTTCTCTTCATTGTGAAATTCATTTTGTATTACAGATTGTGGTAGGTTGTGAAACAGAAAGCTGTAAGGATCATCATCCAGTGCTTCTACAATATAGAAAAGATGCCAGGTGAGTGAATTCAATATAGAATAAAATATAAATAAAATCTAGGAACTAATTTCAAACATTCATACTCATAATTAGGGTTGCTGGGAGGCAGGCACCCATCTCAGCTAACTCTGGGTGAGGGCAGAGTACACCCTGGACAGCTCATCAGAACATCACAGGACCAATAGTCACATAACAATTCATACTCATACCTCGGGGTGAATCGAAACAGCCAATTAACCTACTGTGCATGTTTTTGGACTGTGGGATGAAACCAGAGTACCCTGAGGAATCATGTGCTCAGCGAGTATGTATCTGTGTAGAGTTTCATGTTCTACATATGTCTGTGTAGGTTTCCTCTGAGTACTTCATTTACTCTAACCATTCAAAGACATTCACATTGGGTTAATTGGCTTCTCCATATTGCCCCTAGATGAGAGTTTGAATGGTTGAGAGTGAACTGCCCTATGATGATCTGGCAAGCTGCTCAGGGTGTGCCCCACCTTCTTGCAGTATTGGCTGTAATAGCTTCTGGCCTCGCTGTGATCCTAGCAGTATGAGTATGCAGTTCTGAATATGAGTGAGTCTGTGAGAGTGACAACTGTATCATAATATTCTTGCTAAAACCACAGGACAAACTTTAACAGAAAAGGGTTCCTAGTTAACTAGATCAGATTACACAGCACCAACTAACACTAAACACTACTCTTTCGCACAAATGTTTTTCAGCAGAAAAGTGTGCTCAGAGAATTGTTTGCAGACAACACCTGTTGATAGAATTGAGCAGTAAAGCCATTGCAAAAAAAATTACTCTCACATTTTGTATTTCTGATGTTGTCTTGTTTTCACCAGGTCAGACCTTTGGCACTTGGTTCAGCCTGCATGCCTCCCCTCTTCAGGAAACAATGTGGGGTGTTCCCCTTTTCAGTTCCATGAATCCAGTGGCTACAGTCCAGTTAACAGTGCAGTATGGACCAGAGTTACTTTGCAATTACCTGACCATGTTTCTTCTGGGTATGAAATACTGTGATAGTTGTTATTTCTATGTGGCGAAGCTTACTGTGTGTGTATGTGTGTGTGTGTGTGTGTGTGTGTGTGTGTGTGTGTGTGTGTGTGTGTGTGTGTGTGTGTCACAGTCAATCTGTGAAATCAGACATTTCATGACATTGCTGAAATTTTTGTCCAATCATTTAATGAAAGGACGGATTTCAAAGAAACAATCACAGCATTACATAATATAATAAATTGGTCAGCCACAGGTAAACAGATCATTTTAGTTAATAAGATACTCAGTGATATATTAGATCTGTGAAATTTATACAGGCTATCTGTCGGACTGACATAACCAACGTTATACCATTTGAATTTACATCTGAACAATTGGGGGATCCTCCTGGATACAATTGCATTTAAAGTGCATTTTAACTGTTAAATAATAGAGATGTTAATTTCAGAAAAAGGTCAATATTAGGGGCAGCCAGTGAAGGACTTGCTGAAAGTAGATGGTTTTGTCTTGGTTTTTGGTTAGATGGGATCTCAGGTGTAGGTACAGGCATTGGTCTCTCACCAATTCTGACAGTATGATTTGAACAGTTCTTAAGCATCTTAACTGCCAAGGAATATATATATATATATATATATATATATATATATATATATATATATATATATATATATATATGTATATATTTTTTTTTTCTTTTTTTTGTTTTGTTTTTGCTTTTGTTTCCTTTGTCATTCAGTCACATCCAGTATGACCATCGCAATATGAGTTCACCTGATAACAACAAAAGTGTCCTCAATGTTGACATGTTATGTTGGAGAATCTTCTACGATCTATCCTTTGGGTTCCTCTCGCTGCTTGCATGATACTAATACTTGTCCACAAGCCAAAAATGGACCTGCACTTATCACACTATGAAACACGTTCTTTCAGATCCTCTAGCACTGCGAGATTGGTTTCTCTTTATACCAAGGAACAAGAAAAAATGTATCTACACTTTTCTCTATTCTGAACTTCATGTGGATGTCCGTATCGCTGAGTCACTGTTGAAAGCTGGCAATCTGGGCCTAGGGAGCTCACTGTGCACCTGGATACTTCAGTTAATATATTCCTACACTGGTTTGTTAGAACATAGACTAAGTCTACTGTCAGTCAAACTCAGTCGGTAGGTGTCATGTGTGTATGTATGTGTGTGTGTGTGTGGGGGGGGTGCATATGTGTCTGTGTGTGTGGGGGTGTGTGTGTGTGTGTGTGTGTGAATACATATACATATATATACACATACATACATATACATATATATAAAAAACAAAAGGACAGGACAAAGGCTTTCTATTGAAACTCCATTTATCACTACAGATCTGTTTCGAGGGGTGGTGAAACCATCCCCTCTCTTCAGGTGATTACAGAAGAATCACCTGAAGAGAGGGGATGGTTTCACCACCCCTCGAAACAGATCTGTAGTGATAAATGGAGTTTCAATAGAAAGCCTTTGTCCTGTCCTTTTGTTATTTGCTCTACCAAAAAGTATTGAGCACTCTCCTACGGAAGGATCTACTCAGAAAATCCTCTCTCTCTCTCTATATATATATATATATATATATATATATATATATATATATATATATATATATATATAAACATAGTGCTAATCCAAGTACTGTTGAAAAAGGTATGTTTTTTCAGCTGTCATTTGAAGGCATCCAGTGATTCATCAAGAGGATGTTTATTCCACCATCCTGGAGCAAGAGCAGAGAAGAGTTTAGATGCATTCCCCCTTGTCCCTTGGTTGAAGGAGGGACCAGTGCTACGCCACAGGGGGAGGTGTTAAGACATAACTAACTTGATCAATTACTGTTTATAATGCATGGCAAATAATTTACTTGCAGGTGTAGTACAGTTATAGAAATTCAACAGACTCAACAGTCTTGACATGGATGCTACTGATTCTGTATATTTCAATCACTAAATGAAAGGAACATGCTCAAAATATTAGTAGTCTGGAGTTTAATTAGTGATGTCATTCATTCTTTAAAAACAGGCCCCAATCACTGTACTTATTTAAGGAAGGAAGGCAGTAAATGTTATACATGCTGGTAATAGTGCATTACTCTCTGAAATTTGGGAGGAAAATGGGTCGTTCCAGACATTGTTCAGGAGATCAGTGTGCCTTGAATTAAAAAGTTGCATCAACAAGGGAAAACATAAAAAAGTTCAGAAAATGATAGGCTGCTCAGCTAAAATGATCATAAATTCTTTAAAATGACAACCAAAAACTGAAAGACATGGAAAAAAGCAAAAAACTACCATTTGAATGGATGGAAGAAAAGCAAATATGTAGGCAGTCAGCCAACAATCAGCTCCATGAAGATCAAAGAAGGTCGAAAGTTGCTGGCGAGTAGTGTTACAATTAGAAGACACCTATGTGAAGCCAAGCTATTTGGAAGAAGCCCCCACAAAGTCGGCCCAGGAAAACCATTTCCCCAGCAGAGCTCTCATTGGATGGGGCAGATTTTTGGTGGTATTGAAGCTCGTATCATGGAAAATTTGTTATAAAAGACACTCGTAAGTCAAGGTATCACTCTATATATATATATACATACATACACACTTTTCATTAAGTGCCGGCGGCCTATTAGCCTAGCGCCAGTTATATTTTATAATAGTAAATAGTGATATTTAATAATATAATAATAATATTTAATAAAAAAAACATTTTCACTGCTTTGTTAAGCTATGTACCTGACAACACAATCACTTGTTTTGATGATTTCTCAATCGGTTCACTTCTGATATCCCATGATGCACTATGCTCATTCAAACCTCTATGATCATTCTACCTCATTCAAAAGCGCAGCGCTTTTTATATACGTGCCGCCATTTACCTGTGCTTCCGTGTAGATTTAGATTGTGACGGATTGTAGAAACCCGGGTAAAATATCGTCCAAACTGATGTGAGTCGTACCGACAAGCATGGCACCGAAGCCAAGTAGATCTAAACAACCAACATTAAATACGTTGTGGAAGTGATTCAAGACCGATGATTCCACTATTTCGGAAACATCCGTATCTCATGAAATAGGTAAAAAAGTTTAACGTCATACTCAAATTATTTCTTGATTGCACTGAGCGATAATAGTTAAAACTAGTCCCCAACTAAACTAGCGTAATCTTATTCTTAATGGATTCACGCCACACTATACAGAGACAAAAATTCATGTATTTGACTTGGGCTATGTTAACAAATAGATCTACATAACGCTCGTTAGGTTCTACATCGAACACAAGTGTTATGTAGATCTATTTGTTAAATGTAGCCCAAGTCATCACCATGCCTTTTTCATGGTAAAATGGTCTTAATACAGTATGGGGTTTCACTAGCAGCTCAGTGTGATTATTTCACATTGGTGGTGGTGGTGGGGACAAATAAAATTGTTAGACATTTAATTTCGAATGAAGAAAATCTGCGTCAGTGGCAGGTATTATGGGGCCAAAGGGACCACCCCACCCCCCAAGAAAAAAATAGTAAAATAATGAGTCCGTAAATTAGGTACAGATCTATAAATATACCTGAAAAATATTATTTCACTTTCCGAAATTCTATAATTTTGTGCATAAAAGTTAAGCATTGATTTTGTTATTTATTACATAAATTTATTTGTAGATATATTATAATTCTCGAATTTCTCTTTCCACATTTTTTTACACATTTCACAAATGTTATATATTAGTAAGGTAACTGTTAGATTTTTCAAATAAGAAGTTTTATGTACTTTCCTTTAAGAAGTAAGTTTACTATTCTTGTAACAAATACTATTTTTTTTATGATATAAACTTTGAGTTTAATTTGCTTCTTGCTGGTCTGATTTTCTCACATATGGGCCCAGAATGTACCACAGAGCACATGAATTTTAAAACTTTTTCTGGGGGTGGCAGAGACATCATCCATAAATGGAGAAGGCATAGCAACTGTGACCATTCCTAAGAGTGGCCGCACTGCCAAAATTGCTCCAAGAGCACGGTGCAGACTAACTGGAGAAATCACAAAGGATCGAAAAACCACTTCTAAATAACTACAAGCATCACTTGCATCAGATAATGTCAATGTTCATTACTCCACCATCAGAAAGACAAGAGGCAAAAACGGCATCCATGGAAGGGTTCTGAGGCAAAAAAAAACACTATTGACAAAAAGAATATTAAGTCACTTTTGGCAAGAGTCATTGTGATCATACCCAAAGCTTTAGGGAAAATGTCCTCTGGACTGATGAAACTAAAGTTCAACTTTTCGGGAGAAATGCATCTCATTACATCTGGTGAAAAAGGAACCCTGTATTTGATAAAAAGAATATTGTGCAAACAGTGAAACATGGTGGTGGAAGTGTGATGATCTGGGCCTGCTTTGCTACTTCTGGACCTGGGTGACTTGTTATGATTGATGGAGACATGAATTCTGCTTTCCACCAAGAAATCCTGGCAAAGAACATTTCTTCCATCAGTTCGAGACCTCAAACTAAAGCACACCTGGGTTCTACAGAAAGACAATGATCCGAAGCACCCCAGCAAGTCAATTTCTGAATGGCTAAAAAAATGAACAAAATGAAGGTTTTGGAGTGGCCTAGTCAAAGTCCCAACCTGAACCCTATTGAGAGGCTGTGGCATGACCTTAAAAAGGCTGTTCATGCCTGAAAACCATCCAGTCTGGTTGATCTTAAACAATTCTGCAGAGAAAACTGGGCCAAAATACCATCACAGTGATGTGAAAGACCCATCGCCTCTTATCGCAAACACTTGACAGCAGTTATTGCTGCAAAAAGTGGTTCAACCAGCTATTATTCTTTTTTTTTTTTTTTTTTTTTTTTTTTTGGGGGGGGGGGGTTACTTACTCACATAGGCCCATGTAGGATCAGATGTTTTTTTTTCCTCTTAATAAATGCAATTGGCACTGAAAACTGCATCTTATGTTTACTTGTATTTTATCTTTGGACAATATTTAGGTTTGCTTGATCTGAAATGACAGTAATGTTAGAAGTTTGTCAGGGGGCAAAAACTTTTGCACGGCACTATATGTGACTGTCTGCCATGGAGACATAGACTCATCCCTGACTCTGAGGGAGCAATCCATTATTTATTTATTTATTTATTTTCCTGATTGAGAATCATAGCTTCAGATTTGAAGGAGCCCTCTTTCATCCTGGCCGCTCTTTGAGGCCAACTGAGCGAAATCTGCAAAAAGTCAAGATGCAATCCTGAGTTTCCCAAAGTAGACACCCTTTTCTCCATGAATACACCTTGAAATGCTCTCTATTAATACTATTAATGGATAGATGTAGAGGGTATTCACTTAGCAACCAAACAAAATCCCTTTGGGTCACAATTGCATGTTTTCTCCTATATCCCCATCAGCAAATCTCCAGGGGTAAAGAGCTGATTCACTGTTACATGACCAGAATGAAACCCACATTGCTACTTCAAGTTGATACTTGGTTGAAGCTCTACAACACCTTGGCGTAAACTTTCATAAGCACACTTTCCTGTCCCTCTTTTTCAAAGAGGAACCACTATCCCAGTATATCACTCTACAAGTGTCATCCACAACCATCATGTATCATTTAAGATACATGTCAGCCAAGACAACCCCACAACAGCCAGAGCCTTCAACATCTTAGGGCAGATCCTGTCCAACCCCAGGTTCTCTACCACCATGGACTAGGAAATCTACAAAGGAAACCTTTGACATGACAATAGCATTTTTTAAATTTAATTTTTTTCTGAGCTGACAGTTTGCCAGAACTTCCTTGAAGCCAGCCAAAATGTCATATGTTCCTCAACAGTCACCTCTTCTACTCTTTTTTTCTCTCTCATTTTCCTCATTCGTCAGCTCTTCAAAGTACTCTTTCCATCTTCCAAGAACACTTCTGTCATCAGTCAATACGTTTCCCACTCTTTCCTTAATCACTCTAACTTGCTGCACGTCCTTCCCATCTCTATTTCTCTGCTGTGCCAACCTGTATAAATCATTTTCTCCCTCCTTACTCTACAGCCTAGCATACAAGTCACCGTTCACGAGGTTTTTTTGTTTTTTTTTCCAGACTGTGAGGATCAGACAAAAATAATGGGATTGTTTGGTTGGCTGCTGTTAGCCAACTTCTCTTTCCAATAAATCTAATTAATGGTGTGGATGAAATAAAGGATAACATCAGGGGAAAAATGATTAGGGTCTTCATTCCAACCAGCATATGCCCAATCAGGGTTTTTCAACACCTACTCATCCCTAATGAGCAAATCAATGGCGACAGTGGCCAGGTGAAACTCATTCAGTTAACACAAGGAAGGACCCGACTCAAAAGGGAAACCCATCCTCATTTGGGTGAAACCAGATAAAAATATACCAACTGTGCACCAGAAATTTTGCGAAAGCCCAACATGAAGTCCAATTGGTTATATCACAACTGTAAGTCCTAAATAATTTTAGCAAAATAGTTTACATCATCATCAGTGAACAGTCGTGTTTACAGTCTGCAAGTACACATCTAGGCCATGTGGATCATCAGAAACAGTAGGGAGTGTCTTTCTAGATCAGAAATCCATCCAGTTGCAGCACACTAGTCTGGACCACAGCACTCAGCAAACAGAAGAATCAGGATAACTAGCAATCCAAAAGAAGCATGTATAGCCTTTTTACCTACCACAATCAAATGGGATAACAAGAGTAGAAGATAAAGTCTGTCACAACACTGAAAGCCAAAACCACACAGCACCTGACAACCAATATTTATTCCACTTGACACCATAACCTCCACTCAACACTTTAAACTAAAAAAAAAAAATCATATCTACCCCTATTTTATTTTTAGTTTTATGTACATCCAATGTGTCCTCTGCTTGTTTTGTCTGCATGCTATTTGTGCTTTCATATTGCTAAAACATTTGAATCTCCCCTTCAGGGCAACCTTAGCCAAATGGATAGAGAAGCAGTTAGACTGCTCTCCAGGTGCCCCCAATGTGTGTGGCAGCCCACTGCTTCACATGTGTGTGCTCACTGTGTGTGTGTGTGTGTGTGTGTGTGTGTGTGTGTGTGTGCTCACTATGGATGGGTAAATGCAGAAGAAATGATTTCTCTTATGGGATTAATACACTATCAAAATATAAAAAATCAAAAATAAAGAATTATTGAACGTATATTTAACATACTTCAGGGTGTAATGAACCATAATGGGGTATTATTGAATTTCAGACAAAAATCACGAATTCAAACTTTTGCCATTAGCTACCAGTTGCAGTGGGATTTCTAACGTTCACTCACTTATTTATAGCATCTGATGCACTTTTCAAGTCCTCCTATGAAATGCTACTCCTACTTGTTTTGTGTTTTTATTTGGAACAATGATCTAAGTGAACATAAAATTGCATTTCTTTAAAATGTATATTTGTATACTCTACTGAACATATAATCTAACCGATTATTATTTTTCTTTACAGAAATGAATGCATAGATTTATATTAGTAAGTCGGTCTTATCAGGGAATTTTGTCATAGAAAAGAAAGCTGGTAAATAACCGCACACCTACAGCTTCATTGCTTTTAGTTCAGCATTTGAATTATTTAATTTTTTTAACAGCCTCAGCTCAGCTAACTGGGTTATTAAAGGCAAGTTATCACTCAGTGTTTGTGGTGAGATCCATGTAAAAGAACCATTGTCATTCAAGTAGGCAGGCAATTATCACCAGTGTATTTCTGCCCTGCGATGGCCTGGCAAGCTGTCCAGAGTGTATTCTGCCCTCACCCAGAGTAGGTTGAAATGGGTGCCAGCTATCCTGTGACCCTATTTAGGATTAAGTGGTTCAGAAAGTGAATTAACACATTTTTAAACATTAAGTACTAAAAACAATTTTATACTTTATAAGATTTTTCTTAAATTTATTGTTGTCAAGAATTCATCCTGGATGTGCAAGGAAGGCACATGGCACCAAACAGGAAACTAATCATGTGATTAAAGAAGTGGAGCGTGGCATGTACAGGATTTACAAACTCACCAGACTGATAATGGATAATTATACCACATTCTCCCTTTGTCAGAAAGTACTTATAAAATTAGTAGTAACATGGAAACATTGTTCTCTGATGCAAGATATTAATATATTATATCAGTATCCACAGTAGGAATGTTTTGGTGATTTAGTAATGTTTAGGATTAACAAAATATTGTTGTTCACAATAATCAAATGTAATGTAAACATGCTTCTACTGGTCTGCAGTGCAACACAGTTTCGCTGGATTCAGAAAGGGGATACTGGTGAGCAACATGGCTGGGGAGTTGATAATGTTCACATTGGCGAAGCATGTCCAAGACTTTGCAGCGGATATGGATACTGTACCACTGGAGCAGTCTGCATTTGTGATGAAGGGCACTATGGTTTGCATTACTAATTTAATTTTTCTGTTTTGCTTTCAGTAAATAATGGTCAATTACTTTTAATTGAACTAATATACTAGGTTCCTAACAGTGGTAAATTTCCTAAAGAAAACACCCCCCCCCCCTACATTTTCCTCTGCATTGTGCCCCTCAGGTGATGATTGCTCTCTATGGAGCAGTGACCTTCCCAACTCAATCAAGGACAACTTTGAGTCTGGGTCTGTATCTGAGAAGAGCTGGAGTCTCATTCAGGGTGGGGGCATTGGCAGTGGTTGTGGGCAGCTTTCCCCACATGCCCATGGGGACTCTTTATATTTTAATGGCTGTAAAATGAGACAGGTGATCTCCAAACCTCTGGATTTTTCCAGGGCCAGGTAATGCACAATTTATAACAAACATAATGTACCATTCACTGCATGGACTCAGGGTTGAGGTCTTATTTTCACTTTTTATTCATGTGGAACATTTGTGGGTATTCTGATTTTTTTTTTTTTTTTTTTTTGGCAAACTTAGTATACCTGCTTTGACCAGTGTAAATATGGATAGAGAACTATTTAAACTTTTTCTAATTCTCTCTCTCTCTCTCTCTCTCTCTCTCTCTCTCTCTCTCTCTCTCTCTCTCTCTCTGTGTGTGTGTCTGTGTGTCTCTCTCACAGCAAGATCATGTTTGTTCTACAAATTGGGAGCATGTCACAGACTGACAGCTGCAACTCTGCTATGAACCAGGACAATACTGACCGGGCTGTGTTGCTCCAATATAGTCTTAACAATGGAGTGAGCTGGCATGCCATTGCCCAGCACCAAGCCAAAGATTTCATCAAAGCCCAGAGACTTTCTTACAATATTCCCCTGTAAGTCATAAAAATGCAGTGCCCTTTCAGAAGAAAAAAGGGCATGCACTAATTTTTCATTTTATTTATTATTTTTAGTTTTGATTATAGTCTGCATTCACCATGGCATATTTAATTCCAGAGGTGAATCCATTTTCACATAAATCTTATATTTAGCATGGAAGAGCCATACCACTGTGCAATGTCTTCTGTAACACATACTGACCACTTTCCGTCGGGTTAAGGTCAAGACTCTGTGATATACCTTGAGCCACTTCATTATTATTATTATTTGAGCATAGTTTCTTATATTGGTGCTAATCAATAAAGAAAAAGTCCAACGATTGGGTAACCTGGACCATTCAAACATTTAAATTTTATTTACATAATGATACCTGCATAATGATGTTTTTACATTAAATTTGAATTAATTAATTTAAGTAATCCCAGATTATAATACTTGTAGTCTTCACATTACATGATGGGTACATCGTATCATGAAGTTCCTTTCTTATACTGAAAAATCTATCACTTTGAATCGAGTAAAATTGAAACAGATCACCTTTTTCTATTGCTCCAGAGTGCAATATTTACACTGTCCTGCAAAATTTTTACATTGTTTTCATAACCAAATGGATTTTTTACGGCCACACAGCTGCATCATGCCCTCTGTGAGTCACTGATTATACTGGTATATAGAGTCAGCCCCCTACTTACGAAGACTCCTGTGTACGAAATTCCCGGGTTACGAAGACCATTTTCCCCAAGTTGCCATCCCCGGGATACGAACACAACTCCCTCTTACGAAAAGAAATTCAAAATTCAAATGTGCCAATCAAAATTTCACACGACGCACAAGTTGCTCTCTCATTGGCTGTCTCTCAATATCCTGTCCCACTGACCTACCAGATAGAGACAGAAGGAAGCTGAACCCTTTAGTTTTTTGTTTATTTTTTTAAGTTGTTTAATTCAGTGAATGTTTAACAAATGTGGGCGCATTTGAGCTTATCTGGAATTCCGATCCCTCAAGGAATCAAATTAAAGTTGAGTTTGTCAAGCAGGGAATGTGCTTTGAATTCCACATCTTGTGGGCGTGACCTGCAGCATGAGCGAGAGAGAGAGGTGTGTGTGTGTGTGTGTGTGTGTGTGTGTGTGTGTGTGGATGCTGTATTTTTTTGTTTGTTTGCTTTTTTTCCATTTAAAAGATATCTGGGAATTACAGTGTCTATGTTTTTTACACTATAAAAATTTAATATCGAATCAAAATTTAAATTTTTAAACTTGTTTTGGGAATAATATACCATGTAGGAACAGAATGTGTAAAATGATTAATACTGTTTTAAGAATTTCTGTTCATTATTACAGTTTGTATCCTCTTAAATTAAGTTAAATTATCTGCCAGTGCAGTAAGATAGTTACACTTGGTAAAAATATTGTTTTTCCAATGTTTCTTATTTAATATTCTTACTAAGTGTAATTAGCTCATAGCATTTGCAGATAATCTTTTATTAAAATCAAGAAAAATATTCTGAAAACTTCTTTTCCTTTTGATTGCTCCCTTTTTCTCAGGGGTCACCACAACAAATCATTGCACGTTTGAAAATAAAGTTAATAATTTTACACATTCTGTGCTTACATTATTCCCAAAACAAGACTTAAAAAACTTGCTGAAGATAAGATTTTAAAATATTGATGAGATAGCAAATTGTTTGCAGTATATATTCAACTTCAAGTGTTCACATGAGCTCATAATAACCATTTAAAAAAATTCCTGCCCACAATTCTTTAGTGAAGTTGTTGTTTCACCACTATCCTTCCAGTTTTAGATTATGCATTGTACAGTTCTTTCAGTTGTTTTTAAAAAAAAAAAAAGCTACTTATCACATCAGTTATCGTTAATCTACATGCTGCCAGTAAATAATGCATGCTATAAGTGCAGTAAATAACTTAAATAGTGGGGGAGGGGGTAATGACGCTGAGGAACCTGCTTTTTTGCTGCATTAGACTGTATTAACTGTACAGTCGGCCCAAAACCTACGAAACTAATCCGTACCAGAGCCTTTTTCGTAACGTGGGGATTTCATAAATAGGGGTTGCATATTACATGTTAAACGCATAATTCATTCCAAGGTTCCAGTCTTTGGACTGGATAAACCATATAAATTCTTTAAAAATTATAAAAGTACACCAATTTTGTATGAAATGTGTTGAAAGTAAAAGAAAATTATTTATTAAACCATTGAAACGTTTTATTAACATATTAATTAATTAAACCATTATTAAACATTTTTTTATTAACACACACACACACACACACACACACACACACACACACACACACACACCTCTCGCTCTCCTTTTCTCTCTATCTTCTCTCTCTCTCTGGCGCGCTGTGGACCACGCCCACAAGAGGTGGAATTCAAAGTGCATTCCCTGCTTGACAAACTCAATTTTAATTTGATTCCTTGAGGGATCGGAATTCCAGATGAGCTCAAATGCACCCACATTTATTAAACATTTACTGAATTAAAACAACTTAAAAAACTAAACTAAAGAGTTAAGCTTCCTTCTGTCTCTATCTGGGAGGCCAGCAGGGCGGGATGTTGAGAGACAGCCAATGAGAGAGCAAAATTGCGCGTCGGTTGGCGCGTTTGAATTTTGAATTTCTTTTCGTAAGAGGGGGTTGTTTCGTATCTCGGGGACGGAAACTCAGGAAAATGTTTTTCGTAACCCGGAGATTTCGTACACAGTGATCTTCGTAAGTTGGGGGCCGACTGTATTAGAATTAAGTGTAATTGCACATCCACTACAGTAGTTGCCAGTGGCGCTCTCATTGTTGTGCGATAGTGTAGGGGGTTTTCGCACAGAGCAAACCATATGAAGTGCAGTAAAATTTTATTTTTTCACATTAAATGGTGCAATAAGTTGGTCAAAAAATGCTTACAGTTAATGAAGTTTTTATTTTTTGTAACTTGAACTACAAGATACAATCTTGATACAAGATCACAAGATATAATCTTATCGACAAATAATACTATTTATAGTCACACACAGGGTGGTGGGGGCATGAAATATTTGTGTGTTTTTTTTTTTAATCTTTCTAGAGGGGGTGTCAAAGAAAATAATTGAGAAGCACTGTATTAGTGTAATGAACAATGCAGTACAAGTGAAGACTCTTGTCTATTTGCTCATTTACAGTGGTTTACAAAAGTTTTTATTCCCTCTGAACTGGTTTATATTTTGTCACATTACAAATACAAATGCAAACGTATTTAATTTGGATTTATTTGTGTTTTACATGATCGACCAACACAAATTGGTGTGCAATTGTGAATTGGAAGGAAAATGATACTTGATTTACAAAAACGTTTATTTTGTAATTGTAACTTGACAAAATGTGGAGAAACTCAAGGGATATGAATACTTTTGGAAGCCACTGTAAATGCAACTTTTTTGAATCAATCTTTTTTATTATATTTCTTTATCTTTCAGTGAAGCACGTGTAAAAGGAGTGCAATTACAGTGGTGGCAGCCGCGTCATGGTGGCACAGGGAAAGACCAGTGGGCTCTGGACCATGTGGAAGTCGTTCAGTGAGTAGATTGGCAGACTTTCAAACAGCTGCTGTTATTGTTTTCACAATTAGTCTGGGCTCTGGACCATGTGGAAGTCATTCAGTGAGTAGATTGGAAGACTTTTACACTGTTCTTATTTTCACACTTAGTTTTTTGTTTGTTTGGTTGTTGTTGCTTTGTTTATTATATTGCTTATATCTGCATATTTGTTGTGCCTTTTTTGTGTGTCACTTTTGATCCGAATACAAATATTGTCTTTTCTCTCACAACCACACCATTTTTTTCTTTTCTTTCTATCTTTTCTTTGTTTAATTTATTTTAGCTCCGGAATCTCTGACAGTACTACCTAGAATTTACCTTTACCTATGTTTGCAAGCATCAAGCTCTGTCTTTCCATTCTTTAACCCTAATTTCTGCTCTGTTTTGTACTTCTGCTTCAACTGATTTGACCATAGGGTCAGGTAAGGCCTCTCTTTTTTCTAAAATGTAACCTATTACCTTTTCTCCCATAATGCATATTTTATATTTGACTGTGCAAAGGTTTTTGCCCCTTACATATTTTTTACTTTTTTTGCACTTATGTCACACTTAACTTTTTCAGATCAACAAACAAATTGAAACATTACAAAAGATAACCCAAGTATTTGAAAAAAATATTTTTCCTGTTGTGATTTTATTTGTTGAAAGAAAAACCCTATCAAAACCTACATGTGGAAAAATTATTTAAATGATGAGATAATTGTGATTAATCCTATTATTAGGGAAAACTGAGTTCAATTTCGTGGCAACACCCAGACCTGATTGCTGCCAGACATTTCCAATTAGGAGATCCCTAACAAAAAATCTGTCTGACAAGGTGAGGTAGGCCACACTGAACACATCATGCTATGATCTAGTGGGCTTCAAGAGCAAACAAGAAATAAGATTATAGAAATGTCTACGTCTGGATACAAAATCAATGGTAAATCTTTGGGACTCCAGTGGACCACTGTCAGGAGACAGGCCTGGGTGGGTCTTTCCTTGCAGAGGAACACGCTTTGACCAGAGTTTTCACTACTCCCGGAGTAGGTCACTCTCCGGGGATGGGCACATGTCACAGCAGGGTCCATATTTGCCAGGTTTGGATACAGTTTCTCAGTATCAGGTGCCAAAGGCATATAGTTATAAGGGGAGGGTTGACCACAGCAGACAGAGGTAGCTTAGGTTTAGTTTCAAAGGTCACTTTTGTGATGGACTAGAGTTTGTTTTTTGAATTATTCATGCCATTGTATTTATCCCAAACTGTTTTCGTTCCTATCCATTTTAAATAAACTTCAGGTATCATCCCAATGTTGATCACCCAAACATTCAGAGATCTGATTATGTGCCGAGACCAAATAGTCTGTTTTAAATGTTCCCCCATGGGTACATCATTTAGTGTGGTTGAGACCCAGTCCATCCAAATTGTTTTACCAATGGAGAGGTAATAAATGCCAGTCCCCACCTATTCATCCAATTATAAGGAGCTTCTCAGGGTCCAGTCTAGGATGTTTGCTGCTTGATTTCCTCATAATTTAGGACAAACCAGCAATAGGTGTTCATAGTCAAAAATGCAGTACAAACCATAAAGATATATACAGGGCCACACAGATATATTGGTTCAAGTTACCGAGACTACAGAAGCTAATGTGCTTTCTTAGGCATATAAGCCTATAATGTCTCCCTTGGACTCTAAGCAAAGCTTCTAAAAAATTACTATGGTTCCGTAGGTACCATGAACCAGTTAAACTACTTACACTTTAACGATATGAAAATATATCAAATCAGCAGTACTCACCTAATTGAAGGTATCCCTGATAAGCCACCAAGACTGTTAGAATTTCCCTTCTTGCTGTGCCCTGGATCCAGGTTTTCTTCTACTGGGCTCAAGAGAGGCTTCAATAAGCAGTCACTCAAGCAATGTAACTCAAAGATGTTTCGAAGACTTGAATAAAGAATCACAAGACAGGAAACAGTATTTATAGGCATGTGTGTGTGTGTGTGTGTGTGTGTGTGTGCGTGCGCGCGTGTGGGGGTGAAGGGGGAATATCTGGGTCCTTGAGGTGAATTAGTTGCGCCCATGTGTACCCGCACAATAGCATGTTAGTGTGAAGTGGAAAAATACAGAGATACAACTTACACCAAAACACTTGGAGCATATTCAAACAAAGGATTAATGCTACGTTCAAATGATTATTTTCCCCACACACTTATCAATTTTTCTCTGCATCTTTTCATAAACATCCTTGATCTATTCCTCACTTGCTTTTGTTGGGACGTATACTTGAATGAGGTTTTAGTGGACTAGGTACTGCATCCACTCTCATCAAGATGACTCTATGACTTAAGTGACCACTTATTTCAATTCTTGTAGAATCACCACTGCCACTCCTGCATATCTTCGGTTTCCTCCAGAGTAGTATCTCTCCCATCCAATTGATGTAATGTCCTTTCTGTTGCCTATCCATTGGGGTTTCACCAATTCAGATGACATCAATGTTTAAGCATGCTACTTTTCTGAAGGTCTGTTCTAAAGTTCCATACACTATCATAATTTGCACATTCAATATTGCTCTCAGATTTTTCAGAGGATTTTTCTTGACAGTTTTTAACATGTAAATAACGTTCATAAAATCTCTTACACACACACACACACACACACACACACACACACACAGTAGATGCCTAAAAATTACATTCAGACCATGCACAGTATGTGTGCCTCACTGAGTGACCAGGAAGAGAAGGTACACAGGAAATTACCAATGACTTAGAGAAAAAGTAGACTGCGCACAGGCCCCTTTCACGTTCGGCTTCAACTTCCGGTTAGGGAAATATTTGCTTTGGGTTCTATTTCACTTGAAAGTTTACATCCTTACAATTATACTTTGACACATAACATCGAATTTAATTGGAATGCATTAGGCTTAGCTTTTTTGGTGTGAATATGGTTAATTCATTTTGCACTGTTCGCTGTCAAAACTGTGCAGGCGGTCACAAAGAAGTAACTTTTCACCGGTAAGTGTGTTTCAGTTTAACCTTCATTAGGCCATAGACTTGAAGCTTAAGTAACATTACTCACCCTGAAATTTATGAATGACTACTTTTTAAATTAGCAGCCCAAGTGTAATAAGCATGCATGTAACTGGTCCGTTATTGTGTATATCTATAATCAATACAAAATGGATCATGCTGCCACTGCTCATTTATATGATGTAATATTACATGTGTAGCTTAACTGTAAGTGTTTGTGGCTATAAAGGTGTTGTGCCGTTTTGTATATTTTCATCTCTCAAGTTCTGGGGACAGGCTGCAGGTTCTGTTTCCCCTTGGGAACCCTTTGCTCTAACATTCAGCGAATAAAACTAACGTACATGCCTCAGATATAATGGGTCCGGTGGCGTAGTGGTTAGGGTGCTGCGCTCATGATCAGGAGGTTGCAAGTTCGAATCCCACCAAGACCCTCACTGTGCTAAGACCCCTGGGCAAGGTCTCAACCACAAGTGTGCCTCTGTTCACACAGCGGTATAAATGGGTACCAGTAAAATATACTGGGAAGGTAACCTGCGATGGACTAGCGTCCCATCCAGGGGGAGTTGAACTCCTGGTTGCTTGACGCTACGGAAACCGGGGATAAGTACCGGCCTGATAAGCCACGAGGCTAAGCCACTTGGCCCGGGTGTAAAAACCCAACAGACTTACCCTCCTTACATACCTCAGATGATTGATTTCTGAACCTTAGAGCGATACTTGTGTGGAATATATTGATAACATTGCCGAGATTGTTCATCCTCTTGTACAAAAAAAAAAAAAAAAAGTCCAAAAAATTCCTTGTAATTTGTGGAATATATCAATTGAAATCCATGCTACACTATACTAAGACAAGAGAGGTGGGCGTGACAGTTGACATGTTTGGTATGGGGAATACTGTATTATTAAGGTCTGTACCTCCGATTATGTGTCGACAGACCTTCCTGAGCATGCTGCAAATGTTTAGATTATATCCATGTCTATAGGGATCCAAAACATCCGGAGTATTTAGATTTATTGCATCGGTTTCCATATCAATGTGTGTATGTTTACCATGCCTTTTGCCCTTACCGGAAGTCCGAGTCTATTGACCATAGCGGCATACATAATGCATGCCGAGAGCGCAGTCTAGTTTTTCTTCTACATCATTGGGAGATCAGTAAGAAATTAGATCTTACAGAAAGTGACAACAAACAATGTGTCAAAATAAAAGCCTCTTAATAAAGTAATGACCAATGTTAAATCTTTATTTGTTGCTATTAACCCATATTAATGAATAATTTAGAACACACTTTACCACCAAATTAAATTAATGCTCTGGAGATAAAAACACTGCTTATCTCGTCTAGCTGATCATAATGAAGTTGAGGGCATCCCGAATATCAGTCTTGATGCAGAAGTAGAACTATTTTTGTAACTGGCCTTTGAAAGGTTCTTGCACTGCCTTTGGCAGTTGTCTTTTTCACGTGTCCAGCCCTCCCAGGAAAGTTTGTGGAACTAAGGCCATTAGCCAGCAGTGATAGACAAGTCTGTTTGTTCCCAAGGACTAGTTCCACAACTTTAAGGTTTGTCCAAGGAACAGTCCATTTTTGATTCACTGTGAGCATGGTAAGTATTTTTGCCTCCAATTAGTCCAAAACTGCTGTGTAAGAGCTTATATTTGTCTCCATTAAAGGGCCTTGTCAGTGAAATCTCCAGGAGGAGGTTTAACACCTGATTTTTGCACGAGAAGCATTGATGGTGTAATAATGAAAGGTTGTTGTTGGTCTGTAAATACAGGTAGGAGTGGATGTGCATTAATAACTTCAACTTCCGCCATTAGTTAGTTCTGCCAACACTATTTGGTTAGGCGACCTCATAAGTTTGCTGAAAAAGCATTGAATCAAGGACTCTTCTGGGAACACCCATCATGAGCTTCCCATAGAAGAAGTGTTGGAGAGAGAAAAAAAAAAACCTCAGGTGCTCCTGCCCAAGTTGGACATGTGCCACTGCTCCTTTTTGGTCTTTTCAGCTTTTACTAAATCACGTCAAAACTCACTTTATGCTCAATACAATAAAGAAACTTGCCACACCAAGATGAGAAGAGGCAAAATGTTCCTTTTATTCCATCCACACTGCAGTTATGTTGGAATAAAGTATTTCAGTTACAGCAGTCAGTGAACATGTCCTGCCATTATTGAGTCAAACAGAAAGAAAAAAAACCTCCCCTGCAGTGCCAGTAACTATAATATCCTCAGTCTGTCCTATTTATAACTCCGTCTGTCTCCCTCTGGTTTTCTCTCTTTATATACTGTTCATTGCAGCTGTGTCAGTTTCTCCAGCCTGCCCAATTTCCCCTTATCTTTGCATTTTTTTTGTCTCTTTCGTCCCTCCTTCCTTGATTTGCATGTTCTTTCCCAATATTTCCCAGTTGTCTTTGCCCCGCCCTCCGTTTGTCTTCACTTGCCCCAAGGGGACATAATTTCTTTCATGAAATTTCTCCTTATTTCCAGCCAACTTTGGGCAGTGTTTTTTTTTTTTTTTTTTTTTTTTTTAATGAGGTGCTAAGCTATAAGCTCCCTTTACCTGGTTTGCTGGATTGCTTGACCTGCACACACTAATTCCACAGATCATCTCGCCACACATTCTCACCGTCCACCATCATGGGTAAGTCCCGTATTCTTCTTATAATACCCAAGTCTAAAATAGTAAAATACATTATTTTCTTAAGTCTTTGAAATTAAATGTTTCATATATTTATATCTCAGCAATTAGTGTACCAGTATGTCTTATAACTGCCAGTAGGTGCAAGACTTGGACCGTGAGCCTTCACGTATTACAATATCTATTTTTGAAGCATATGAATTGGATTTAGTTGATTATATATTCACAAGACATGCACCTCATGTGCCAATTTTATGTTTTTTATCCTTTTAGCACAGTCCACCTGTCGTACATTGCCACATTCCTCCCTACCCATCTATTCTCTTTGATGATCTTCTTGACTTTCTGCACTCCTGTTGACTACTCAGTTCCAGCATTCCCGTCCTGTCAGCCATGAGCAAGGAACTCAGGCTCAACCAGAGACGCATGGCCAATCTACTCAGACTGACAATCTTCCATCACTTCTTGCATCACCCAGCACACCTCTCAACTTTCCCGATCCTCCTGGTTATCCCTACATTCCTCTGCTTTCTCCTGACTCCGCAGACTACTTTGACCATTCTCCATCTATGCATCGCCTGCGCCCTCTCCCTCGCCTTCTGGTTGGCCCGTCTCCCCAAATGAGTACTAATGTCCCTCCCTGCATTTGAGCCTTCCTCTTCTATTGACGTGTTCATCATCTCTTTAGACAGGCAGACTGATTTGTAACATTTCCAATTTTATCATAAAAAAATGTTTTTCTTTTTATACTTTTGGTTCTGTGTGGTCATTTGACCCCGGTATACTATTTGCTTTACAGGCATAGAGTACACATTACATGGTCACACAAGCTTTATTTTTGTATTTTCTCACCTAAGCATTTTCCTCATTACTATTACTCCCCTGTTACTATGTTAGCTATTACTAAAACAAAGCAAAATATCATAAAATAGAAGTTTTCTCACAGAAGCACATGGCGGTCTGAAGTTCCAGCTGCAGTACCTCGGCACACTTTTGTCCATCTTCAATTCCTTGTAGGGACCAGCAATGTTGGTATCATAGTCAGACTGAAGCTGTTTTGCAGGGCCTCCAAGTTGAAAGAAATACCTGAGAGCATTTATACTGCTGGACACATCCATAGACTCAATCAGTTCAATGTGGACCACCCTTGAACTCAAACAACTGAACATCATGGCCCACCATGTGCGCTCTGCTTGCCCTCCTCAGGTGCATCCAGTTAGAGCAGACCAAGGCCAAAAGACATCAAGTCCCACATATCATCTCATAATTAACACAAGTTTGTAAGTCACATTGGTATCGTTTTAGAAAAGAAGCCTTTGAATGTTTGAAATTGCCCTGTTTTGCAGAATGTTTTCAATAAGATTATTGTGCATGAAAGAATGCTCACTTTTATTTAACTGTCACTTCAGAGCTTGTGTTGCTCATGGAACAATATGTGAAAGAAGGGCAAACCTTGAAATGTTCAGGTGATGGGCCAACCATATATTGTTCTCCCAGCCTCCTAAGTCGGTTAGGCATTTGTGTAGACCTGAATTAATTAGTCTCTTTCCACTTAAAACCTGTAGCCAATCTGCCCTTCCTGCTTGTTCCGTGAAATACTGACCCTGATGGGAACCTGATCATGGTGCTGCATGAGCTGTGTGTGTGTGTGTGTGTGTGTGTGTGTGTGTATGTGTGTGTGTGTGTGTGTGTATATATATATATATATATATATATATATATATATATATATATATTTTTTTTTTTTTTTTTTTTTATCCAAGACTTCTGGATTCTTTTCATGTAAGCGAAGGATGTCTCAGCCAGCCTCAAGTACTAAAGATAAAGAAAGAGATCTTTGTCAAATTCACATATTCATACATACACAGAACGTTGAATGATATGTCAAAGGTGCAAGATATACACCAGATAAGAGATAGGGCTTTTCATTATAAGATGCATGGTGCTAAATATGATGTTCAAGACTCTAAAATATACTCTAAACATGAGTATTGCACTTAAACATTAGTATTACACTGTCCAGGAAGATGGTCTGAGTGGTGATTATTCAGTCATTAAGTGATGGTGGTGGTGAAAGGGTTACACGTTTAACAGTGTGTGGGTAAAAGTGGTGTTCTGGTCTTCAGGATGAGAGTGAGGGAAACGTGTTCTCCTATCTTGACGTTCTGAGGTCTGTTGCTGAGAAATTCCATTATTCATGTACACAGTGATCCCCAGGATCAAATTGCTCAACTTCTAAATGGGTTGCTGTGGTTGGACTGTGTTAAAAGCAGAGCAGAAGTCTCCAATCAGCATTCTCACTTAGGCTTTAATGTTGTTCAGGTGTGTGAGGGCTGTGTTGATGGCATCCTCTGTCGACTTGCTTGCTCTGTATGCAAACTGATGTGGACTGGGATCAGCAAGAATGGCAGCCTTTGTTGATGATGGGGGTTAGGGCAACTGAGCAGTAGTTGTTAGGCAGCCTGCAGTCCTCTTCTTGAGTACTGGAATGATGATGATGATGATTGAGAACCATACATTGCAGTAGCAAAAGGTTAAAGATGGTGGTGAAAACCCCGGCGAGTTGATCTGCACATATTCCCGGTGTTGCTTTCATCAGAATGCTCCTTGATGAGCTTAGCCTTTTTGATTTTTTTTTAAAGGGTCTGGTGTGCCTCATTTTAAGCCTGTTGGTCTCCTAACTTTAAGGTATCACCCCATGCTCTCAGAAGGATGCGTTCCTCTACATTACTACATTGTTAGTTTATGTAGGTGAGCACAACTAATATGTGACCCTCCAGGTCTGTCTCTTCTGTGAATATGTCCTAGTCTGTAGAGTCAAAACCATCCTGTAGAGCTTCAGTGACTTCCTCAGTCAGCATCTGGACTGTCTTACCTACTGGCCTTTATAAGCCAGGAATCAGAGTCAGGGAGAGGTGTCTGAACCCAGGATGTTGCTTTATAAGCATCTGGGATGTTGGTGTAGACCTGGACCCGTGTTTGTTTGTTTTTCCTCAAGGAAAGGAACAGTGTGGTATTGCATGAGGAACTCTGAAGTGGCAGAGAAGTATGTTAGAGTGGTGCAGGACATGTATGAGAGATGTATGACGGTGGTGAGGTGTGCTGTTGATGTGACAGAAGAGTTCAAGGTGGAGGTGGGACTGCATCAAGGGTCAGCTCTGAGCCCCTTCTTGTTTGCTATGGTGATGGACAGGCTGACAGACGAGGTTAGACAAGATTCCCCATGGACTATGATGTATGCTATGAAAAGAGGTGAAGAAGCGTGTGCAGGCAGTTTGGAATGGTTGGATAAAAGTGTCCGGTGTTATGTGTGATAGGAGGGTATCGGCAAGGATGAAAGGAAAAGTGTACAAGACGATATTGAGGCCAACGATGATATATGGTTGAGAAACAGTGGCCCTGGGGAAAAGACAGGAGGCAGAGCTGGAGGTAGCCGAGATGAAAATGTTGAGGTTCTCTTTGGGAGTAACGAGGATGGATAGGATTAGGAATGAGCACATCAGAGGGACAGCACATGTAAGATGTTTTGGAGACAAAGTCAGAGAGGCTAGATTGAGATGGTTTGGACATGTACAGAGGAGGGATAGTGAGTATATTGGTAATAGGATGCTGAGGTTGGAACTACCAGGCAGAAGGCCTAGAGGAAGACCAAAGAGAAGATTTATGGATGTGGTGAAGGAGGACATGAAGGTCATTGGTGTAAGAGAAGATGCAAAGGATAGGGTGAGATGGAGGCAGATGATTCGCTGTGGCGACCCCTGAAGGGAAAAGCTGAAAGGAAAAGAAGAAGAAGAATACTGGTAAATATAGCGTTACATGATAGTCCCTTATTAAATTATGGAAATAGAAATGAAGACTCATATTCTTCTCTGGCTTTATTGTCTTTTTTTTTTTTTACCGACTTTTTGGCGCTATTTAAAAATGGACTTGATTGAACATTCGGACTGTTCCAGTCGTTTATACCCTGTATATAAAAAGTACTTGAAAGTGCATTTATAGCATTTGGAAGATAAAAACCATACTTATTATTTCTTGTACTCTGACTATAAATATTAACCAGTCTTCTAAAATTGTTACAAAAATATTTAGGTGCAGTATTGTTAAAAAAAATGTATACATTAGGTTTAATCTTAATTGAGTTTGGTGATAGTTTACATTCAGCCATCCAGTTCATTATAATTCATTATAACCCGCATGTGTTCTAGGCCACATTTTAGATAGAAACCTGACAGCTTTATTTTGAACAATTTGTAATTGTTTTTAATGGTGTAGATAGAGCACTGTACCAGGCTGTTGATGCATATTCCATTACACAGTGTTTTTCTTGTTACTTTATTAAGTACACTGGCTTGTCTGTATAGAAATTTCAGATGAACTTTTTTTTTTTTTTTTTTGTAATTAATGACTCAACTATGTTAATTCCTGACTAATCTTGATCTAGTAAGATGCCTAAGAATTTAACATTTTTCATCGATTGACCAGCAAAATTGATTTCAAAGTTTTTAAGATGTTTTAGTTTATATTTTGACCCGGACTGTGGTGGTCTAGTGGTATAGGGCACTGGATCGCTGATCCAAAGGTTGGGGGTTCGAGTACCACTCTCCACAAGGTTGTCACTGTCCTCCCCAGTGCAGCTAACTGGGTTATCAAAGGCGGGCCATGTCTCTCACTGTCTATGGTGAGAGGCATGTAAAAGAACCATTGCTGACTTTCGTAAAGAGTAGGCTGCAAAGCCGTCAGCATGTTTCTGTCCCTTGCTACAAAGGGTTGTGACAGAAAGGGCATCCGACATAAAAACATCTGCCAAATTAACCGTACGAATCAGATGATTCACTGTGGCGACTCCCGAGTAAAAGATGAAAGGAAGACAGACAGACAGTTTATATTTTGACCCAAACAGTGAACATTCTGTTTTACCAAAGTGGAATGACAGTTTGGTATCGACTCAACATTCTTCCCAAGTACATTTGGTATTTTGTTGGGATCTTTATCTGACACAATCAACATGCTATCATCTGCATATAATAGTAATTTATAGTTGTTTGAGATACAAATTGACATATCATTTACATAACATATGTACAATAGTCGTCCCAATATGCTACCTTGGGCAACTCCACAAGTAATATTTTCTGGATCACTTATACAGTCATTAACCATAATAACTTGCTTTTTATTTGATAAGTATGATTCAAACCAATCCTGTGGGCTTCCTATAGCTGAGAGGCTTTTGCATAAAATTTCATGGTTCACAGAGTTAAATGCTTTTTGTACATTTAAGAGTGCAATTCCAGTATACCAGCCCTCTGAAGATTGTTTCTTTATATAATCGGTAAGCCAGGTTAGACAGGTACCTGTTGAAAAGCTCTCAGTTAAATACTTACAAATACTTACAATTACTTACTCAGTTAAATATTGACAATACTATTAGAGATTTCAGTTCCATCCTCACAATGTTACTGGCCTCATGGATCAGTTTGTTTACTCTAGCATCTGCAGCCCTCAGCCTGCTGCTCCAGCATGCAACAGCATAGAGGATAGTGCTGGCCACAGCAGACTCATAAAACATTGTGAGTATTATCTGATTTTATATATATATATATATATATATATATATATATATATATATATATATATATATATATATTAAATGACATCAACCTCCTCAAAAACTAGAGATGACTCTTGCCCTCCTTGTAAAATTGTAAAGCCTTGAATGGAAACAGGAATCTCTGGTGTTTTGGATCTCTTAAAATCAACATCAACAATCAGTCTCTTGTTCTTTGTCATATTTAGCCACAGATAAATCTGCTCACATCATGTGACTGCAGACCGATACTCTGACCCATCACCTTCACTGATGCATGATTAAGATTCAAGATCTTTATTGCCATTTGTGCCTTTTACACACATTGGAATACTTGTGCGGTCATGCAAAGAGTCAAGTTGTGAAAGAAACAGGAAGGCTCAGAACGGCAAAAACACATTCAGTCGGCCCTCAACTTACGAAGACCCCTTGTGTACGAAATCCGCGGGTTACAAAAAACATTTCCCCGAGTTTCCGTCCCCAAGATACGAAGAAACCCCTTCTTACAAAAAGAAATTCAAAATTCAAATGCGCCAATCAAAATTTCAAATGACACGCGAGTTACTCTCTTATTGGCTGTCTCTCAACATCCCACCTTGCTGGGCACCCAGATAGAGACAGAAGGAAGCTTCACTCTTTAGTTTTTAGTTTAGTTTTTTAAGTTGTTTTAATTCAGTAAATGTTTAATAAATGAGGGTGCATTTGAGCTCATCTGGAATTCCGATCCCTCAAGGAATCAAATTAAAGTTGAGTTTGTCAAGCAGGGAATGCGCTTTGAATTCACGTCTTGTGGCGTGGCCCGCAGCGTGCGTATGAGAGGGCGAGAGAGAGAGGGGTGTGTGTGTGTGTGTGTGTGTGTGTGTGTGTGTGTGTGTGTGTGTGTGTGTGTATTAATAAAAAAATGTTTAATAATGGTTTAATTAATAATTTTCTTTTACTTTTAACACATTTCATACAAAATTGGTGTACTTTTATCATTTTTAAAGGGTTTGTGGGGTTTATCCAGTCCGCAGACTGGTGCCTTGGAACGAATTAGGCGTTTAACATGTAAAATGCAACCCCTACTTACGAAATCCCCACATTACGAAAAGGGCTCTGGAACGGATTAATTTCGTAAGTTGGGGGCTGACTGTACTTCTATAAAATAAATACTTAAGTCCTATGTTTAAAAGGGACCTTACACAGGCCCAGTAAAAAAATACAATAATAATAATAATACAATAAATAAGTCAGTAGATTAAAGCAACAACAAAGTAAGTAGACACAACAATATAAATTATATTGCACTAAATTATATTTTGTATATCGCACTATGCCCATCATTTTGTTCGGCTTGAGAGTCTCACTGCAGCATGAAAGAAGCTGTTAAAGAACCATATTCATGTATAGATTTAGGATTTAGATCTAAACAAGGAGTACATCAGCATTTGTAGTGACCATTTTATTGTATTGTAGTGACTGTTTTATTTATATTCATATGGAAGACACTGTGGGCAGTGATGGTCTAGTGGATACGGTGCAGGATCGCTGATCCTAAGGTTGGGGGTTTGAGTCACCACAGGGTTGTCACTGTCCCCCCAGTGCAGCTAACTGGGTTATCAAAGGCCATGTCTCTCACTGTCTATAGTGAGAGGCATGTAAAAGAACCATTGCTGACTTTCGTAAAGAGTAGGCTGCAAAGTCGTCAGCTTGTTTCTGTCCCGTGCTAAAAGCGTTGTGACAGGAAGGGCATCCAACGTAAAAACCCATGCCAAATCAAATGTGCGAATCAGATGATTCACTGTGGCGACTCCCAAGAAAGGGAAAAAGCCGAAAGGAAGAAAGAAAATATGGAACACACTCAATAATATTGTAAGAACATCACAGATTAAGGAAAAGAGTGTGTTCTAAGCTTGTCAGAAAAAAAAAGTCTTTGCTGATGCCTAATCACTTAGATCAAATGATACTTTAAACTTAGTAAAAATAAAACAGATAAGCAGCAGATATCCTTCATTTCTTTCACACACTCAGGTCTCTCAGAAAAAGAAGTCAGCTAACAGCAGGGTTACAGTGTAACCGACAGCAAGGGATGACAGACAAACCCTAGAAATTTAACAAATTTAATCTAACACACCATTTCACTTAATCTACAATCTACTCAATAACCAAGTTTAAACAGGGGTAGCAATAATAAGCAATATTTATAGTACCTTTGATTTATCAGAGGGTACTAAAGATGGGGCAGTTAAGTGTGGTGTTCTGGGAAATTAAATATCCCAACACGTGCAAAAAAAAAAAAAAAAAAAAATCCACAAAAGGGGCTTCACAGGTTTTGTCAAAGACTGAAAGGTCTGGGAAAAGTATACTGTATTCCCGACCTCTTCTTCTTCCCTCTTATATATATATATATATATATATATATATATATATATATATATATATATATATATACACACACACACACACACACACACAGTCAGCCCCCAACTTACGAAATTAATATGTTCCAGAGCCCTTTTCGTATTGCAGGGATTTCATAAGTCGGGGTCGCATCTTACATGTTAAACGCCTAATTCGTTCCAAGGCTCCACTCTTTGGACTGGATAAACCCTTTAAAAATGATAAAAGTATACCAATGTTATATGAAATGCGTTAAAAGTAAAAGAAAATCATTAATTAAACCATTTAAACATTTTATTAACATATTAAACCATTTAATTAACATTTATTAATTAACCCATTATTAAGCATTTTTATTAACACACACACACACCTCTCTCTCGAATGCATGCTGCGGGCCATGCCCACAAGACGTGAATTCAAAGCGCATTCCCTGCTCGACAATTAGATTTAATTGAATTCCTTGAAGGATCGGCATTCCAGATAAGCTCAAATGCGCCCACATTTATGAAATATTTACTGAATTAAACAACTTAAAAAAACTAAAGAGTGAAGCTTCCTTCTGTCTCTATCTTGGAGGCCAGCGGGGCGAGATGTTGAGAGACAGCCAATGAGAGAGCAACTTGCGCTGTGAAATTTTGATTGGCGCGTTTGAATTTTGAATTTCTTTTCGTAAGAGGGGGTTGTGTCGTATCTTATATATACACACACACACTATCTTGGCCTCTCCCACCAACCAGAACATTTTCCAACCCTTTGGGAAAATCCCATTGGCCAGACATAACACAAAACTGGGCTTTAAACAAAATGCTTAAACAAAAAGTTTTAAACAAAAATACTCCCCTCTAGTGATTTCCCCCCACATTACAACTCCCTTCCAAAAGGAAAAAAAAGGCTTCCAAGAGCAAAATTGGTGATATCAATACAAAAGGGATAAGTAGACCCGTATTTTCTGGGCCATAAGGTGCAACGAATTATAAGGCACACTATCAATGAATGATGATTTGAATGGTCCCTGTCCATACATAAGGCACACCAGATTATAAGGTTTATTATATTTTATATGCAAATATAAAACAGTAAGCTGACTTTTTCCGTTCATTCCTCTTCCACAAATCCATCAAATTCTTCATCTTCAGTGTCTTGAGTTTAACAGTTGTGTGTGTTGCACATAAAGCCTGTATCCCTCTATTTTTTTTTTATTATATTATAGTATTTTATTATCTATTATTTCCTGGCGCATAGAGTCAGATCAATAGAGACATAGGTTAGAAACTTCTCTCAGCCACACCCCCTTAAAGAAACCACATTCACAGTAAAAAAAAAAACATGGCGGCGCCCATTCACAGCATGAGTATTGTGTTCACAACAGAACGGTGGTCATTGCTCTTAAGGAGCTGTATCAGTGTAACCAAGTTCAAAAAGATTAATCACAGGTCTCGGGACGATACCTGGGTCAATGCGTTATCCCTGTAATGAACATTGGAATTTAATTAAGCCATCTGAGCATCCTGAAGGTAGTGACTGAGATTAGGTGGAAAAACCACTTGCGTATTACTCATCATTACTCAACAGTAATGCCGGTATTTGGACAAAAAGCTTCATCCACACATAAGGTGCACTGGATTATAAGGTGCACCGTTAATTTTTTTTTTTTTTTTGAAGTAAAGTTGATGTACGATGAAGTTATGGGAAAGAATAGTGGAAGCAAGACTAAGGGCAGAGGTCAGCATTTGTGAACAACAGTTTGGTTTCATGCCAAGCAAGAGCACCACAGGTGCAGTGTTTGCCTTGAGGATGTTAATAGAGAAGGTCAGAAAGAGCTGCATTGTGCCTTTGTGGGTCGGAAGAAAGCATATGACAGGGTGCCGAGAAAGGAACTGTGGTATTGCATGAGAAAGTCTGGAGTGGCAGAGAAGTATGTTAGAGTGGTGCAGGACATGTATGAGAGATGTAAGACAGTGGTGAGGTGTGCTGTCGGTGTGACAGAAGAGTTCGAGGTGGTGGTGGGACTGCATCAAGGGTCAGCTCTGAGCCCCTTCTTGTTTGCTATGGTGATGGACAGGCTGACAGACGAGGTTAGACAAGATTCCCCATGGACTATGATGTTTGCAGATGACATTGTGATCTGCAGTGAGAGCAGAGAACAAGTGCAGGACAACCTAGAGAGGTGGAGATATGTCCTGGAAAGGAGGGAAATGAAGGTTAGCCTCAGTAAGACAGAATACATGTGTATGAATGCCAAGGACCCAACAGGAACGGTGAGGTTACAAGGAGCAGCGATAAGGAAGGTGGAGGATTTTAAGTACTTAGGCTCAACAATCCAGAGCAATGGAGAGTGTGGAAAAGAGGTGAAGAAGTGTGTGCAGGCTGGTTGGAATGGTAGGAGAAAAGTGTCCGGTGTGATGTGTGATAGAAAGGTATCGGCAAAAATGAAAGGAAAAGTGTACAAAACGGTGTTGAGGCCAGCGATGTTGTATGGTTTAGAAACAGTGGCCCTGGGGAAAAGACAGGAAGCAGAGCTGGAGGTAGCAGAGATGAAAATGTTGAGGTTCTCTTTGGGAGTAACGAGGATGGATAGGATCAGGAGTGAGCACATCAGAGGGACAGCACATGTAAGATGTTTTGGATACAAAGTCAGAGAGGCTAGATTGAGATGGTTTGGACATGTAGAGGAGGGATAGGGAGTACATTGGTAGTAGGATGTTGAGGCTGGAACTACCAGGCAGAAGGCCTAGAAGAAGACCAAAGAGATGATTCATGGATGTGGTGAAGGAGGACATGAAGGCAGTTGGTGTAAGAGAAAAAGATGCAGAGGAGAGGGTGAGATGGAGGCAGATGATTCGCTGTGGCGACCCCTGAAGGGAACAGCCGAAAGGACAAGAAGAAGATTTTTTTTTTTTTGAAGATTAAGGGCTTTTAAGTGCATTTCATGGTCCAAAAAATATGGTACATATACTTAGACAAAGGACACACAATCAGCAATTACAGTGTCAGTGCCCCTTCTATCCTTAATTTGAAAGTCAAACTCATAAAATTAAACTCCAAGTCAACAATCTCTGATTCTTGTTCTTTGTCTTACTCAAAAACATTAACAGATTGTGGTTGGTATATACAACTCTGTTTTCCCCTTGTACAACCAAACCTCAACATGTCATAATACTGGAACCAATGCCAACATTCTCAGTTGTGGAATAGTTATTTTTGTGGCTATAGAACCCTCTGGAGAAGTATGCCATGTGTTGTTCAATGTCAGAGTCACTGCTCTGCAAGAGCACAGATCCGCATGGGGAAATGACACAACACAGACTTCAAAGATTATTTGGCATGCTTTGTCCCAAGTGAACTTTATATCTTTTTTCAGTTGATTGTGAGACTGAGAGCAATCTCAATGTTCTTGCAGAACTTAGAGTAGAACCTGACCATTCCAAGGAAGCGGCCCAAAGTTTTCTTGCTGGCAGGAACTGGAAAGTCCATGATGGTTTGAACTTTAGTATTGATTGGTATTACTTTAGTCTTGCTCAAAGTCATGTTACGCGTGGAGTGTATGCGTCAGACCCAGAGATACAAAAGATCATAAGAAGATTAAACTATTTTATTTCGCACTTGGAACTGTAAATCACAGGAATAATAAATCAATGGAACTGGTCGAGCATGATGCAAGATACCAGGGGTCAGAGAGAAAGCAGAGGAACGGAATCACTGGGAAGACAATTTTCTGACATCGGAGGGAAGAGTGCCGCTCCCATTTATAGCTGGCTGCTTACTGATTGCAGAGTGGGACCAGGTGGAGCCAGCCAGCACAGATCATAACAGTACCCCCCCCCTTAAGGGGTGCCACCTGGCGCCTGGCCAGGCTTGTCCGGGAACTGACGATAAAATTCGTCTAATAAGTCCGGGTCCACATGAAACTCACATTTTTCTGCTTTAATGAACAATCTGTTCTCCAGGAGCCTCTTTAGTACCATTCTCACGTGGTGGAGATGCTCAGCTTGGTCTCTAGAGAAGATCAAGATGTCGTCAAGTTACATGAATACAAAGCGGTTCAGCATGTCCCTAAGCACATCATTGCCCAGAGCTTAGAAAACTGCCGTGGCATTGGTTAGTCCGAATGGCATGACCAAATATTCGAAGTGCCCAGGGGCGTGTTGAAGGCCATCTTCCACTCGTCCCCCTCTCGAATTTGGACTAAGTGGTAGGCGTTTCTCAGGTCCAGCTTGGAAAAAACGATAGCATCGTGGAGAGGGGTGAAGGCTGAATCGATTACAGGGAGAGGGTACTTTTTTTATGGTGATATGGTTCAGGCCCATGTAATCAATGCAAGGTCTCAGGGTCTTGACTTTCTTTTCGACAAAGATGAATCCAGTGCCTACCGGGGAAGATGAGGGCCGAATGAGACCTGCAGCCAGTGACTCGTTAATATATGCCTCCATGACGTCTTTCTCCGGCCTCGAGAGGTTGTATAGCCGCTGGGAAGGGAGCGTGGAACCTGGGAGTAGGTCAATGGCGCAGTCCTATGGTCGATGAGGATGTAATGAGCAAGCCAAGTCCTTGCTGAAGACCTCTTGCAGGTTGTGATATTCTTTTGGCATGCCGGCTAAGTCCAGATCCTCCAGGTCGACTGGGGTCCGTGAAGCTTGGGAGGGTACAGCTGCCATTAAGCAGTGTTGCAGACAGTCGTCACTCCAGCTGCGTATGGTGAGGGTGCACCAGTCGATGTGGGGATTGTGGGTCTGCAACCATGGCCACCCCAACACTAGGGAAGAGAGAGAGAGAGGCAGAGAGAACAAACAGCTCCAAATATTCCTGGTGGTTACTGGAAAAACTGAGCTTAACCGGCTTGGTCTTGTGCGTGACGCGAGCTATGAGTCGGCCATCAATGGCCACTACCTCCTTGGGGGTATCAAGTTCATACACGGGCAGGTCGTGGAGCTCAATCATCCCCGGATCGATGAAGTTAGCGTCAGCGCTTGAGTCAATGAATACATCTACAGGATGAGAGTTGTGCAGAGTGCATCATACCTTGAACTTGCAGGCACTTCTCAGTTGCCATGGAGGATCCTCTTGTAGCTGTCGGACCCTGCCGTGCGGAGCACTGGGTGAGGTAATGGCCCTTCTCAGCACAGTAGATGCAGAGACCGTTGGCCAGCCACCGGTGCCTCTCCTCAGCCATCAGTCTGGTGCGGTTCACCTGCATGGGTTCTTGACCGTCATCCTTCATCAGAGGGGGAAATGGCGAGTGAGTTCAAGGTGGGGCCTCCTCGGGCCTCGCAGAGTGGCTCGAGGATGGGTAGGGAAAACAGGTCCCCTCCTCCCGAGACCTATCCCTCTCTCTCAGCCTGTTGTCCAGCCTGGTAGACAAGGCGATTAACTCCTCAAGAGTTGTTGTCTCATCGGGCCACGAGCTCATCTCTCAGCCTTTCATTAAGCCCCTGCAGGAAAGCCTCCTGGAGCGTGGGGTCATTCCAGCCGCTTTCGATGGCGAGAATGCAGATTCGGATAGTGTACTCCGCCACCGACTGTGAGCCTTGCCGAATTCGTGGCAGTTCGCCTCCTCCCCTTTTGCCGGATGATCAAAAATCTTCTTCATTTCTCACATGAACTGGTCTAACTGGGAGCATAATTCCGGGGTATGGGTGGCAACTGCTCACGCCCAGGAAGAGGCTTGCTCCACGAGTAAGCTCATGATGAAGGTGGTTTTTGCTTGATTGGTGGAGTATGTGTGTGGCTGCTGGCTGAAGACAAGCAAACACTGATGAAGTAATCGTGCGCAGGAGCCGATCATGCCCGAATACCTGGATGGCGTGGGAATGAGTGGTTCTCGGTGCGCGGGGAGTATAGCTGGCACTGCTGCCGAAAGTGAAAGGTGAGTTGCAGCGAGGTGAGTGGCGACGGCGTCCATCCTTCCGTCGAGCTGCGCCAAGCTGGTGGTTATGTGCTGGAGATTGTCCATCATCTGATGCAAGGTGGAGTCGTGTCGTCCCAGCAGGGTGCCCTGGTTTGATAGTGTCTGCCGAAGCTGTGCGGTCTCCGCTAGGTCCATGTTTCAGGTCAGAAGATTCTGTTATGCCTGGAGTGTATGCGTCGGACCCAGAGATGCAGGAAACCATTAGAAGATTCAACGATTTTATTTTGCACTTGGAACTGTAAATCACAGGAATACTAAATCAATGGAGCCAGCAAGCAAGATACCAGGGATCAGAGAGAAAGCAGAGGAACGGAATCACTGGGAAGACAATCTTCCAACATCGGTGGGAAGCGCGCCGCTCCCATTTATAGCTGGCTGCTTGCTCTCTGCAGCTCTGTGCATAAGGGTAAAGACCGAAAAACCATACTGGATGCCCATGATCTTTGGGCCCTTAAACGGCACTGCACTGCAAACAGGAATGCAACTGTAAGGGAAATCATACAATGGGCTCAGCAATACGTCCATAAACCATCGTCGGTGTGCACAATCCACCATGCTATCCACCGTTACCAGCTGAAATCCATAGTACCAAAAAGCCATTTCTAAACAGGACTAAGAAGCACAGGCATTGTCTCTGGGCCAGGAGTCATTTACAGTGTAGTGTGGCAAAGTGTAAACCTGTTCTATGATCAGACAAATCACGATTCGAAGTTCTTCATGGAAAACTGAGATGCCATGTCATCCTGACTAAAGAGAACAAGGACAACCCAAGTTATCAGCACTTGGTTTAGAAGCCTGCATCTGTGATGTATGGGAGGTTGTAGAGTGCATGGGGCTTGGGCACTGTCAATGGCACTGTCAATGCAGAAACGTATATTCAGGTTCTAGAACAGCATATGCTCCTGTCCAGACATCATCTCTTTCAGAGAAGACCTTGCATTTTTCAACATGAGCATTGGTTACATCATGGCTGCATAGGAAAAGGATCTTATCTTAATTCTCTCCATGCCAGAAGACACATAAGGCTTGGACATCAATCTGCAACTGGTGTCGATCTTATGTCTTCTTCTTCTTCTTCTTTTCCTTTCAGCTATTCCCTTCAGGGGTCGCCACAGCAAATCATCTGCCTCCATGTCACCCTGTCCTCTGCATCTTCTTCTCTGACGCCAACGACCTTCATGTCTTTCTTGACCACATCCTTAAATCTCTGCTTTGGTCTTCCTCTATTCCTTCTGTCTGGTAGTTCCAACCTCAGCATCCTACTAGCAATATACTCACTATTCCTTCTCTGTACATGACCAAACCATCTCAATCTAGCCTCTCTGACTTTGCCTCCAAAACATCTTACATGGGCTGTCCCTCTGATGTACTCATTTCTGATCCTATCCATTCTCGTTACTCCCAAAGAGAACCTCAACATTTTAATCTCTGCTACCTCCAGCTTGGCCTCCTGTCTTTTCCTCAGCACCACTGTTTCTAAACCATACAACATCGCTGGCCTCACCACCGTCTTGTACACTTTTCCTTTCATTCGTGCCGATACTCTCCTATCACACATCACACTGGACACTTTTCTCCAACCATTCCAACCTGCCAGCACACGCTTCTTCACCTCTTTTCCACACTCTCCACTGCTCTGGATTGTTGAGCCTAAGTACTTAAAATCCTCCACGTTCCTTATTTCTGCTCCCTGTAACCTGGTGAATGGTGATTCCTCTTGGGTTCTTCTCATTCACACACATGTATTCTGATGTACTGAGGCTAACCATCATTCATTCTCCTTTCCAGGGAATGTCTCCACCTCTCTAGATTTTCCTGCACTTTTTCTCTGCTCTCATTACATATCAAAATGTTATCTGCAAACATCATAGTCCATGGGGAATCTTGTCTAACCTCGTCTGTCAGCCTGTCCATCACCATCGCAAACAAGAAGGGACTCAGAGCTGATCCTTGATGCAGTCCCACCTCCACCTTGAATTTGAATTCTTCAGTCACGCCAACAGCACACCGCACCACTGTCTTACATCTTTCATACATGTCCTGCACCACGCTAACAAACTCCTCTGCCACTCCAGACTTCATGAAATACCACAGTTCTTCTCTTAGCACCCTGCCCTATGCTATCTCCAGATCCACAAAGGCACAATGCAGCTCACTCTGACCTTCTCTGTACTTCTCTATTAACATCCTCAAAGCAAACACTGCATCTGTGGTGCTCTTTCTTGCCATGAAACCAAACTGTTCTTCACAAATACTGACCTCTGCCCTTCGTCTAGCTTCCACTATTCTTTCCCATAACTTCATCATATAGCTCATCGACTTCATCCCTCTGTAGTTGCCACAACTCTGCAACGTCTCCCTTGTTTTTAAAAAAATGGCACGAGCACACTTCTCCTCCTGATCACATTTGCTGTGGTTGTCCAGTCATCTGGAAGCACTTCCTGACACAACCCTCTGCATTTATCCGGGCTTGGGACCGGCATGAGGGAGAGACACTGCTTTGTGCCCCACCCCTGGTTGCATTAGACTACATCTTGTGTAGATGGTGTAATTTGAAGGAAGTCAGTAACTGCAAAGAAATAGTGGGTGAGTGTGTTGCTAAACAGCATAGGATGGTGGTGTGCATGATGACTCTGATGGTGAGCAAGTTAAAAAAGGCAATGGCAGAGTGGAAGACAAAGTGGTGGAAGCTGAAAAAGGAAGAGTTTTGTGTTGGCTTCAAGGAGCAGTTGAAACAGGCTTTGCGTGGTCAGGAAGTAAAAGCACCAAGCTGTTTGGCAAATTTGTCCAACTCCAACATCATGTTCAATTTCCAACCCATTATATAGTCAAGGCGTCATTGAGTCTTTGGACATCTTGACAACTTGGCGATGAGCTAATATCTGATTTGATTTCGCCACAATTTTTGCCCGTAGGTTTTCAAATTCTTTCGTCAACAATTTAAATTGTTTTTTTTTTTTAAATCCTCTTGCTCTTTTCTTAACTGCTCTACAGCCCCCATTATGTTGCGGATAAATAATAAGCTACTGGAAGAAGAGTCAGCGTTTAACTATTGCTCGCAGTTAATCTTGCTGGACGGATGTTCATTCTGTAAACCAACTTCAACAGGATCATATCAGATCCACTCAGAGCCAGAGATAATACCCAACTAGAACTGTAACTATTTCTTCATCAGGAAGGGCTCTCTTCTTTAACACAAATTTCAGGATCATTTCAGGATTAACCACTTTCTGGACAGATACAAGTCTCCAGACACATCAAGATCACAAGAACCACCTGACTGGCTGAATAGAGAACTGAGAAAGGTGTCTGATTACTCCTCAAATAGAAAAACCATAGTAGGCTGAACAGAGTCATGAGGTGAACCACTTGATTCATAATTATTCAAAGTGCTGGACTACACATCATCTTATTTGGTATAAATAAGTGACTTATTTGAAATTAATGTTGATATTATTTGATATATTTGATATTATTTTACAATGTTATATTTATAATAATTGATTTAGGGGTGTTTTATGAGATACGGTAATGGCATTTATGGATGTATACTATAGTATGAGCGTCATACCTTATACGTCACTGTACCAACTTACGTTCACTTTCAACTTGCATTCGGCTGTCTGGAACCAATTAAAAATGTAATTCGGGGAGCGTCTGCATAGCACACATATATATAATATATGTATATGAGTAGTCCACATGTTTTGTCATTACCTTAATCCAGTGGCTCTTAATCTGGGTTCAATTGAACCCTAGGGATTCGGTGGGTCAGTCTCAGGGGTTCGACAGAGGTCAAGACACACGCCCAACTCGTATTCATATTTATGGCCGATGTGAAGAAACTTGTGGATGATTTCTTCAGAGACAACAATCTTTCGTGGGATATGGTTTCTGAAGTTTGTATGGATGGAGCTCCAGTCATGCTGGGAAGAAAGTCTGGTTTTGGTGCGCTAGTGAAATCTGATGCATCACACATCATCATTACAGGCATGTGTTAGCAACAAAAACCTTGCCTCCAGAAATATCAGAAGTATTAAAAATTGTAATGGAATGTGTGAACTACGTGTGAAATAGTGCTCTGAGGCATTACATCGTTAGTGAGCTGTGTAAAGAAATGGGCTCTGAATTCGAGGTACTTCTGTACCATTCTAACGTGTGGTGGTTATCCTGCGGACAGGTGCTGAATCGTGTTTTTGCCATGCATGGGATATTAGCCCTTTTTTTGCAAGAATACCAGCATCGTCATGCAGATTGCTTTAAAAATTCTAAATTTCTTCTCATTTTATCGCACATGGCTGATATGTTTGCAGCTAACAATCAGCAGATGCAGGGTGGTGGAGAGTCAACATCATTTAAATGGAAGAAAACCTGAAGGCTTTTCAAAAAATTATACTGTTATGGAAATGGAAAACAAAGAATTATAACTTTGCAAACTTTCCCCTGCTGTATGACTGTGTAAGTAAAATCGATGATGTGTCTGAAATCAGAGACATTTCTGTACCCACAGAACAGAAGCAAGCAATTGCCATGCACTTAGAGGACCATGCAAAGTCTCTTGACAGATACTTCTCTACAAGAGAGTCATATCCAGCATGGGTGAGATAGCCGTTCACATTTGATATTGAGACAGCAGATGTCAATGATGATTACCTTGATGAAATCATTGAAATTCAACATAGCCCGGTTCAACAGCATCAGTTCAGAACAACAATGTTCTCAACGTTTTGGTGTTGACAAATGGTAATGTATCCTGTTCTTGCTAATAAAGCCCTGGGAAGTTTTATACCATTTGTTCCAACATATCTTTGCGATTAATCCTTTTTGAGGATGCTGGACATAAAAACAAAGAATAAGAACAGACTGTGCTGTGAAAATGACATGAGAGTGGCACTGTCCAAGGTGAAGTCACACATTCCTGAACTGGTCTCTCAAAAGCAACAGCAGAAGTCACACTGATTTGCAGTAAATATTCATTATTATTATTGTAGCCTGATGGAAATTAGGTGATGGGTGTGTGTTGAAATGTTAAAAATAATAAATATCATAAATACAGTAAGTTAATTATTGAAATGCATAATAAATTTAATGTTTTTGCAGTTATTATCTGCAAAAATGACAATTGCATATACATTTCTGGCATGGCAGATACCCTTATTGAGAGGAACTTGCATTATTAACTAACATATACAACTGAGCAGTTTAGGCAGGCCTTACTCAAGCTTGGAACTTAATTTGCCAACCTGCTGAAAATGAGTCTTGACGTTCTTACTAAACGTTGCACTTTGTCTTTTCTACTTTCCCTAATTCTGACCTTTTTTTTTTTTCTTTTTCAGCTCCCGTAAACAAAACTCTATGATGAATTCTGCCAGACAGTATGGACTACGCCACTACTATAGCAGGAAGAGGAGGTCATTACCCATCTTACCTATTAGGATGCAGTCACACATTACTGAGTGAATAAAATATTTTCTTTCTTCTGGCACTAGCCACAAGTGGATTTATGACATACAAAAATGATTCTGATCAAAATCTTCAAAGAGAGACAATAAAAAAAAAAAATCATGCATACACATACTAATGTGTGTGCATGTGCGTATCTGTAATCTGTTCACATTTTTCATGAGTTTGAACATTGTTTTATAATATAGGCCTGTCTCACAAAGCAGGAATTAACACTCCTCTTGCTTGACAAATTAGTGGTAATAATCTGAATATTTTACGAATACATGTAACCTATATAAGGTACTGCTTTAAAGTTCGGGGAAGATAGTGGATTTCACCATTTTAGAGAACACAAACACACACACACACACACACACACACACTTGCCCTCACAGAGTCAGCTGAGATGGGCACCAGCCTCTCTGCGACTCTAAGTAGGATTAAGCGGTTCCCAAAATTAATGAATATACATATTTAACAAGGAAACTTATTGCTTTTATACACTTATCCGTTTTGCACACTAACCACTCTTTATACATCCAAATTAAAAAAAAAATGCATACATTGTATGAGATACATAGACAGGCGCATGTATGTATGCATGCACACACAAACCCATGCAGATTCCAAGCATTTCACTGAGTGCTCTTAGTGTTCACATTTGCCAACTATTTCCAATTATATCAAACAGTAGAGACACCTTATTTGAATGTATTTTGTTAAGATTTCTGAAAATAGATTCACTGACCTGCGAGTTCTCTGACCACACATTGATTAACAAAACAAAGTGTTTTGTGATTATTGTGTTTGCTTCGTGTGCAAATTACTGAGGAGTGAACAACACTCTTTGTTAAATATTTGGCCACCGATCATCATCATCATCATCATCATCATCATAATCTTCCGCTAAGTCCAGGGTCGGGTCGTGGGGCAGCAACCTAAGCAAAGAGGTCCAGATGTCCCTCTCCCCAGCCACTTCCTCCAACTCTCCCAGGGGGACACTGAGGCGGTCCCAGACAAGCCAAGAGACATAGTCCCTCCAGCGTGTTCTAGATCGACTCCGGGGTCTCTTCCTGGTTGGACATGCCCGAAACACCACACCAGGGAGGCATTCTGACCAGATGCCCGAGCCACCTCAACTGGGCCCTCTCAATGCAGAGTAGCAGCGGATCTACTCCGAGCTCTCCACAGATGGTAGAGCTTCTTACCTTATCACTACGGGAGAGGGAGAACCCCACAACCCAGCGAAGGAAGCTCATTTCTGCCGCTTGTATCTGGGCATTCCCGCATTCATCAGCTCTTCAAAGTACTCTTTCCATCTTCCCAGCACACTTCTGTCATCAGTCAATACATTTCCCTCTCTGTCCTGTATCACTCTAACTTGCTGCACGTCTTTCCCATCTCTATCTCTCTGCTGTGCCAACCTGTATAGATCACATCCCTCCTTACTGTCCAACCTATCATACAAGTCATCATACGCCCTCTGTTTGGTCTTAGCCACTGCTACTTTCACCTTATGCTCTGTCTTCCTGTACTCCTATTTACTCTCTTCGGTCCTCTCAATGTCCCACTTCTTCTTAGCTAACCTCTTCCTTTGTACACACTCCTGCACTTCCTCATTCCACCACCAAGTCTCCTCATCTACTTTCCATCCAGAGGACACACCAAGTACTCTCCTACCTGTGTCCCTGATCACATTTGCTGTGGTTGTCCAGTCATCTGGAAACACTTCCTGGCCAACCAAAGCCTGTTTGAACTCCTCTCTGAAGACAACACGACACTCTTCCTTTTTCAACTTTCACCACTTTGTCTTCTGCTCTGCCTTTGCCTTCTTCACCTTCCTCATCATCAGTGTCATCCTTCATACCACCATCCTATGCTGACTGGCAACACTCTCACCCACTACTACTTTGCAGTCACTAACTTTCTTCAAATTACATCGCCTACACAAGATGTAGTCTCCCTGTGTGCTCCTACCTCCGCTTTTGTAAGTCACCCTATGCTCCTGTTTCTTCTGGAAGAAAGTATTTACCACAGCCATTTCCATCCTTTTTGCAAAACCTACCAACATCTGTCCTTCTGCTTTCCTGTCCCGGATACAAGACCTGCCCATCACTTCCTCGTCCCCTCTGTTGCCTGCACCATCACGCCTTTAATTTCTAACTTGAGACTCATCACTCTGTCTGACACTCTTTTCACTTCTAGAACATTCCTGACCAACCCCTCCTTCAAGATGACTCCTACCCCATTTCTCTTCCCATCCACACCATGAAAAAAACAGCTTAAACCCTGCTCCTAAGCTTTTAGCTTTGATAACTTTCCACCTGGTCTCCTGAACACACAGTATGTCCACCTTCCTCCTCTGCATCATGTCAGCCAGCTCTCTGCCTTTTCCTTGCATAGTTCCAACATTCAAAGTCCCTACTCTCAGTCCTAGGCTCATGCCTTTCCTCTTGTCTCTCTGCCTACGGACACGCCTCCCGCCTCTCCTTCTTCGACGTCTTCAACCAACAGTAGTCCAATTTCCATCAGCACCCTGTTGATTGACAGCACCGATGGCGGTCGTTGTTAACCCGGGCCTCGACCGATCCGGTATGGGGGTAATACTTCTGATATACATCATAAAAGTTTGGCATTGGTTTTACATCGGATGCCTTTCCTGACACAACCCTCTGCATTTCTCCGTGATTGGGACTGGCATAAGGGGGAGAGACACTGGTTAGTGCCCTCCCCCCCGCTTCATGGCTGCAGTGTTTTTATATATATATATATATACACACACGCACACACACACACACACACACACACACAGACGCTACCCTACTTACTAACATTCGTTTTATGAACATCCAGACATTTGAACAGGGCTGTTTGGAGGTCGAAAGTGAAATTGAAGACCAAGTAGAAATAGAAATTTAATAAAATCTACAGAAAGATATATCAGAAATATAAGTTGAAATATGATTAAACATTATCCTGAGGTACACTTAATATTCGATTAGTTTCCAGCAGAGGGGCATGGCTAACACACATGGGCGGATCGCAATGCACACAACTGATCCTACTCACCAATCTACTGTGCTATAAAGACGAGCAGCGCGCTCATCCCGGTGCTAGAAGATTGTCACTCTTCACGATCCTGTTTTCCTGTGATCTCTCTGGCTCCTGGTTTCAGCTCCACGTCCGACCACTTCCCGCCCCATTATTCCCCATATCTAAAGGTTTCATTTTTCTCCTCGTCACTAGCAATGACTGTTTCCCCTTACTCAGGTGCCTCTCCTGTAACAAAGTCTCTCTGTGTTCATCCTACTCTGTCTCCTGCATTTTGGGTCCAGCTGAAAGTTCCTGATGTCACAGTTAACTTGATAATTTATGGTGCATTTAGGTTTGCATCTTGTAACAATAAATGATAAATTCAATAGAATGAAATAAGATGATTATGCAGAGAGAGAGAGAGAGAGAGAGAGAGAGAGAGATTATACAGTACAAATGCGCATAGGTTACTTTACAAGCTTTAAACATATGTTCCCCTCTAAGAACGCCTTGTAACAACTTACGAACAAATTCATCGAACGAATGGTCATTCGTTCGTATCTCATTCAGAAGTTGGGTAGAGGCTGTGTATAGTTTTTATATATATATATATATATATATATATATATATATATATATATATATAAACAAAAATAAAAGGACAGGACAAAGACTTTCTATTGAAACTCCATTTATCACTACAGATCTGTTTCGAGGGGTGGTGAAACCATCCTCTCTCTTCAGGTGATTATAGAATTCTTCTATTATAAGATTCTTCTATAATCACCTGAAGAGAGAGGATGGTTTCACCACCCCTCGAAACAGATCTGTAGTGATAAATGGAGTTTCAATAGAAAGTCTTTGTCCTGTCCTTTTATTTTTGTTATTTGCTCTACCAAAAAGTATTGAGCACTCTCCTACGGAAGGATCTACTCAGAAAATCCCTATATATATATATATATATATATATATATATATATATATATATATATATATATATATATATATATGTGTGTGTGTGTGTGTGTGTGTGTATAAGAGAGAGAGAGAGAGAGTGCAACACTTAGAATGTCCACAGAGGGAACTTATTGACTTTTTTGAAGTGGAAAAGGTGTTTTGTCAGCATATAATCTGGGTAAGCAAAGCTAGAGACAGAGAAAAATTACATTTTTTCCCCTTTATTTATTTAGGGACACACACACACACACAATTAAAGGGCATCCTTGACTCCTGCAGTACTTTTTTAATCTTAAATATCTTAAATATATTTGGCAATGTTACAAAAAAAATCAGTTTGTTTTCTAACACTGCTTATTCATTAAATCAGGAAATATCTACCTTACATGATAATTCATGTCAAACCTTTGGCAAACAGTGCAAAATTAACAGAGTTGGGATTTGTTTGTTGGACTTCATGGCTAATTCAGATACGACACAAAGCAAAATTTTGTTTAACAGCTGAACATTCTGGCTTCCTGAGATGCTTCAAACAAAAGATGAATGTTATAAAATGTATTTAGAAAATTTCATAATTGATATTGTTGCAAAGCTGCATGATGCTCCAACCATCCCTGAACATTTTTGTGCCATAACTGCTCTATTTTACCTGATTAAAAGGGTCACTTCCAGTCATGGACCAACTTGTAGTGGAGGGTACACTTGTATACTTGGTTGGCAGCACTGTTTGGGGGATGGTACATGTCACAGTAACATCCACATTAACATTAAGACCCAAGGTTTTCCAGCTGAGCATCACATTGCCTCTACTATCTTTCCTTCTTTCCAAAGTAAATCCTGTTATCTCTTCCCTAGGTAAATAACACACACACACACACACACACACACACACACACACACACACACACACACACACACAGTACATAGAAAAAAAGAAAAAATAATAATACCAGACCAAGACACCTTTCAATGTTCCGATGTCCAGTTCAAATACTTACATGTCTATTCTATGCAATTTCAGCAGAAGACAGGTTAGCAAGGGCGCTATGCTTGTGCGATATATGAGCTCAGAACAGACTGGCTAGCCTTTGCTCCCCATGTACATCACTGAGCTTCGAACATCTATCACCATGATGAAATTTTACTGCCCAACTTTAGACCATTCCGATAGGTTCCGATATTAACACTGCATACAAAGGAACACCCAAAACACATGCTGTGTAGTTATGGATATGCTTTAACCCAATCATATTTGTTTCACAGTTTAACCACTGTCAAAGTTATCCAGATCTTTACACTGGTGAGTTGCTCTTGCTTTCACCTTCAAAAACTGTCTGTACATTTTTTCCCATGCCACTGTGACAAGAAACCACCTATTGGTGGTTTTCAAGGCTTTGCCTGATTGGTGTAAATAATCACTAAAATTCTCCCTATTACAGTAGGCCCTCGATATTCGTGGGGGTTTGGTTCTGGCCCCTCCCACGAATGAAGATAATCCGCGAGTTCTGTACCCAGAAGTAAAACCCCATGTATCACGTTACATATGCGAATCAGCAGCCGGAAGTAAAATATTGTATCTGTATCTATTACATGCACTAAAATATGCTTTTTAAACACAGTCTATAGACAGTCTTACTCATTAATTCAGTATTAATGTAGAAGAATGTAGTAATGATTAAGAAAAATATTTTTACTGTGATATTTATTGATAATAAAATATAAACATTATACAGCATACATATAAAAACACCCTTAAATGCATTCTCTTTGAAAAACATACAGCACTGTAGTTTTCTAAAATGCCCACTAGAGGAAGGTATTGCATTAGGCATGAGATGACTGAATTCAACGTGAACTGCATTAAGTCCGAGCAGCTCAGCCACGCCTCTCAGCTGGAGAGAGTACAAAACAGAGTTTTAGAGTGAGAGAGTTAGAGAGCATTATAATCCAAAGAAGTGGTGATGTGATGCGAGTTAATCCTCTGGTGCAGAGGTGAGCGTGCTTTTGTTTATTGGGAGTAAATGAGAATAGTGAATTCAGGTGTGTGCTACCAGGCAGCTCAGCCATGCCCTCAGCCGAAGTGGAGAGTAAGCAGTTAGTTGGAGGCACAGCACCAAAATCAAAGTTCCCCCAATACACAGACCATAACAAAAAGGACATAAAAGAACAAGAAATGTAATAAATTGGATAAACAAAACAAAATGAGAAGCATGCTACACCACAGTAAATAAAAACTAACACACAAACATTCCCTTAGGTAATGTGCTGGAATAATAATTGAAAAAGTCTCTCTCTCTCTCTCTCTCTCACACACACACACACATACACATACATATATATACACACACACACATACACATAGTGGGAGCAGTGGTGGTCTAGTGGTATAAGGCGCCGGATTGCTGATCCAAAGGTTGGGGGTTCGAGTCCCACTCTCCACAAGGTTGTCACTGTCCCCCCCAGTGCAGCTAATGGGGTTATCAAAGGTCGGCCATGTCTCTCACTGTCTATGGTGTGAGGCATGTAAAAGAACCATTGCTGACTTTCGACAAGAGTAAGCTGCAAAGCCGTCAGCGTGTTTCCGCCCTGCAATGGCCTGGCGAGCTGTCCAGGGTGTACTCTGCCCTCACCCTGAGTTGGCTGGGATGGGCACCAGCCTCCCCGTGATCCTAATTAGGATGAAGCAGTTACAGAAAATGAACTGAACATATATAGTGCCTGAGTCGTAGGACAACCATTGGCAACCTGCCATGAAGGATAATGCCCTGGTTATCATCTTCATGGAGGTTTTCTTGGCAGGATTAGTACAGTGGTTTGCCATTGCCTTCTGCATGATGTGAACCTGCGGGCAATTTAGAATGGCCAATTAACTTACTGTGCATGTCTTTGGATTGTGGGAGGAAACCAGAGCACCCGGAGGAAACCCAAGCAAGCATGGGGAGAACTTGCAAATGCCACACAGAATCGCCCATGCTGGGAATCGAAACCAAGCCTTCTTGCTGTGAGGCAGACGTGCTAACCACTACGCCACCGTACTGCCAAGACTTCAATAGTGGAGTGTTTTACAACAGTTCAGACTATTATTCCTCCTTCAGGCACTTCAGAGGAAAATGTCGGGTCTTCTGGAGAAAGTTTTATTTCTTCAGAAGAGACATCCAAAGTCATTACCTTTTTCTGGTGCTTAGCAGGCATTTCAATGACATTATAGAACTTAACTGGTAATTAAAACACACTAAAAAGGCTCATTGACAATGAATGAGGTAAAAGGGGCGTTACATCATCTCAACCAATCAGCAAGAAGGAGGACAGTCATTGGCTGAATTTGAATCATGTGAGCATTGCTTGGCGGTCTGCGAATACTCAAACCGTCAGTGCAAAACTGTGAATCGTCAAGGGCCTACTGTATTGTCTAATATAGGTCTAAACACCAAAATAACTTTTTTTAACTGTTTCTTAAGTTTAGGAGAAATTAATCCATTCCAGAAGTGGTTTCGTAACCTGATTTTTCATAAGTTGAGTTGAATTTTACATGTAAAATGCCTGATTCGTTCCAAGGCCCCCAATACTGCCCCCTAAACCCTTTAAAATTGTAAAATTATATCTTTCACAGCCTCCTTCTGCTTCATTATCAGGTTTCGGCCATATTCCTTTACGATATCACTCATCCGTATGCCACGAGCCTGCTTCTTCTTTTTCACTCGCACCAGGAATCACTTTCTTGGGGCCCATGATGAATGATGAAAAATAAAGTTGCAGTGAGCACACTAAAAAAACTCATGAAACAACAGTAACTCTGTCCTTTACACGTGCTAGAACTCCATGACGAACAATGGGTTGAGGGCACACAAAAAGCATCATGGGTATTATGGAAGTGCAGCTCCCTCCTAGCCAATGGGAGGCCAGCAGAGCGGAATTATGGGAGATAGCCAATGGGAAAGCAACTCTATTGTGCGTATTGTTTGAATTTTCATAACGTGAATCTTTTTCATATTTAGAGACGAACATTTTACGTAAATGAGTTTCGGAACCTGGATTTTTCATTAGGTGGGTCTTTTGTAAGGTATGACTGGATATATAGAAATATAACACACACACACACACACTGATCGCTCGCTACTTCATGCTTCAGTTCCTGTGGCTTCAGTGCATCACGGGTCTTTCAAATATATTCAACATAAATTTATTAAAAAAAAATGAGGAAATTAAGGAAAAATAGGGGGAAAAGTTAAGGAAAATGCCATAAAACAAGGCCAATTATGCAAAAAAAAAAAAAAAAAACACAAACTACTTACATTTTTATGTGAGGTGCGCATCTGAGTGCATGCATGCTCATCTCTGTGTGTGGTCACATGTCTGTTTGTATGTGTATTTATATTTTATTTACATTTTATGCATTATTTTTGAATGTTTAATTGTTATTATAATCATTTATAATGTTGAATATGTACTTATTGATATATACACATATAGATGTACGTATATGTCAGTCGGGGAGTCAATCCAACTTCGCGGTAATCAGTGCTTGGGGGAGTTCAGGCCCTATTAACCATGGAAGGTGAGGATCCCTGTATATATATATATATATATATATATATATATATATATATATATATATTTTTTTTTTTTTAATTTATTCACACTTCAGTCATTTATTTCTAGGTCTCAAACACCACACTCTTCTATGCATATGTATTAAATAGCTTTATAATTAATCATCTACATAAATGCAAATATTACACTGATTTGTCTCTTGAGTCAAAGCAGATTATCTCATGAGCCAACAGCTGTAATTGTAATCACACCATATTAAACTTGCTTCATGAGACAGGTCTTCTTGGGTTCTCAATCCTGCAACTTCCATTTGGATAACACACAGGTAAAAGTTTATATATTTTTTTGCCATGTGCTGTAATCTTATGGAGAAATGCATTATTATAATAAGCAAACAGGAACAAATCACGAACATTGGATGACGGTCAGTGATAATACTCCATGCTTTTAAAATGACCATATCAGAAGCAGATGGTATTAATAAAGCTATGGTTAGGCTAAAAAAACATTTATGCATGTGGTGTATATGTAAAATTATGTTTTAATCGTGGTTGATTTATTGTGTGTGCTTAATCACTGTTTTGTAATATGTAGATATGTAATACATTTAATAGGGCTGAGCAACAAACCATTGGCGAATTCACTTTTTGTGGTAAATATATGCCACATTCCTCCAATTCTTGAGTGGATGTAATAAAGTGCAGGTTATCCTATGCAGGAAGAAATATTGAATATCTGATAATGTTTATAAGGTGAATTATGCATAACAGTGATTTGGACTATTTAAGAAGAGTGTATTTGGTTTTTGATGTTTTGTGTCTATGAGTTTGTGATCATTTGATGGGGTGCTCTGTTAATTACTTTTTACAAATACTTTGATGTTTTTATGAATGAGTATAAATTCAAAGGAACAAAATGTTTGATGAATAGCCCTCAATGTAATCCATGTAAAAATCCATACTGTCAGTAATGGAAATGTGTGACATATTGAATCATGTATGGTTTATTCTTGTGTTAAGAGACCCTACCCATCGTAACTCTTGTGATGTACTCCAACTCAAAACTGTTCTTATTGAGAATCATTAATCAGGGATTAGAAGCATTCATAAGAACACAAAAAACTAAAAACACATTTAAAAAACAACTACCATAAATTTGACTTTTTACAGACTGCTCACACTGTGAAAATTAACAGAAAGCTGAGTGTAATGCTAACCACTGCAGTTGTGACAGGGAGTACAAAATGTATCCAGTCAGGTTTATTTTTCTCATTATACATATAGTGTATTCTTATGTTCACTTCAAGTTTATATACATGTACTTCTAAATATGCGCATAACAGTATCTAATGTTTCAGAAAAAAATGAGAAAAGCAGTTTCCAATTAAGATATGGAATATGCGGATATCATTTGTGGTTTTAGAATATTCTCCATGTATATACAGTGCATTTGAAATCCAAGTGTCAATGTAAGTTTTGCAGCAGTTTGTTTCACATAACCCCGCAGTGATGTTAACTAGGTTATTAAAGGCTGTCCATGACTCTCATTGTCTATGGTGTGAGGCATTTAAAGAGACCATTGTTGACTTTTGACAAGAGGTGGCTGCATAGCCATCAGCATGTTTCTGCCCTGCGATGGCCTGGCGAGCTGTCCAGGGTGTACTCTGCCCTTGCCCAGAGTTGGCTGAAATTGGCGCCAGCCTCCCTGTGACCCTAATTAGAATTAAGCAGTTCAGAAAATGAATGAATAAATGACTTCAGTATCAACTCAGGTTGATGACAATAATGTAATTTGCATGAAGGGGGGGTTTCCACTTAGACTGAACTACAACGTATTCCCATACAGGTTGTGTAGTCATACTTTAAAAAAAATTGCACACATTTTTGTTGCCAGTTATACATGTAATGCCAATATTTTATGTAAATTTGAAGTAGAAAGATTCAGTACACACAATGAATATAAAGCAATTCTTCAATAATTCAGTGGATAGAGTGCTCTCAGCTTTCATTTAAAAATGCTCAACTTAAACCAGTTATAATAGTGATTTGACAAAAATAACACTTTGCTCCATTGGGACAACCAAGAATTCATAGGAATTCTAAATTAATTGTTCAAAAAAAAAAAAAAAAAAAAAAAAAAAACAGTACATCTGAATCCCTTTTTGAAAAATACCAAAAACGTTCTTGCGAATGCTTTCCTAAAATGGTCACTGTGTGAAGAGACTTAACTCTTACAAAGAAAATAAACTGTGCAAGTTGTTTGCATTAAATGTGTTTATTTTGCATAAATTTGTCAGAAATTAAAGTAACTGGGAAAAATAAACAAACACTGTGACCAGCTTATAAATGGTGGATCCCAACAGTTGAATAAAGTGCATTTTATTAATAATGCCATGGATTAGTGTGAAAACTTAAAGAAGATTACTTTATAAAAAGATAGACCCTTTTCATTCAAAGTTGACTGAATGAGTCAGATATTTATTCATCTTAAATTTTACCAGTCACAGGAAACAGCCAAGGTAATGATTATCATTTCAAACAGTCTGTGGTTGCAGGACAAGTGCTGGCCTGAGTTACAGTAATCATAACTGCAACAGTGGTAAGTTAAGGAGATGTTGATCCCATAGATTATGTCACTACCTTCCTTTAGGCATTTGTCCTCAAACATGCATCCCTTAATAAAGATTCCACTGTAATCCCCATAATGCCCAGTTGCAGTGAAACACTGCTGTCCCTGGAGGCATTCAGTCAAAATATGATTGCATAGTTTGTTAGCCAACTGTACTGGACAGTAGTAACACTTGAGTTTTCCACAGTGCAGACCAGGAAGGAAAATTAAACTCACAAAGCATGTGTACTTTAGGAAGGATTCACATGGTAACCAAGCCTTCTCTGAGTGATGCATTCTGTCTTCTTCCAGTCAGACAATGAAGGATATGTGTTGTAAAGGCAAATGCAGGGCTCTAATAGACGCTTAAGAAAAAAAATTAAGCTGCATCATGTGGTGTAGCACAACACATTACAAACAATTATGTTTAGTAGAACATTGACAGGTCTCATCTTCTCTTTAAGATTTAATTTGTAGTAAATACCAACAGGTGCAGAGGTTTAACTCAATTGCTGTAATGAGCAGTCCCATCTGAATAGCTGGTAAGCGTCATATTTTATAGTTATGACTATGATTCACAAATAAATATTTGGTTCAACGTATGTGTAGAATACAGCTCCATAAGCTAATGTTCTTAATTATATAAATCAGTAGATTTGTCTTAATTTATGCATGGAATGGCATTGCAGAGTGGTCTGTTCAATGATCTGCTCCAGCCAATTAACCAGAAAGAACCTAATAGTAAAGCACAAATTTACAAATAACCACCTTCTCCTAAACAGTCAACAAGGATTGCCTTTTAATTAGGGGCTGTGCACGATAAATAAAAGTAACTGTGTCAAACAATAAAATATGCATTGTACCAGATTGCTAATATGCTAATCAGGTGGAACCATAAGTTAATGACAGACTAACTACAAACATGGTATAAAACACAAAGTCAAAATTATTACCATACTTATACCCTCCCAAACTTACAATTACTGAATCAAATATGGTCTTACTACTGTTTTACATTCCAGAACTGACGTCTAAAGCAATTGAATACAAAAAGATGTAAGATAATTATTGCACTTAAGTACTTGAGGCACAGTGGTGGCCCAGTGGCAAGGTTCTGGATTAATGATCCCAAGGTCAGCAGTTCAAGCCCCACTGTCACCAGGTGTTTACTGCTGTCCCTCCATTGCAGCTACCTGGATTATCTGAAGCCATTCAAGCCTCTCACTGTCTATGGTGAGATTCATATTAAAGAACCATTGCTAACTTCTTCAAAGTAGGCTGCACAGCAGTCAGCATGTTTCTGCCCTGCAATAGCCTGGCAAACTGTCTGGGGTGTAGTCTGCGGTTTTCCCATCAGAAAATGAATGAATAAATGAAATACGTACTTGATATCACGGCAGTGAGTTTCATGTTAGGTTTGTAAGATTACAATCAAGATTAATCATAAAAACCAAATATTTGATTTGATAAAGTTTTTATTGCTTGCACACATTCAAAAGATCACAAGAGGAATTCATCTAACCCCCAATTGCTCTATGTGGCAGCCCAATGCTCCGAGTGTGTGTGTGTGTGTGTGTGTGTGTGTTCACACTTTGTATGGGTCAATTGCAGAGACAATAATTTCCCTTGCGGGATTAATATGGTGTAGCAAAAATCAAATCAAAAACGGGTCACAGGAGATTAGTAAACCGAGCCTTTTTCATGTTTTTTTTTTTGTTTTGTTGTTTTTTTTCCCCAGTGTGTCAGGCCATACACACTATATACCCACAGAGAGAGAGAGAGCGAGAGAGAGAGAGAGAGAGAGAGAGACTGTTTTCAGGGATTGCACCTGCTCTCTCTCTCTGTAAACTCCAGCCTTTTTCTCTAAAACAGACACACACACACACACACACACACATATTTGTTTAATAAAATTGGGCAAACACTTTTTTTATATAAAATGTTGTCTTCTGCCTTTATCTTTTAATAGTCAGGAGAATATTGATGAAGGAAGCATGCTTATTGTGTCAGCTATGTTGTGTCTGGCTCTAGAAGAGGTCAGGGAACTTTTGAGCAGAAGAGGGGAGTCTAAAACCAAAAGAAGTTCTTTGTCTGCATGCAACTGTCTTTTTCTCATAATATTCAGTGTACAAAAAAAAAAAAATACAAAAAAGGTGAAAACAATAATCCATAGAATATAGGTGTTCCCAGGCCAGACTAAATGAATAATCGTTCCAGGAAGTCCTGGGTCTGCCTCCCAGAAGGACATGCCCAGAAAACAGACAATGAGGCATTCTCATCATATTTCTGAACCATCTCAGCTGACTGCTTCAGTCAAATCTTATTGCTACAGCTGAAGGTTGAAATGTAAATAGAACACTAAAACAAAAGTATTGCCTTTCAGCTCAGCCTTCTCTCCACCAGCATGGACCAGTGCAGTGGATTCCTGTTCTAAAACACTTAAACTCCTAGTTGAGGTAAATGTATCCCCTGACTCTAAAAGAACATTCTACTTTCGAATACAGACGTTTCAATCTTTTCTAATAAGACCCATGGCCTCAGCATTGGTGGAGCCAACTGTCATCCCCCAGGTGCACTACACACAATTGTGAACTGCTTGAGCACATTCTAAAAAGGTAACAGTCTGAAGAAGCCAAGAGAACCAAATCAACACAAAAAAACAGGGATGCAATTCTGAAAATTCCAAACCAGACACCCTTCTCTCCATGACTACTCCTTGAGACACACTCTACAAATACCAAAAACAGGGCAGTCGTGGAGGAGTCAAACTCTTCAGAGGACTGCTACATGTGTGTTCATCAGTTTATATGCCACTCAGTTAATTTAAAAAGTAGCATAACCAAATTTTACACTAGTTTTGAATTGAAAGAAACTTCATAATCTTCTCACACTTAATTGGGGGGGCGGGTAGCTGCCTAAGCACTGAGGCCTGGATGTCCCTCTCCTTAGTCACTTTCTCTAGCTTTTCTGGTGGGATGCTGAGGCATTCCCATACCAGCCATGAGACCAGCCTCCAGGGCATTCTGAGTTGACTCTGGGGTTTCTTTCTAGTTGCATATGCCCAAAACCTCACACCAAGGCAGCATTAGGGAGGCATTCGAATCATATGCCCAAACCACTTCAACTGGCCCCTCAAATGTGGTTCTACTCCAAGCTTCTCCCAAATCACCAAACTTCTTACCCTACTTCTTATCTGTAAGGAGAAGCCCGCCACCCCATGACAGAAACTCATTTAAGCTGCTTATATTTGCAATCTTGTTCTTTTGGTCACTACCCAAAGCTCATGACAATGGGTGAGGTTAAGATGGAAATTGGCTGGTAAAGCAAGAGCTTTGCCTTCTGGCTCAGCTCCCTTTTCACCATGACAAACTCTGCTTTACAGAATAGGCTGCACCAATCTTATCAATCTCCCACTCTACCATGATGAGGTACGTAAACTCCTTCATTTAGATTATTCTAGACCAGAGAATGCAATCCACTCTTTTCAGGCTGAGAACTATGGCCGTGGAGGTGCTGATTCTTATCCCGGCTGCTTCACAGACAGCTGAAAAAATACTTCAGCAAAAGCTGGAGCCAGCCAAGCTTTTATGTTACTTAGGCAAAAAGAGATTAAACTGAAAAGGCATCCTTCCACTTTAGTTGTACATAAATCTGACTGTTGTCAGCATGGTAGTGGAGATAGATACCATGTTTTCTAAGATTAGAGCACAGAGGAAGTATTTCAAGTGTGAACAGCAGAAATCCTCAGGCTGAGCCCTGTGGAACCCCACTTGACCCATGGAGGAGGATTCAGAGCCAGCAATGTTTACACTAATGGTTCTATCTTCCAGATAGAAGCTGAACCATTTCAGGTCAGTACCACAAATTCCCAGTAGGTTCTATAATCAAGATATTAAAATATTGTGGTCCACTCTATCAAAAGCTGCAGTTAGGTCAAGCAGAACAAAGGATCACATGCTCACCAGAGTCAAAAGTTAGGAGGATGTTATTAAATACATTGAAAAAAAGCAGACTCTGTGCTATAAAAGTTTTAAAACTTGACTGAAAAATCTCCAGTTTTCAACTGAGCACAATGTATTTTCTACAAGATTTTTGACAGAAGGGCAGCTTGGAGATTTTGAGAAATTTGCTAAAACTGAGTGATTGAGACAAGGTTTCTAAATTAGGGATTGCACTACAGCATATTTAAAATTCATAGGAGCAAACCCAGAAGACAGGCTGCTCTGAAATAATAATGAGAATTGACTGAACTATGCTCAGGGGACAGCGTCATGGGGAACCTGATTGCTTAATACGGCTAACAACCTCCTCTAACACTGGAAAAGTCACAGGTGTAAATGAATAAAAACAGCAGAATAATACAACAGAATGGTCAAAAGCAGGAACTGAGATGAAAGTCCTAATGGTGATCACATTTTTTAATAAAAAAAAATTGAAAAAATGTATTCCATAATTCAGAAGAGGCTTCCAGTCTGAAGATCTGAGAGGCATCAAAAATAGAACTGATGGTTTTAAATAACAGATGGCTTCTTTTGTAGCCTGTTTACCAGTATTCTGGTAATTATGCCAGCAGTCCTTTACAATTTGACTTGACATCTGCAGCTTGTCCTTCTTACACCTGTGTTCAGCTTTGAGACACTCCAGTCTGACTGCACATGTTGTGTCATTAAACTAGGGATCAAGTTTAATATCCGGCTGCTTGATTTTTTTTAAATGGAGCCACAGAGCTCAGGATGGTTTAGCAGGAGGAATGAAACCATGAACTCAGTTTTTTCTGTATTTAAAGATAGTGAGTCTGCAGGGTCCTAAAACTGTGCATAAGCAGCAGAGAACTGAGCATCAGTAAAGGAGTTAAAAATTCAATAACTTAGAACAGGAGTACAGATTTTAGCTGCAGTACACAAAAAATGACCTCAAATATTTCAGACACGTGGCCAAAAAGCACACTGTCACATTTCTTGAGGTTTAACACAGACAAACTATATGAGAGAACAAGATTTTGTGTGGGAACATGTTCATGTGTGGGACCAGACACAGACTGCACCAAATTAAAATAACGATCAGGACATCAGTATAGCACATATGGATATTAAAATCTCAGATAATGAGAAGGCGGTAATAGGTAGGCATGATTAAACTAAGGAAGGTCAGGTCAGGTATGAGGGCATGCGCCGGGACGGTACTTCACGGCGTCCACCAGCCATCTCCACTCATCTGGCCGTCTCCTGGTGATTGACCAGGCCTGCACAGGGCCCATATTCCCTGACAGGGCAGCCCTCAGCTGCGACAACCACGTCGCACGTGGCCGTCCCTGCGATCAGCTCCAGCCCTTAGGATCCCAAACGGACAGGATCCGGTGTACTGGGTCCGAAGGCGGGAAATGCGCCAAGTGCCCGTAGATCCAGGATACTCGTAAACCAAGCGGTTTCGCCTCCTCACCCAGCAAACAGAGTGTCTCCGCCAGGACATCCACCGTCTCCGCGAAGATGACTGCGTCATCGGCAAAGTCCACATCAGTAATCCGACCCTCACCAAACGACACACCGCAGTCCGATCCACCCGATACCGCCGCCATGATCCAGTCCATTGCAGTACTGAAGAGAGTGGGGGCCAGACCCCTGCCTCACTCCGGTCTTGACCGAAAAGAAGTCAGAGGTGGAGCCCCCACACCTCACAGCACTCTCTGTCCTAGAATACAGCGACAATATCAACCAGACCAGGGCCGACGGGATCCCACGTAGATGAAGTATGCCCCAGAGGGCCTCCCGATCCACCGAGTCGAACGACTTGCGAAAGTCTATATAGGCTGCAAGGAACTCAAATAGGACGTGGAGCGCCAGGATGCGGTGTGAATCTGGATTGTTCAGGGTGCTGGTGCACTAGAAGCTGCTGTCGGATCCTGTCCAGTAGAATCCGTGCGAAGACCTTGCCCGGAACTGAGAGGAGAGTAACCCCCAGGTAGCTGTTGCATTCTCGGGTATCACTCTTCCCTTTACAGATCAGGACAATGATGCCCCGTTTCCATTCAGTTGGGATGACACCAGTGCTCCACATGGAGCACACGAGAATGAACAGCCACCCAAGGATGGCCTCGCCTCCCACCTTAAGCATTTCCACGTGGATACGACAAATTCCCATAGATTTGCCATCTGCCAACCACCACACCGCCCTCTGAGTTTCCTGAAGAGTTGGCAGGTCCCAGCCTGGGGAGGGTCGGCAACAAGAGTTTCAGCATCCCCAACAGCCAGGCTCCAGGCGGGAGGGTCAGCATGATATAACTCCTCAAAGTACTTGGCCCAACAAGTCCTCACTTCAGATTCTTCGTTAAGGACACTACCGTCTGTAGCTTTCACCGTCTGGCATCGCAATGTGGACCGAGAGGAACGGACACTCCGTAACGCCCTGTGAGCCAGATGGGAGTCACTCGAATTCAAGTGGCCCTCGACCGTCTCACAGAGATCGCGGACCGCAGCCTCCTGATCTCTTCGCACCGCCTTGACGGCTTAGCGCTCCAGGTCCCTGGCCAGTTCAGCCCTGCCATTGAGTTGAGCCTGTCTCGCTCACTCAATGACTTCGATGGTCTCAGAGGAGATGGCCTTTCCCGGTCGTCCGGGAGACCCCGGTATGCAGCCACGGGACACCTCCAGGATGCAGTCTCTTAAGCCAGCCAGAGATCCTCCGTGCCTGCACCCACATCCAGATCCTCCATGGATTCCCCAAGCCGACTGGCAAACTCCGAAGCCACATCAGGGTCCCCGATTCGGCTCACGCCAAGTCGCATTTGACGAGCCAGGACTTTCTCAGGGCGCCTGAGGCAGATCTACAGAGTTGCCACCAGAAGCCCGTGGTCTCCCGAGAAGAGCTGAGCACTTCTGAAGACATGGCAGTTCGTGACCAGCCGCCAGCAACTACCTAGAAGAACATAGTCGATTTCCTTCCTGGTGACGCCACTGCGACGATAGATAGCGTCCCCACAGTGTGAGTCACCCTCAGTCGCATACTATGCTCATTGACTGGGACCACTTCCGATACCAAGGAAGCCAATCGATCAGCGACGGCGACAGCCACTCCCTGAGTGTGAAGACCATCGGCCCGGCCAGACCAGTAGTAGGTGTACCCACCGACACCTTTCTCGCCGGACCCAGGCCTCCGCACCTCAGAGAGGGCTGCAACGCTGACACCAAGCAGACTAAGCTCCCTTGATACCAGAGGCAGGTGAGAGTCGACCCGCAGGGAAGTCACATTCCACGCGCCGACCCGGACCGACCGCCTCAGATTCAACTGAGGCAACTGAAAGCAGCTGGTGTCCCACACCTTTGCACCGCTCACGTCACTCACCCCATTACGCCCAACCTGGTTGCTCAAGGATTTCACCCCGGTCATGGAGTGGGGGTCCCAAAGGCTTTGCCCCACCCCCTCATACGACTCTGCCCGAGGCAGGCATGGGGGTTACTCCCCCAGAGCAGACTCCAGCATTTAGGTGTGTGTTTTGCTGGTGTTTTTAAGAGGGCGGGGGGTGCAAACCCCACCCCGAGGCTCCTCTAGGGCAGGGGGTGTAGCTCCCTGACAGTCAGATGCCCGGAGGTACCCTTTGATTAAACTAAGACATCAAGTCATTTTATTAAAGTCCCGATTATATTTTGGGGTTCGGTCGATGACAGCACCCAGTACCAGGTCAAAGTGAACCACTTCAAATATATTTTTAAAGATGGAAAATGAAGAAACGCACTGGTTACATTAAGAGAAATTTTTCATTTTAAATTGTCGCCATTCGTCATCTTCGACTTGGTCATTGCGATGTCAGTGGACTTATCGCTCAAGCTGCTTTTCACAACAGACAGAACAAATGCACTATGTGGAAGGTGTGTGTGTTTTTTTTTTGTTTTGTGTGTGTGTGTGTGTGTGTGTGTGTGTGTGTGTGTGTGTGTCCATAGGCCAGAAGGGTGCGCTCGATCCAAGTTAAGTTATTCAGTTTAGCAAGCTACAGATTAGAAGTTAAACTTTGTCTTCAAGTTAGACTAAGGATGTCCAAACTTGGTGGACAAGGGTGGTGTGGGTGCAAATTTTCACTTTAACCAAGCAGAATCCACACTTTTCGAATGTTTTGAGAACTCATTCATTTTCTAATCGGCTTAATCCTAATTAGGGTCGTAGGGAGGCTGGTGCCCATTTCAGCCAAATCCAGGCACAGGCGGAGTACACCATGGACAGCTTTCTAGATCACTGCAGGGCTAACACTCACACAACCATTCACATCTAGGGTAGATTTGAAACAGCCAATGAGCATACTGTGCATGTTTTTGGACTGCGTGAGAAACCAGAGTACCTAGAGGAAACCCACACAAGCACGGAGAGAACATGCAAAATCCAAACAGAAAACCAGGTTGGGAATTGAACCAAGGCCTTCTTACTGTGAGGTGGGAATGCGAACCTAAATTTATTGATTTAAACAAGCCGGTTTCCAGGGCTTTCGAATTAACTCATCAGCCACTGGATTTTCAGTGACTGGCTACTGCAGGTACTTCTTTTCTTCTTTTCCTTTCTGATGTTCCCTTCAGGGGACGCCACAGTGAATCATCTGCCTCCATCTCTCCCAATCCTCTGCATCTTCTTCTCTTACACCAATGACCTTCATGTCCTCCTTCACCACATCCATAAATCTTCTCTTTGGTCTTCCTCTAGGCCTTCTGCCTGGTAGTTCGAACCTCAGCATCCTACTACCAATGTACTCACTATCCCTCCTCTGCACACGTCTAAACCATTTCGATCTAGCCTCTCTGACTTTGTCTCCAAAACATCGTACATGTGCTGTCTCTCTGATGTAGTCATTCCTTATCTTATCCATCCTCGTTACTCCCAAAAAGAACCTCAACATTTTCATCTCTGCTACCTCCAGCTCTGCCTCCTGTCTTTTCCCCAGGGCCACTGTTTCTAAACCATTCAACATTTCTGGCCTCAACACCGTGTTGTACACTTTTCCTTTCATTCTTGCTGATACCTTCCTATCACACATCACACCGGACACTTTTCTCCAACCATTCCAACCTGCCTGCCTTCTTCAGCTCTTTTCCACACTCTCCATTGCTCTGGATTGTTGAGACGAAGTACTTAAAATCCTCAACCTTCTTTATCTCTGCTCCCTGGAACCTCACCATTACTCTTGGGTCCTTGTCGTTCACACACATGTATTCTGTCTTACTGAGGCTAACCTTCATTCCGCTCCTTTCCAGGGCATTTCTCCGCCTCTCTAGATTTCCATCCACTTTTTCTCTGTACTCACTATAGATCACAATGTCATCAGCAAACAACATAGTCCATGGACATTCTTGTCTAACCTTGTCTGTCAGCCTGTCCATCACCATAGCAAACAAGAATGGACTCCGAGCTGACCCTTGATGCAGTCCTACCTCCACCTTGAACTCTTCTGTCACACCGACAGCACACCTCACCACTGTCTTACATCTTTCATATATGTCCTGCACCACCCTAACAAACTTCTCTGCCACTCCAGACTTCCTCATGCAATGCCACATTTCCTCTCTTGGCACCCTGTCATATGCTTTCTCCAGATCTACAAAGGCACAATGCAGCTCCTTCTGGCCTTTTATGTACTTCTCTATTAACATCCTCAAAGCAAACACTACTTCTGTGGTGGTCTTTCTTGGCATGGAACCAAACTATTCTTCACAAATGCTGACCTCTGCCCTTAGTCTAGCTTCCACTATTCTTTCCTATAACTCTTTAAGACCTTGTTGAATATTCTTGTCAGAAAATCTACTGCTACATCTCCTAGATACTTCCATACCTCCACTGATATGTCATCAGGACCAACTGCATTTCCACTCTTCATCCTGTTCAATGCCCACCTTACTTCACCCTTACAAACTTTGCTACATCCTGGTCCTCAACGGTCACCTCTTCTATTCTTTTTTCTCTCATTTTCCTCATTCATCAGTTCTTCAAAGTACTCTTTCCATCTTCCCAGCACACTTCTGTCATCAGTCAATACATTTCCCTCTCTGTCTTTAATCACATGTGAATGAATTGGGCAAACTCCCATGCCCCCTCCAGAATCCTGTGGAGCATATAGAGTTGGTAAAGAGTGCTATGGCCAGGACGAAAACCACATTGTTCTTCCTGAATCTGAGGTTCGAACATCGGTCGGATCCTCCTCTCTATTACCCCTGCATAGACTTTCACAGGTAGGCTGAGGAGTGTAATTTCTTCGACGTCTTCGACCAACAGTAATCCAATTTCCACCAGCACCCTGTTGGTTAACAGCACTGATGGCGGTCATTGTTAACCCGGGCCTCGACCGATCCGGAATGAATTTTCTTGATATTACTCGCATGTTTTATTTCGCATTTGTTTTACGCCAGATGCCCTTCCTGACGCAACTCTCTGTATTTATCCGGGCTTGGGACCGGCGTGAGGGAGAGACTACCTCACAGCTGCATTTTATATATATATATGTATATACATACCATCTTTCAAGCATCACTGTGCCAGTCACACTTTTTGGTCATTGCTTTTTTTGTTCTATTTACAGACTATTAAGCTTTTTTTCCTCTTCATTGGGAAGATTCATTTTGTATTACAGATTGTGGTAGGTTGTGAAACAGAAAGCTGTCATCATCCAGTCCTTCGACAATATAGAAAAGACGCCAGGTAAGCAAATTCAATATAGGATAAAATATAAATAAAATCTAGGAACTAATTTCAAACATTCATAATCATAATTAGGGTTGCTGCGAGGCTGGCACCCATCTCCGCTAACTCTGGGTGAGGGCGGAGTACACCCTGGACAGCTCATCAGAACATCACAGGACCAATACTCACGTAACAATTCATAATCACACTCACACCTCGGGGTGAATCGAAACAGCCAATTAACCTACTGTGTATGTTTTTGGACTGTGGGAGGAAACCAGAGTACCCTGAGGAATCATGTGCTCAGCGAGTGTGTATCTGTGTAGAGCTGTATGTTCTACATATGTCTCTCTAGGTTTCCTCTGAGTATTTCATTTACTCTAATCATTCAAAGACATTCACATTGGGTTAATTGGCTTCTACATATTGCCCCTAGATGAGAGTTTGAATGGTTGAGAGTGCACTGCCCTATGATGATCTGGCAAGCTGTTCAGGCTGTGCCCCACCTTCTCCCAGTGTTGGCTGTAATAGCTTCTGGCCTCTCTTTGATCCTAGCAGTATGAGTATGCAGTTCTGAAAATGAGTGAGTCTGTGAGAGTGACAACTGTATCATAATATTCCAGCTAAAACCACAGGACAAACTGTAACAGAAAAGGGTTCCAAGTTAACTAGATCAGATTACCCAGAGCCAACTAACACTAAACACTGCTCTTTCTCACAAATGTTTTTCAGCAGAAAAGTGTGCTCAGAGAATTGTTTGCAGACAACATCTGTTGATAGTATTGAGCAGTAAAGCCATTGCAAAAAAATAATTACTCTCACATTTTGAGTTTTTTATGTTGTCTTGTTTTCACCAGGTCAGACCACAGAGCACTTGGTTCAGCCTGCATGCCTCCACTCTTCATGAAACGATATGGGGTGTTCCCCTTTTCAGTTTCATGAATCCAGTGGCTACAGTCCAGTTAACAGTGCACTATGGACCAGTGTTACTTTGCAGTTACCTGACCATGTTTCTTCTGGGTATAAAATACTGTGACAGTTGTTATTTCTATGTGGCGAAGATCAGTGTGTGTGTGTGTGTGTGTGTGTGTGTGTGTGTCACAGTCAATCTGTGAAATCAGACATTTCATGAAATTGCTGAAATCTTTGTCCAATCATTTTATGAAATTACAGATTTCAAACAAACAATCACAGCATTACATAATATAATAATATATTTGTCAGCCACAGATAAAAAGACCATTTTAGTTAATAAGATACTCAGTGATATATTAGATCTGTGAAATTTATACAGGCTATCTGTAGGACTGACATAACCAGCGTTATACCGTATGAATTTACATCAGAACAATAGGGGTGTCCTCCTGGCTACAATTGCATTTAAAGTGGATTTTAACTGTTAAATAAAAGAGATGTTAATTTCAGAAAAAAGTCAATATTAGGGGCAGCCAGTGAAGGACTTGCTGAAAGTGGATGGTTTTGTCTTGGTTTTTGGTTAGATGGGATCTCATGTGTAGATAAAGGCATTGGTATCTCACCAATTCTGACAGTATGATTTGAACATTTCTTAAGCATCGTAACTGTCAAGGCATTTTTTTTTATTTGTTTCCTTTGTCATTCAGTCACATCCAGTATGACCATCGCTAGATGAGTTCACCTGATAACAACAAAAGTGTCCTCAATGCTGACATGTTATGTTGGAGAATCTTCTACGATCTATCCTTTGGGTTCCTCTCGCTGCTTGCATGAGATTAAAAACCCTAATACTTGTCCACATGCCAAAAATGGACCTGCACTTATCACACTCCGCAACACGTTCTTTCAGATCCTCGAGCACTGCTAGATTGGTTTTTTTTTTTAAAACCCACATTTTTTCAACAGTATTTAGACCCCCCCCCCACACACACACACATACACACACAAACACAGACACACACACACACACACACACACACACACACACACACACACACACACACACACACACACACACAACCAGATATATCTATCACCTTCTGCTCGAGTATTTTAAAAGATTTAAATTGTTTGACATCTTTTAAAAACAGTTTGCATCTGTAAGTCTAAAATGTTTATATACTTTGATAACTCAAAATAAATATTTCTAGTGGTTTGTGTATGAAGTTAAAAATAATTACAATAAACCAGAAACTATTTTTGATACTTTACAATAATAATAGCAAACTCCAAGATAGCAGCAATGAATTGTAAATTAGTTTATTCTCTTATTTGAGAATGTCACAGATTCATACAGAAGAGAATACTACAGGAATCTCAGACAGAGGACAATAGACAAGGTGAAACCTATAGACAGATTCAATTCTCCACTGGCATAATCTCCAGAGAACAGAGAGCTTAGGAATCTTGCTTCATCATTTCCATCATCTCCATTATCCCACCTGACTTCTTTGAATCATCACTGTTTCAGCACATTTAATCATGCTTGGCTCAACAAGTATAGAAATTCACTGTTCTCTATTGCAACAAAGTAGACACCTTTATGTTGTTGTATTCAACACCCACCCTTAAACAAGAACACATGGGTAGGTACATGACTAAGCCATTTGTTATTTACAGGGTTATGAAGATGCGTAACATTATATAGATGGAGGGACTTGGTGTTAAACTACAAGGATTCAAATATATTTTAGCTGATTAAATACTATAAATTACCATTACACATGTCATGAGACCTGTGTTACCATGTTCTTCTATCAGAGTCTGTCTTCTGCCATCTGAATGAGTTCTGTTGATCTGTAAACCAGGTTGTTGCTTACAATGATTCTGTTGATGTACATATGCCCCTGCTCGTTTCCCTTATGTCTTCCTGGTTATAGTAAGCTGCTCTATTTTGTGTTTTCTAGTACTGTGTCCCAAAAACTCAAGTTGGTATTTCCTTATTTACTTTAATACTCCTCTCTAATGCAGCCATGAGGTGGGGGGGCACTAACCAGTGTCTCTCCCCCCCCTCATGCCGGTCCCAAGCCCGGAGAAATGCAGAGGGTTGTGTCAGGAAGGGCATCCGACGTAAAACCAATGGCAATTATTTATGATGCAAATCAAAAGTATTACCTCCATACCGGATCGGTCGAGGCCCGGGTTAACAACTACCGCCATCAGTGCTGTCAATCAACAGGGTGCTGATGGAAATTGGACTACTGTTGGTCGAAGACGTCGAAGAAGGAGAGGTGGGAGGCGTGTCCGTAGGCAGAGAGAGAAGAGGAAAGGCATGAGTCTAGGACTGAGAGTGGGGACTTTGAATGTTGGAACTATGCACAGAAAATGTAGAGAGCTGGTTGACATGATGCAGAGGAGGAAGGTGGACATAATGTGTGTTCAGGAGACCAGGTGGAAAGGTAGCAAAGCTAAAAGCTTAGGAGCAGGGTTTAAGCTATTTTATCACGGTGTGGATGGGAAGAGAAATGGAGTCGGAGTCATCTTGAAGGAGGAGTTTGTCAGGAATGTTCTAAAAGTGAAATGAGTGTCAGACAGAGTGATGAGTCTCAAGTTAGAAATTGAAGGCGTGGTGTTCAATGTTGTTAATGCTTATGCCCCACAGGCAGGATGTGAGCTAGAAGAGAAGGAGAGATTCTGGAGTGACTTAGATGAAGTGATGCAGAGTACCACCAGAGGTGAAAGAGTGGTCATTGGTGCAGACTTCAATGGACATGTTGGTGCAGGCAAAAGAGGGGACGAGGAAGTGATGGGCAGGTTTGGTATCCAGGACAGGAACGCAGAAGGACAGATGTTGATAGATTTTGCAAAAAGGATGGTAATGGCTGTGGTGAATACTTTCTTCGAGAAGAAACAGGAGCATAGGGTGACTTATAAAAGCGGAGGTAGGAGCACACAGGTAGACTACATCTTGTGTAGGCGATGTAATTTGAAGGAGGTCAGTGACTGCAAAGTCATCGTGGGTGAGAGTGTTGCCAAACAGCATAGGATGGTGGTGTGCAGGATGACTCTGATGGTGAGAAAGGTGAAAAAGGCAAAGGCAGAGCAGAAGACAAAGTGGTGGAAGCTGAAAAATTAAGAGTGTCGTGTTGTCTTCAAGGAGGAGTTGAAACAGGCTTTGGGTGGCCAGGAAGTGCTTCCAAATGACTGGACAACCACAGCAAATGTGATCAGGGACACAGGTAGGAGAGTACTTGGTGTGTCCTCTGGAAGGAAAGTAGATAAGGAGACTTGGTGGTGGAATGAGGAAGTGCAGGAGTGTGTACAAAGGAAGAGGTTAGCCAAGAAGAAGTGGGACATTGAGAGGACCGAAGAGAGTAAACAGGAGTACAGGGAGACACAGCGTAAGGCGAAAGTAGCAGTGGCTAAGGCCAAACAGAGGGCATATGATGACTTGTATGATAGGTTGGATAGTAAAGAGGGAGAAAATGATCTATACAGGTTGGCACAGCAGAGAAATAGAGATGGGAAGGACGTGCAGCAAGTTAGATTGATAAAGGACAGAGAGGGAACTGTATTGACTAATGACAGAAGTGTGCTGGGAAGATGGAAAGAGTACTTTGAAGAGCTGATGAATGAGGAAAATGAGAGAGAAAAAAGAGTAGAAGAGGTAACCATTGAGGAGCAGGATGTAGCAAAGATCAGTAAGGGTGAAGTGAGAAGGGCATTGAAGAGGATGAAGAATGGAAAGGCAGTTGGTCCTGATGATATACCTGTGGAGGTATGGAAGTGTCTAGGAGAGGTAGCAGTAGATTTTCTGACAAGAACATTCAACAAGGTACTAGAGACTGAGCAGATGCCGGAGGAGTGGAGGAGAAGTGTGCTGGTGCCCATTTTTAAGAACAAGGGAGACGTGCAGAGTTGTGGCAACTACAGAGGAATAAAGTTGATGAGCCATACGATGAAGTTATGGGAAAGAATAGTGGAAGCTAGACTAAGGGCAGAGGTCAGCATTTGTGAACAACAGTTTGGTTTCATGCCAAGAAAGAGCACCACAAATGCAATGTTTGCCTTGAGGATGTTAATAGAGAAGTACAGAGAAGGTCAGAGGGAGCTACATTGTGCCTGGAAAAAAGCATATGACAGGGTGCCAAGAGAAGAACTGTGGTATTGCATGAGGAAGTCTGGAGTGGCAGAGAAGTATGTTAGAGTGGTGCAGGACATGTATGAGAGATGTAAGACCGTGGTGAGGTGTGCTGTCGGTGTGACCGACGAATTCAAGGTGGAGGTGGGACTGCATCAAGGGTCAGCTCTGAGCCCCTTCTTGTTTGCTATGGTGATGGACAGGCTGACAGACGAGGTGAGACAAGAATCTCCATGGACTATGATGTTTGCAGATGACATCATGATCTGTAGTGAGAGCAGAGAACAAGTGCAGGAAAATCTAGAGAGGTGGAGGTATGCCCTGGAAAGGAGAGGAATGAAGGTTAGCCTCAGAAAATCAGAATACATGTGTGTGAATGAGAAGGACCCAGGAGGAACGGTCATGTTACAGGGAGCAGAGATAACGAAGGTGGAGGATTTTAAGTACTTAGGCTCAACAATCCAGAGCAATGGAGAGTGTGGAAAAGAGGTGAAGAAGCGTGTGCAGGCAGGCTGGAATGGTTGGAGAAAAGTATCCGGTGTGATGTGCGATAGGAGAGTATCGGCACGAATGAAAGGAAAAGTGTACAAGACGGTGGTGAGGCCAGCGATGTTGTATGGCTTAGAAACAGTGGCGCTGAGGAAAAGGCAGGAGGCAGAGCTGGAGGTAGTGGAGATGAAAATGTTGAGGTTCTCCCTGGGAGTAACGAGGATGGATAGGATCAGAAATGAGTATATCAGAGGGACAGCCCACGTGAGATGTTTTGGAGACAAAGTCAGAGAGGCTAGATTGAGATGGTTTGGACATGTACAGAGGAGGGATAGTGAGTATCTTGGCAGTAGGATGCTGAGGTTGGAACTACCAGGCAGAAGGCCTCGAGGAAGACCGAAGAAGAGATTTATGGATGTGGTGAAGGAAGACATGAAGGTCGTTGGAGTCAGAAAAGAAGATGCGGAGGACAGGGTGAGGTGGAGGCGGATGATTTGCTGTGGCGACCCCTGAAGGGAGCAGCCGAAAGTAAAAGAAGACTTTAATACTCCTCTCTGTGCTCCTGTTTTTTAGAGTATTTCTTCATTAGACTTCTTTACTGACCATGCTATCTGTAGCATTCGACCAAGTTTTCAGATTTGCAGTGCCTCAAGTCTACTAATTGATTCTTTGCTTAGTGTCCACATTTGTCACTCATATGTTAAGGTAAACCATATATAGATTTTAAATGCTTTGGTCCAAGTGGCCTTCTCTATTTCCACATTAAACAAAACAAAACAAAAAAATAAACTAATTTTCTGGAAGCAGTTTTTCATGATTGCAGCCACTTTTATTAACTTATGATATGCTCACGGCATGTATTTTTATGGTTTAGAAATAACATCTATTTTAACATGCCTTTTCTCACTATTTGCATTTTGTATTTAAAGAAATTGCAATTCTGGACATGTATTCAGGAAGTGTAGTTTATGAATAAATATATCATTTATTATAAAAAACTTACTTTAACAGCAGGTAGTGCCTGCTTTTTCTCTGAATGTAACTGGCTGCTGCTACTTTTAAATGAATTAACTTCAATTCAGTTTCACAATACAAGTCACACCATGTAAACTGGTTATATCCCATAATTTCTTCATGCATTTAATGATTATAGATATGATGGTTGTGACGTCAAGAATGTGGACCATTTGGAATAGTGACCCATTTTGGAAAAATTAAACCTTGATCATTTATCTTTTTGATAAGACTGGCCTTTTTTATGAATGTAATAGATACTATTTCTAGATGATTTAACAGATTTATTGACTATTCTGTGTATAGTGTTAGAGTTATATGTTGTGATGTGTAAAAAGGCCATGGTTATAAATCATACACCTCAAACTCTAAATACAATTATGATAATTATAATCATATCCATATCCTCAGCATGAGGCTTTGGTATGGTGCCAACATCTAGCAACAAAAGAATCCAGTGTGTGTGTGTGTGTGTGTGTGTGTGTGTGTGTGTGTCAGATTTGCCACACTAATTGCTTATAATGGTATAAATTAATCCACTGGGCCTGAGTTACTATTGTTGGAAAGATCTCAGGCTTTCCCACCCAAGTTGGACATATTCTGGTAGAAATAAGGTCCCACCATTTCTTTTTTTGGTGTTTTTCGGTTCTTACTCAATTAGTTCAAATGACAGTGGGGACAGTGGGGCGGTGGTGGTCTAGTGGTATAGGGCGCTGGATCGCTGATCCAAAGGTTGGGGGTTCGAGTTCCACTCTCCACAGGGTTGTCACTGTCCCCCCAGTGCAGCTAACTGGGTTATCAAAGGCAGGCCATGTCTCTCACTGTCTATGGTGAGAGGCATGTAAAAGAACCATTGCTGACTTTCGTAAAGAGTAGGCTGCAAAGTCACCAGTGTGTTTCTGTCCCTTGCTAAAAAAAAAGGGTTGTGACAGGAAGGGCATCCGACGTAAAAACCTCTGCCAAATCAAACGTGCGAATCAGATGATTCGCTGTGGCGACTCCCAAGTAAAAGGGAAAAAGCTGAAAGGAAGACAGACTCAATTAGTTCAAATGACACTTTAAGCTTAATAAAATATGAGACGATGCCAGATATCTCTTTGTTCCACACAGCCAGCAGATATGTTGGAAAAAGGCATTCAGTCACAGCAGTCAGTCAACATGTCCTACCATCACTGAGTCGACCGAAAAGTCCCTGCTGACTTCCCCTGCTTATATGCTCTTAAATAATACCGTGTCAGCTTCTCCAGCCCAAGCCAATTTCCCCTTATGTCTGCACTTTTAAGCCATTTAAGCCTTCCTGAATTTGCATACTCTTTTCCCAATTTTCCATTGTTTCTCAGTTGTCCCTGTACCACCCTTGGGATGATGTCATCCACTCCTTGGTGACATCATTTCTCCCATAGAATTTGCACAGATCATATAACATATCACACCTGATAACTTCTTAATGCACTGAGTGATGCCACAGAAACTTAACGGGGCTTTGGGTTGGATGGTACTTATACTATCCTCATGCCCAGATTAAATCTATGGTTTAATGCCACCATCCAACTAGAATTGCTTTTATCTATTTTGGATGCATAGAGCTTTAATTACTTTGTTTATGTAATATTTTGTATATTTACTGGTAGATAATTACTCTTTTGTTTAATGCCACCATCTGGCAGCAGATACTGTGACTGCTATGCCCATTTTGAATAAACTGATTGCTGTGTCTGCCCTAATCAACCGATGTGTTGCCTTCAGTAAACAGAAGTAAAAATGAGAGGGATAACGGACGGATAATTTTTTTATTATTATCATTTTTTTCCCCTCTTACCACCAGATGAATATGTGACCAAGCTGAGAGGTGTGACTGTCTTCGAGAGCAGGAAGTGTGAGTAGTGTTTTGTTGTTTTTGTTTTTGTATTTATTGAACATAATAAATCAGTGTACCATCCAGCTATCTGCCTGTCCCAGTGTCCTTTCTGAACAGAAATGTCACACTGGCTGAGAATTACTATCATGGAGTCCTCCCTGTTCAGTGAGCTGCCCATGCTCTCATCACTATGCAGCAGAATTGATACCAGATACTGGTCACAATGTGAGTTTGGCAGAACGGCTGCTCTGAGGTGGTGCTGTGCTTTATTTACCCAAACACAATCAGTACAGAGGCCGCGTGACTACAATTCACCCTCATGAAGATAATACATCAAAAGGACTCCGAGGCATTCTTCCATCTCTTTAAGCAGTTGGTGGGGGTGGCTAGTTGACCAGGAAGTGACCCACCTGTTTTTGCTACTATTAGACAAGGTACAGCTCACAGCAAATCTGCTGTCTGCAGAGAACCATAGTGATGAACTGCCCCAGCAGCAATAATCATCTTTGTCTTCGTCATTCTGCTAGTATGTAAAACACAGCTGCTGATTTTAAATGAAGGGATACGCAGCCTTAAATAAAAAATAAATAAATAAATAAAAATTTAAAAAATAAAATAAATTTTAATTTCACTGTTTTACCTGTTGTTATTTTCCTTTTTTACAATTTCTTTCCATGTGTATTTTATTTTTATTTATACTTTGTTTTCCTTGAATGGCAATTTTCTCCATTTAAAAGCAGCATGCGGGGGAATCAAGAGCATCCTGTTACTCTCCACAAGTCTCCAACAAAGGTTTATTTTTAGTATTATGGCGACTATCCAGCTTGTTCACTGTGTTGAGTGCAGAATGTTTAGTAGTTCTCCCTCTGTCAAGAGTGATGTTTGCCAGTGATAGATGTGTACTAGTTAACCCTCTGATGGAGAAGAGTGTCATGTTAGAAGTGCGCATCCAGACTTGAGAGAAGGCTAGTGAAAGAGTAGAATTCCTACAGCAGGAAGTCTGGGTGCCTTACAGACAGACAGATGTTTATTCAGTACTAAGGCCATAGGCCCATTATACACTCATAATGGCATGAAAACACTGTGTGCTTTTCATTACATAGACTTGTGTATGAGAGAAAAAAAAAGAAGAGAAAAAAAGGTAATTGTACATATACTAGTACATATCAACATAATTGATCATTTTTGTCAATTATTTGTTGTACTTTATACAAGTATGTGTATATCCTATAATAATTTACACCAATATCTTCCAGCTCTTGTCATATAGCATAATTGAAGAGGTACCCTACCACATTTACCTAGAACCATTACTTTACAAGTATTTCGTTTAACCTTTAATAATCTTTTGCACATCTTAATTTGTACATTTTCAATTATTTTGCAGAAAGAAGTGCCCCATATTTCTGAACCATAACACAAATACTTTAAACAAATCATTACATGGTAAGAAACCAAATTTATTCTGAAATCTATTAATAACCATCAGAGCTTTCGTGCATTGAGCTGCTAAACAACTTTGAGCTTGAGACTTAAATTAGGTGAGAACACAATACCCAGGTATCTGTAAATGAGAAGAGAGGTTAGGGTTAGGGTTAGGGTTAGGGTTAGGGGTTAGGGTTTAGGGTTAGGGTTAGGGGTTAGGTTTAGGGTTAGGGTTAGGGGTTAGGGTTAGGGTTTAGGGTTAGGGTTAGGGTTAGGGAGTTAGGGGTTAGGAGTTAGGGTTAGGGTTAGGGGGGGGTTAGGGTTAGGGGTTAGGGTTAGGGTTAGGGTTAGGGTGTTAGGGTTAGGGTTAGGGTTAGGGGTTAGGGGTTAGGGTTAGGGGTTAGGGTTAGGGTTGGGGTTGGGGTTAGGGTTGGGGTTGGGGTTAGGGGTTAGGGTTAGGGTTAGGGTGTTAGGGTTAGGGTTAGGGTTAGGAGTTAGGAGTTAGGGTTAGGAGTTAGGGTTAGGGTTAGGTTGGGTTAGGAGTTAGGGTTAGGAGTTAGGGTTAGGAGTTAGGGGTTAGGGTTAGGGTTAGGGTTAGGGAGTTAGGAGTTAGGAGTTAGGAGTTAGGGTTAGGGTTAGGGGTTAGGGGTTAGGGTTAGGGTTAGGGTTAGGGTTAGGGTTAGGGTTAGGGGTTAGGGTTAGGGTTAGGGTTAGGGTTAGGGGTTAGGGTTAGGGTTAGGGGTTAGGGTTAGGGTTAGGGTTAGGGTTAGGGTTAGGGGGAGATGTTAGGGAAGCCGAGGGGCTAGCCTAAGAGTCAGGGTCCCCGGTGTGTACCGGTGCGCCCCGTTGTGCACGGTCCTTCCCCGTCATTCAGACCCCCAGGGGACCAGCCCCACGAAGCAAGTTGACTCCCAGCCATAGGTTGGGGTTGAGCCAGACTTGGGGCAATTTGAGTTTGGTTATCGATAAGGAGAAGTGAAGTGTATTTTTGAGTTGCTAGAAGGGACCATGGGGTGTGCTCCCTAGGTTATCCAGCAGAGGGCAGGCTAAGGCCACGTGGAAGAGGGGGAATTGGGCCTGGGTCGAGATTGGGCTTGGGGTTAGGGCTAGAGGGTAAGGGGAGATGTTAGGGAAGCCGAGGGGCTAGCCTAAGAGTCAGGGTCCCCGGTGTGTACCGGTGCGCCCCGTTGTGCACGGTCCTTCCCCCGCGTCATTCAGACCCCCCAGGGGACCAGCCCCCCACGAAGCAAGTTGACTCCCAGCCATAGGTTGGGGTTGAGCCAGACTTGGGGCAATTTCGAGTTTGGTTATCGATAAGGAGAAGTGAAGTGTATTTTTGAGTTGCTAGAAGGGGACCATGGGGTGTGCTCCCTAGGTTAGCCAGCAGAGGGCAGGCTAAGGCCACGTGGAAGAGGGGGAATTGGGCCTGGGTCGAGATTGGGCTTGGGGTTAGGGGCTAGAGGTTAAGGTTAGGGTTGGGGTTGGGGTCAGGAGTATAGGTTTGGGGTTAGGAGCTAGAGGTTAGGGTTGGGGTTGGGGTCAGGAGTATAGGTTTGGGGTTAGGGGCTAGAGGTTAAGGTTAGGGTTGGGGTCAGGGTGTAGGTTTGGGGTTAGGGGCTAGAGGTTAAGGTTACGGCTGGGGTGAGGGTCAGCGTATAGGTGTCGCGTTAGGAGCTAGAGGATAAGCCTAGGGGAGGGGATGGGGTCAGGGAGTGGGTTAGGGGCTAGAGGTTAAGGGTAGGGTTGGGGTGAGGGCCGGGTTTCGGTTTGGGGCTTGGGTCAGGCTCAGTTAGGCCGAGATGTTCGGGGGGCCAAAAGGCTAGCCTGAGAGTCAGGGTCCCCGGTGTGTACCCGCGCGTCCCGCCGTGCCCGGTCCTCACCCCACGTCATTCGGATTCCCCCATGGATCCATCATCCACAAAGTAGTCCCGGGGGTTTAAGCTAGGGAGGTTTCCTCTATAAGAGATAAGTACTTACCTAGAGGAGGGAAAAGGGAGGTCTGGTGTGTTTCATTGAGTCCTGTAGGATGTGTTGTGTCCAATTTTTTGACCCATGCGGCCTCTCTTTTCATTCTTTCTCCCCAGGTCCACGAAGGATCAGCCTGTAGGCCTGTGACGGACATTGCCCCTGGTCCGTGTGAGGTGAAGTGTTTGTAGAGATGTCTGTTTAAATGTTTCCGTCGAACTATGTTGTACCTGTGTTGATTCATTCTGGTTGCGATGGTGTTTCGTGTCTGGCCCACATATTGTAGTCCGCAGATGGCACAGGTTATGACATAGATGCAATTCTTTGTAAGGGGACTTATGCCGGGGTCTGCCTTGAATAATTGTTTTGTTTTGTGGTTTCTTAGAAATTTTTTGCTTTATATTCCGGGCATAATCTGGTATTCCTCGAGGGAACGATCGGTTTCAATTTTGACTGAATCAGCAGGTCGCCGAGGTTTTTGTGTCTTTTATAGGCCGAGATGACCCTATAGTCCCCGAGTATTCCCGTACCTGATATATGCAGATCATAATTGTGTTTGATCCTGTTGTGTAGTTTAGTGTGTGGTATCGTGTAGGTCGTGACGAGTGGCAAGATTGTGGTTTATTCTCTTTGTTTTTTGTGTTTAAAAGTCTTTAGAACCTGTCTCAGAAAGGATCTGGAGTAGCCCCTAGGCCTCAGGGCCCTGAACAGGATGCCCGTGGCCTCCCAGAAGTCCTCCCGTCGGGAGCAGATCCTGTCGAATCGGATCAACTGGGATTTCACTAAACCTCTGAAGGTATGTTTAGGATGTAAACTATTTTTTTGTAATAACTGGTGGGTGTCTGTTTCTTTGAAGTATACTTTTGTGTCTAGCCTGTGGGTCGTGTCGAAATCGGGGCCTTTGAACGTCGTCGTGTCCAGAAAGTTTACGGTGTGCCGATCCCTAGTGTGTTTAATTTTTATGGAAGGATGGTGTGTGTTTAAGATGCTAGCGAAGTCCTCGAGCACGTGTCCTCGGAGTCTCCCCAAATTCCCCATATATCGCTCCAGATATGTAAAATATTGTACGGGTTTGATGGGTCAGGTCGCTAAGGCCGCTTCCTCCCAATCTGCCATATAGATGTTTGCATAGGAAGGGGCAAACTTTTTGCCCATCGCTGTGCCCTTGACCTGCAGGTAGTACTTACCGTCGAATTCGAAATCGTTACGTTTTAGGTTGATCTCGAGGAGACGGAGAATGTGATCGTCGGTCTGCTTTCGTCCGGGTATTTGAGAAGCCAGGTTTTGACTGCTTTTAAGCGGCTTCGATGTCTATGTTGGTATAGAGGCTGTCGATGTCGATTGTGAAAAGAAACGATCGGGTCGTAATTTGAGTCTGTCTGACTTTGTCGATAAAGTAAATGCGTGTCTTTAATATAACTGGGGTGTCTATTGGATATGGGGTTTAGGTAATAATCTATGTATTCGGCCAATTTATACGTGTCACTGTTGCAGTCTGACACTATGGGTCGTCCGGGAGGGATTATATGGGGGATGCTCCAGGACGCCGGGTCCTTGTGGATTTTAGGTAGCAAGTAAAAGCGACGTGGCCGTGATCCGATCGTGTCGAGGAGATATGTTTTTGTTTTCTGCTGAGGAAATTTTTGTCGAATAGGTCGATTATAATCTGTTTAACCATAGGGATCGTGTGTGGAAAAATGGGGCTCCTCTATGTTTTTGTAATGTTCGGTTTTAGATAATTGTCTCTGGGCCTCCCACTGGTACTGTGTCCTGTCCATTATCACTATCGAGCTGCCCTTGTCCGCGGGTTTGATCACTATATTCTTGTTCCTCAATAGTTTAAATAGGGCCTTGACTTCAGAACTACTGAGGTTAGGTCGAGTGTTGTCGTGCCAATCGAGTGACCGTGTCGCGTGGAGGTTAGCCCTGATAAATTTTCTGACTTGTGGTGGTACCTGGCTCAGTTTGGGTGTCCAGTTTGAGGCGTGTGTGAAGGGGCATTTCTGGGTCCCTGTTTTTGTGTTCAAGAAAGAGGCCAGTAGGACTCTCCTATGGAAAGTTTGGAGGTCAAATAGAGTTTGTGATTTTCTATCTTTGTCTAAGTTGAGTGAAGGGATGAATTTGAGGCCTCTGTTCAGGAGAGTCTCTTCGTCTTTGGACAATCTAAAGGATCGCGATAGATTGATGATGTTACGGGGCCCGTTCCCGAGATTTGGGTATTTCGGGCCTACCAGTTTAAAAATCCCAGCCAATGGTTTAGGATGGATTTCGCTGTCTCCGGGGTCCAGTGGACGTTATCCGAGGTCGTGTTAAATTGTATGTGTGGTAATGGCGGAATGTGGTTGTTTATTTTTCGAATACTTTTGTTTATGGCCTCCAAATTGATTCTTTCTACCGGTGTCAGTTTCCTGGAATAATTTAGTATGGGGATCCAGATCTCCGCCATCGGGAATTTACTCTTGGCCTTTTTGAGTGCCGTTTGAAATTGTTTGATGAATGTTTTTTTCGGTGATTGTGATCTGTGGTTGATTCCGAAAGCCATAATCACCGTTTCTACCTGCGTGCTAGGTTGGATCTTATCTAGGAGGGCGACGCATGTCTAAATGTAGCCCCCGGGTACGATTCTATTTGGAGTTCCGGGTCGGCATATCTCTGGATTTTGCCTAAGTTTGAGTCCCCCAATATTAATTTCCTGTGTGTTATCGTTAAGGACCAATCGTTTATTTTTCTTAGGGTTCGTTCATGTCTGTTTGGCTGAAAGCCTGCGACGGGTGTACCCGGAGTAGTCTCTGTGCTATCGGTTGTTACGGGTTGCCCTGGGGGGACCGGACATTCGGGGAATTCGCTGACGGAGGCTCCGCTGACGGAGGCCCCGCTGACGGAGGCCCCGCTGACGGAGGCTCCGCTGACGGAGGCTCCGCCGTCGGAGGATTCGCTGTCGGAATCCGTGTCGGAGAGGGGTGTTGTTGTAGTATGGGCTCCTGCTGTTCCGTTATCTCCCTCAGGGTGACTGTTTAGGGAGGGTCATGTACCAACACTGTGTGGGTGATTTAGTCGATTTTTTTGTTCTGGCATTATGTTATTGTCGTTTTTCTGTTTATCGGTCTGGGTGGCGTTCGTTCGGGTGGAGACCTCGGGGTTTTCCGGTATACGGTCGTACCCATCGGTGGGCCGTGTCGACACTCGAGGGGTCGATTTGTGTATTTTTGTATGGGTTTGGGTGTCCTCCGCCCCTGTGGGCAGAGAGTGTCGTCACCTATTGGGTTGTTTGGGGCCCCTGAAATCGAGCTCGTCGGGGCAAGGGGGTCGGCCTTTCCGTGTGGGGGGCCCTCAGGGGAGGGAAATCCTCCGTCGTGTCTGGCTCGGTTGGCGCTACTCCACACGAGCCCTGCGCGTTAGGGCCGTGTGTGTCTTGCATTAGAGACACCAGTATCGCTTCGGTCATATCCAATGTGGTCTGTGTCAGCCTATTGCCTAAGGTCTTACCTGCCCATCTGCTGGCGGTGCCGAAGAGAGCGGCCCATTCGTTTGGGATCTGCGACCTGATGGTGTCCGGAGAGGTCCCGAATCGCACTCTCATAAAGATGCCTCAGAATGAGGTGTGTTGTGTATGCCCACTGAGTGGCATTGCCCTCAATCAGGAGGGTTGTACTCGGGTTCGGAAGGGCTGGATTAATTGAAGTTGTCAATAGTTCCTGAATTTTGTTGATGGTAGGTGGCATATCGTTAGGGTCCCCCACATTCTGTAGGTGGTGGACCGTTCTGATTAGGTTGTAGATATTTTTAGTTAATGCTTTGAGCTCCGGACGTAGGCTTTGTGTGTTTTCGATCGTCTGGTTATTGTCGTTCGGTCGTGTAGCGGTAGTGCGTCGTCCTATGTTTGGGTGGTTATGGGTGGCCGGCAGGGACCGTCCGTCTTGCTGTGTGTCGGGGGGAAGGGGTTCGTCGCGGACACGGGAGCGAACGGAAGTATCGTTCCGGACACGGGTGGGGGTTTCCCTACGTGCACGCCGCGTTGTGCTGTCTAGTGATTCGAGATCACGAGTACGGTCACGCGTGTTCTTCCAGGTTATATAGGGGCTCGAACCGGTTATGTGTCTGCAGTGAAAATCCGCCCCCGTCACGGTTTTGGTCGCGGGGGTTAGATCTAGAGTGGCCGTGGCTCTTTTTGGTGTGGATATCCTTCCGCGTGTCTCCGTCGAGCCGCGGGGCGGGGCGGCGTGGCGGAGGAGATTTTGCGCCTCGTGTCGCACTATTTAATGCTCCGTTAGTCTGGTCACCCTTCCGGTCACGCGGCGCGCTTTCAAGGATATCACGGGGGTTTAATATGGTTGTGTGTTTGTCTGAAATCAGCCCCGCCGCCATGGTTTGGGTGGCGAGGGTAGAATTCAGAGCGTTGACGGTGTTCTATGCGGATATCCCTCCGCGTGTAATGGCCGCGCTGTGGAGCAAAGCGGCGTGGCGGAGGAGATTTTGCGCCTCGTGTCTCCTTGTTTGAGACTTCGGAATTAAAATGGCGGTAACGACCACGCGCTTGACCCTTTGGCTCATACCGGGCTTCGAAACCGTTGTATGTCTGCAAGAATTCGCTTCTGCCGCCCTGGTTTTGGCGGCGAGGACAGAATTCAGAGCAACCATGGCTTTGTTCCATGTGTTTGTTGTCGCGTATGCCTCGGTCGGGTCGCGTGGTGAGCGGCGTGGCGAAGGAGAATAGGTCCTTCCGCCTTTAAAATAGTTCCCGTGGGGCATTATAACGCTTTTTGTCGTTTAAGATGATAATAAGTGGATATTGTGCACAAATAACGCAAGCCTTTCGCTGACGTTCGGTTGCAATGCACCTTCTTCAGGCGGCTGGCTTGCACTTTCAAACGAATATAACAAAAGAGAAAAGTGGAGATAGTGATACAATTAATCACAAGGTAGTAATAGCAAGTTCAAAGGTGATATAGAAAGGTTAGTAATAGTAAAGTTCAAAGGTGGTATAGAAAAGTTAAACACTTTAAAGGTGTTTTAAGATATACTTAGCTTGATGTTGCTGCGAGGCGGTGCTCCAGGTCATCTGTGAGGAGTCATGGCCGTTTCGTAGTGTAGTGCTGTGGGTCTAGCACCTCCCCCCTTGCTGCAGGAAGGCTCTTCTTTGTCTGGCGATAGTGGCTGAAGGTGGGTTCCCTACCTCCCCCACCCCTTTTTAGAAAGAAGATTTTTTTTATTTTTTTGGGGGGTGGGGGGTTTTTTTTGGAAAAGAAACCTGTTTTCAAAGAGAATCAACGTGTTTTATCTTTTAATCGTGATGTTATAACGAGGCGGCACGGTTAGGGATTTTATCGGTATTGTCTTCAGTCTCTCTGGTGTAGGAGAACTCGTGTGGTTGGAAGGGGGCCGGATGGCCGGTGCCCTGGGTGTCCGAACTAGCGCAAGGGAGGCTCAGGCTGGTTAGGGGGAGATGTTAGGGAAGCCGAGGGGCTAGCCTAAGAGTCAGGGTCCCCGGTGTGTACCGGTGCGCCCCGTTGTGCACGGTCCTTCCCCCGCGTCATTCAGACCCCCCAGGGGACCAGCCCCCCACGAAGCAAGTTGACTCCCAGCCATAGGTTGGGGTTGAGCCAGACTTGGGGCAATTTCGAGTTTGGTTATCGATAAGGAGAAGTGAAGTGTATTTTTGAGTTGCTAGAAGGGGACCATGGGGTGTGCTCCCCTAGGTTATCCAGCAGAGGGCAGGCTAAGGCCACGTGGAAGAGGGGGAATTGGGCCTGGGTCGAGATTGGGCTTGGGGTTAGGGGCTAGAGGTTAAGGGGAGATGTTAGGGAAGCCGAGGGGCTAGCCTAAGAGTCAGGGTCCCCGGTGTGTACCGGTGCGCCCCGTTGTGCACGGTCCTTCCCCCGCGTCATTCAGACCCCCCAGGGGACCAGCCCCCCACGAAGCAAGTTGACTCCCAGCCATAGGTTGGGGTTGAGCCAGACTTGGGGCAATTTCGAGTTTGGTTATCGATAAGGAGAAGTGAAGTGTATTTTTGAGTTGCTAGAAGGGGACCATGGGGTGTGCTCCCCTAGGTTATCCAGCAGAGGGCAGGCTAAGGCCACGTGGAAGAGGGGGAATTGGGCCTGGGTCGAGATTGGGCTTGGGGTTAGGGGCTAGAGGTTAAGGTTAGGGTTGGGGTTAGGGTCAGGGTATAGGTTTGGGGTTAGGAGCTAGAGGTTAGGGTTGGGGTTGGGGTCAGGGTATAGGTTTGGGGTTAGGGGCTAGAGGTTAAGGTTAGGGTTGGGGTCAGGGTGTAGGTTTGGGGTTAGGGGCTAGAGGTTAGGTTAGGGTTGGGGTTAGGGTCAGGGTATGGGTTTGGGGTTAGGAGCTAGAGGTTAAGGTTAGGGTTGGGGTTGGGGTCAGGGTGTGGGTTAGGGGCTAGAGGTTAAGGTTAGGGTTGGGGTTAGGGCCGGGGTTTCGGTTTGGGGCTTGGAGTCAGGCTCAGTTAGGCCGAGATGTTCGGGGGGCCAAAGGCTAGCCTGAGAGTCAGGGTCCCGGTGTGTACCAGCAAGGCGTCCGCCGTGCCCGGTCCTCACCCCACGTCATTCGGATTCCCCATGGATCCATCATCCACAAAGTAGTCCCGGGGTTTAAGCTAGGGAGGTTTCCTCTATAAGAGATAAGTACTTACCTAGAGGAGGGAAAAAGGGAGGGCTGGTGTGTTTCATTGGAGTCCTGTAGGATGTGTTGTGTCCAATTTTTGACCCATGCGGCCTCTCTTTTCATTCTTTCTCCCCAGGTCCCACGAAGGATCAGCCTGTAGGCCTGTGACGGACATTGCCCTGGTCCGTGTGAGGTGAAGTGTTTGTAGAGATGTCTGTTTTAAATGTTTCCGTCGAACTATGTTTGTACCTGTGTTGATTCATTCTGGTTGCGATGGTGTGTTTCGTGTCTGGCCCACATATTGTAGTCCTGAGATGGCACAGGTTATGACATAGATGCAATTCTTTGTAAGGGGACTTATGCCGGAGTCTGCCTTGAATAATTGTTTTGTTTTGTGGTTTCTTAGAAATTTTTGCTTTATATTCCGGGCATAATCTGGTATTCCTCGAGGGAACGATCGGTTTCAATTTTGACTGAATCAGCAGGTCGCCGAGGTTTTTGTGTCTTTTATAGGCCGAGATGACCCTATAGTCCCAGTATTCCCGTGCACCTGATATATGCAGATCATAATTGTGTTTGATCCTGTTGTGTGTAGTTTAGTGTGTGGTATCGTGTAGAGTCGTGGCAGTGGCAAGATTGTGGTTTTTTCTCTTTGTTTTTGTGTTTAAAGTCTTTAGAACCTGTCTCCGTGAAAGGATCTGGAGTAGCCCCTAGGCCTCCAGGGCCCTGAACAGGATGCCCGTGGCCTCCCAGAAGTCCCTCCCGTCAGGAGCAGATCCTGTCTAATCGGATCAACTGGGATTTCACTAAACCTCTGAAGGTATGTTTAGGATGTAAACTATTTTTGTAATAACTGGTGGGTGTCTGTTTCTTTGAAGTATACTTTTGTGTCTAGCCTGTGGGTGGAGTGTCGAGATGGGGGCCTTTGAACGTCGTCGTGTCCAGAAAGTTTACGGTGTGCCGATCCCTAGTGTGTTTAATTTTTATGGAAGGATGGTGTGTGTTTAAGATGCTAGCGAAGTCCTCGAACGTGTCCTCGGAGTCTCCCCAAATTCCCCATATATCGTCCAGATATCTAAAATATTGTACGGGTTTGATGGGACAGGTCGCTAAGGCCGTTTCTCCCAATCTGCCATATAGATGTTTGCATAGGAAGGGCAAACTTTTGCCCATCGCTGTGCCCTTGACCTGCAGGTAGTACTTACCGTCGAATTCGAAATCGTTACGTTTTAGGTTGATCTCGAGGAGACGGAGAATGTGATCGTCGGTCTGCTTCGTCCGGGTATTTGAGAAGCCAGGTTTTGACTGCTTTTAAGCCGGCCGATGTCTATGTTGGTATAGAGGCTGTCGATGTCGATTGTGAAAAGAAACGATCGGGTCGTAATTTGAGTCTGTCTGACTTTGTCGATAAAGTAAATGCGTGTCTTTAATATAACTGGGGTGTCTATTGGATATGGGGTTTAGGTAATAATCTATGTATTCGGCCAATTTATACGTGTCACTGTTGCAGTCTGACACTATGGGTCATCGGGAGGGATTATATGGGGATGCTCCAGGGCCGGTCCTTGTGGATTTTAGGTAGCAAGTAAAAGCGGCGTGGCCGTGATCCGATCGTGTCGAGGAGATATGTTTTTGTTTTCTGCTGAGGAAATTTTTTGTCGAATAGGTCGATTATAATCTGTTTAACCATAGGGATCGTGTGTGTGGAAAAATGGGCTCCTCTATGTTTTGTAATGTTAGGTTTTAGATAATTGTCTCTGGGCCTCCCACTGGTACTGTGTCCTGTCCATTATCACTATCGAGCTGCCCTTGTCCTTGGGTTTGATCACTATATTCTTGTTCCTCAATAGTTTAAATAGGGCCTTGACTTTAGAACTACTGAGGTTAGGTCGAGTGTTGTCGTGCCAATCGAGTGACCGTGTCGCGTGGAGGTTAGCCTCCTGATAAATTTTCTGACTTGTGGTGGTACCTGGCTCAGTTTGGGTGTCCAGTTTGAGGCGTGTGTGAAGGGGCATTTCTGGGTCCCTGTTTTGTGTTCGAAGAAAGAGGCCAGTAGGACTCTCCTATGGAAAAGTTTGGAGGTCAAATAGAGTTTGTGATTTTCTATCTTTGTCTAAGTTGAGTGAAGGGATGAATTTGAGGCCTCTGTTCAGGAGAGTCTCTTCGTCTTTGGACAATCTAAAGGATCGCGATAGATTGATGATGTTACGGGGCCCGTTCCCGAGATTTGGGTATTTCGGGCCTACCAGTTTAAAAAAATCCCAGCCAATGGTTTAGGATGGATTTACCGCTGTCTCGGGGTCCAGTGGGCGTTATCCGAGGTCGTGTTAAATTGTATGTGTGGTAATGGCGGAATGTGGTTGTTTATTTTTCGAATACTTTTGTTTATGGCCTCAAATTGATTCTTTCTAACGGTGTCAGTTTCCTGGAATAATTTAGTATGGGGATCCAGATCTCCGCCATCGGGAATTTACTCTTGGCCTTTTTGAGTGCCGCGTTGAAATTGTTTGATGAATGTTTTCGGTGATTGTGATCTGTGGTTGATTCGAAAGCCATAATCACCGTTTCTACCTGCGTGCTAGGTTGGATCTTTATCTAGGAGGAAGCGGCCGCGTGATCTCTAAATGCTTGGCCCCGGTAATTGCGAATTTCTCCTATTTGGAGTCTCAGGGTCGAGCATATCTCTGGATTTTGCCTAAGTTTGGAGTCCCCCAATATTAATTTCCTGTGTGTTATCAAGATTTAAGGACCAATCGCTTATTTTCTTCTTTAGGGTTCGTTCAGCATGTCTGTTTGGCTGAAAGCCTGCGGGCGGAGTGTACCCGGAGTAGTCTCTGTGCTATCGGTTATTACGGAGTTGCCTGGGGACCGGACATTCGGGAATTCGCTGACGGAGGCTCCGCTGACGGAGAGCCTCCGCTGGATGACAGGCCCCTGGCTGACGGAGGCTCCGCTGACGGAGGTCTGGGCTCGCCCGTCAGAGAGATTCGGGCTATCGGAATCCCGTGTCGGAGAGGGGGTATTTGTTGTAGTATGGGCTCCCTGCTGTTCCGTTATCTCCCTCAAGGGTGATCACTGTTTGGGAGGGGCTGCATGTACCAAACACTGTGTGGGTGATTTGTCGAATATTTTGTTCTGGCATTTATGTTATTGTCGTTTTCTGTTTATCGGTCTGGGTAGTGCGTTCGATTGGGTGGAGACCTCGGGTTTCTCCGGTATACGGTCATTGCATTTCCATCGGTGGGCCGTGGTCGAGCACTCGAGAGGGTCGATTTGTGTATTTTTGTATGGGTTTGGGTGTCTCCTCCAGCCCTGTGCAGGCAGAGGGGTGCGTCACTATTGGGTTGTTTGGGGCCCCTGCGGGCAACAAATCGAGGCACTGAGGGTCGGCACTTTCCATTAATGGGGAGCCCTCAGGGGAGGGAAATCTCTCCGTCGTGTTCGCTGGCTCGGTTAGAGTGCGCTACTCCACACGAGCCCTGCGGCGTTAGGGGCCGTGTGTGTCTTGCATTAGAGACACCAGTATCGCTTCAGGTCATATCCAATGTGGTCTGTGTCCAGCCTATTGCCTAAGGTCTTACCTGCCCATCTGCTGGCGGTGCCCGAAGAGAGCTGCCCATTCGCTTGGGATCTGCGACCTGATGGTGTCCTGAGAGGGTCCCGAATCGCACTCTCATAATGATCCCTCAGAATGAGGTGTGTTGTGTATGCCCACTGAGTGGCATTGCCCTCAATCAGAGGAGGAGTTATTGTACTTCGGGTTCGGAGAGGGCTGGATTAATTGGAAGTTGTCAATAGTTCCTGAATTTTGTTGATGGTAGGTGGCATATCGTTAGGGTCCCCCCATTCTGTAGGTGGTGGACCGTTCTGATTAGAGATTGTAGATATTTTTAGTTAATGCTTTGAGCTCCGGACGTAGGCACATTTGTGTTTCGATCGTCTGGTTATTGTCGTTCGGTGGAGTCGTAGCGGTAGTGATCGTCGTCCTATGTTTGGAGTCGTTATGGGTGGCCGGCAGAGGACCGTCCGTCTTGCTGTGTGCGTCGGAGGAAGGGGGTTACGCTGCGAATTACGCGACACGGGAAGCGAACGGAAATATCGTTCGGATTATCGCAGGTGGGGTTTCTCACGCACGCCGCGTTGTGCTGTCTAGTGATTCCGAGATCACGAATACGGTCACGCGGCGTGTTCTCTCCAGGCTATATAGGGGCTCCGAACCGGGTTATGTGTCTGCAGTGAAAATCCGCCCCGCCGTCACGGTTTCTGGTCGCGGGGAGTTAGATCTAGAGTGGCCGTGGCTCTTTTTGGGTGTGGATATCCTTCCGCTGTATCTCCGCCGAGCCGCTGGGGCGGGGCGACGTGGCATGGAGAGAGATTTGCGCCTCGGTATGTCGCACTTTATTTAATGCTCCGTTAGTCTGCGTCAACCCTTCCCGGGTCACGTGCGCGCCTTTCCAGTGGATATATCGGGGCTTTAATATGGTTTGTGTGTTTGTTCGAAATCCCAGCCCCGCCGCGCATGTGGTTTGGGTGGCGAGGGTAGAATTCAGAGCGTTGACGTAAATGTTCTATCACGCGGATATCCCCTCCGCGCGTGTAATGAAGCCAGCGCTGTGGAGCAAAGCGGGCGTAAGCGGGAAGAGATTTTGCGCTCGTGTCTCCTTGTTTGAGACTTCTGAATTAAAATGGCGTAATGCGACCCGCGCAGCTGAGCCCGCTTTGAAACTCATGCCCGGCTTCTCAAAGCCGTTGTATGTCTGCAGAGACCGCTTCTGCCGCCTCTGGTTTTGGGCGGCGAGGACGAGAATTCAGGAGCAACCATGGCTTTGTTCCCATGTGTTTGTTATCGCCAGTATGCCTCTCGGCCGATTAGTCGGCTGGTGGTGAAGGCGGCGTGGCGAAGGAGAATAGGTCCTTCCGCCTTTAAAATAGTTCCCGTGGGGCATTATAACAGCTTTTTTTGTCGTTTTAAGATGATAATAGAAAGTGAATATGTGTGCACAAATAACGCAAGAAACGCCTTTTACATGTGACGCTTCGGTGCAATGCGCACCTTCTTCAGCTATTTAGCGCTGGCTTGCACTTTCAAGCGAATATAACAAAAGAGAAAAGTGGAGATAGTGATACAATTAATCACAAGGTAGTAATAGCAAGTTCAAAGGTGATATAGAAAGGTTAGTAATAGTAAAGTTCAAAGGTGGTGTATAGAAAAGTTAAACAACACTTTAAAGGTGTTTTAAGATATACTTAGCTTGATGTTGCTGCGCAGGCGTGGTGCTCCAGGTCATCTGTGAGGAGTCATGGCCGCTTTCAGTAGTGTAGTGCTGTGGGTCTAGCACCTCCCCTTGCTGCAGGAAGGCCTCTTCTTTGTCTGGTGATAGTGGCTGAAGGTGGGTTCCCTACTCTCCCCCACCCGTTTTAGAAAGAAGATTTTTTATTTTTGGGGGGTGGGGGTTTTTTTGGAAAAGAAACCTGTTTTCAAAGAGAATCAACGTGTTTTATCTTTTTAATCGTGATGTTATAACAGAAAGTGACACGGTTAGGGGATTTTATCGGTATTGTCTTCAGTCTCTCTGGTGTAGGGAGGGAACTTTCGTGTGGTTGGAAGGGGGCCGGATGGGCGGTGCCCTGGAGTGTCACGAACTAGCGCATAGGGAGGCTCAGGCTGGTTAGGGGGGAGATGTTAGGGAAGCCGAGGGGCTAGCCTAAGAGCTCAGGGGTCCCGGTGTGTACCGGTGCGCCCACGTTGTGCACTGCAGTCCTTCCCTGCCGTCATTCAGACCCCCCAGGGGACCCAGCCCCCGCTAAGCAAGTTGACTCCCAGCCATAGGTTGGGGTTGAGCCAGACTTGGGGCGAAATTTCTGAGTTTGGTTATCGATAAGGAGAAGTGTGAAGTGTGATTTTGAGTTGCTAGAAGGGGACCATGGGGTGTAGCTCCCCTAGGTTATCCCAGCAGAAGAGAGGCAGGCTAAGGCCACGTGGAAAGAGGAGGAATCTGGGCCTGGGTTCGAGAGTTGGGCTTGGGGTTAGGGGCTAGAGGTTGAGGGGAGATGTTAGGGAAGCTTCGAGGGGCTAGCCTGAGAGTCAGGGTCCCGGTGTGTGTGCAGTGCGCCCGTTGTACCTGAGTCCTTCCCCGCCATCATTCAGACCCCAGGGGACCAGCTCCCCATGAAGCAAGTTGACTCCCAGCCATAGGTTGGGGTGCTTGAGCCAGACTTGGGGCAATTTGAGTTTAGTTATCGATAAGGAGAAGTGAAGTGTATTTTGAGTTGCTGAGAAGGGGACCATGGGTGTGCTCCCCCTAGGTTATCCCAGCAGAGGGCAGGCTAAGGCCACGTGGAAGAGAGGGGAATTGGGCCTGGGTCGAGATTGGGCTTGGGGGTTAGGGGCTATGTTGAGGGGAGATGTTAGAAGCCGAGGGGCTAGCCTAAGAGTCAGGGTCCCCGCGTGTGTACCGGTGCTCACAGTAACGGTCCTCCCCGCATCATTCAGATCAGGACCAGCCCCCTAATGGCTAAAGTTGGACTCCCAGCCATAGTTGGGGCTGAGCCAGACTTAAAGTACCCCCTAGCTTGGTTATCAAGTATGAGAAGTGAAGGTATTTTTGAGTTGCTAGAAGGGGACCATGGGGTGTGCTCTAGGTTATCCAGTTAGAGGGCAGTACATACACAAGAGGGGAATTGGGCCTGGGCCTAGACTGGGCTTCAGTTAAAATAGAGGTTAAGAGTTAGGTTAGAGTGTTAGGCTGTCAGGGTATAGGTTTGGGGTTAGGAGCCAGAGTGTGTTAGGGTTGAGGTTGGGGCTCCATAGTATAGGTTTGAGTTTGGGGTTAGGGCTAGAGGTTAAGGTTGGAGAGTGAGTTTGGGAGTGAATAGTGTAGGTTTGGGGTTAGGGCTAGAGGTTAAGGTTAGGGTTGGAGTCAGTTAGGGTCAGGAGTATAGGCTTGGGGTTAGGAGCTAGAGGTTAAGGTTAGGGGCTGGGGTTGGGGCCAGGGTGTGGGGTTAGGGGCCTAGAGGTTAAGAGTTAGGGCTGGGGTTAGGGCCGTGGGTTTAGGTTTGGGGCTTGGGTCCCAGGCTCCAGTTAGGCCGAGATGTTCGGGGCAAAGGCTAGCCTGAGAGTCAGGGTCCCCGTGTGTACCAGCGTCCGGGCCACGGCTCCGGTCCTCACCCCACGTCATATCTCGGATTCCTCATGGATCCATCATCCACAAAGGTAGTCTCCGAGGGGTTTTAAGCTTTTTTTTAGGGAGGTTTCCTCTATAAGAGATACTTCTACTTACCTAGAGGAGGGAAAAAGGGAGGTCTGGTGTGTTTCCCCATTGAGTCCTGTAGGATGTGTTGTGTCCAATTTTTTTGACTCCATGCGGCCTCTCTTTTTCATTCTTTCTCCCCAGGTCCACGAAGGATCCCAGCCTGTAGGCCTGTGGACGGACATTGCCCCTGGTCCGTGTGAGGTGGAAGTGTTTGTAGAGATGTCTGTTTAAATGTTTCGGGCTCGAACCATGTTGTACCCTGTGTTGATTCATTCTGGATTTGCGATGGTGTTTCGTGTCTGGCCCACATATTGTAGTCCGTAGATGGCACAGGTTATGACATAGATGCAATTTCTTTGTAAGGGGACTTATGCCGGGTCTGCCTTGAATAATTGTTTTGTTTTGTAGGTTTCTTAGAAATTTTTTTGCCTTTATATTCCGGGTACAATCTGGTATTCATAGGGAACGATCGGTCTTCAATTTTGACTGAATCAGCAGGTCGCCGTAGGTTTTTGTGTCTTTTATAGGCCGAGATGACCCTATATGTCCCCGAGTATTCTTTAGCATTCACCTGATATATGCAGATCATAATTGTGTTTGATCCTGTTGTGTAGTTTAGTGTGTGGTTATCGTGTAAGGTCGTGATTTGCAGTGGCAAGATTGTGGTTTTTTCTCTTTGTTTTTGTGTTTAAAAAGTCTTTAGAACCACCTGTCTCAGAAAGGATCTGGAGTAGCCCCTAGGCCTCAGGGGCCTCCTGAACAGGATGCCCGTGGCCTCCCAGAAGTCCTCTCCCCTGCCGTCGGGAGCAGATCCTGTCGTAATCGGATCAACTGGGATTTCACCAAACCTCTGAAGGTATGTTTAGGATGTAAACTATTTTTGTAATAACTGGTGGGTGTCTGTTTCTTTGAAGTATACTTTTGTGTCTAGCCTGTGGGTGGAGTGCCGAAATCGGGGCCTTTGAACGTCAGTCGTGTCCAGAAAGTTTACGGTGTGCCGTATCCCTAGTGTGTTTAATTTTTATGGAAGGATGGTGGTGTGTTTTAAGATGCTAGCTAAGTCCCCTCGAACGTGTCTCTCGAGTCTCCCCAAATTCCCCTATATATCGCCCAGATATCTAAAATATTGTACGGGTTTGATGGGACAGGTCAGCTAAGGCCGCTTTCTCCCAATCTGCCATATAGATGTTTGTGCAGTAGGAAGGGCAAAACTTTTTGCCTATCGCTGTGCTCCTTGACCTGCAGTAGTAGTACTTCCTACCGCCGACCAAATCGCTAAGTGATGCTTTTAGAGCTGATCTCTTTAGTGAGACGGAGAATGTGATCGTCCTGGTCTGCTTTCGTCCGTGGTATTTGAGAAGCCAGGTTTTGACTGCTTTTTAAGCCTCAAGCCTCGATGCGTCTATGTGTTGGGTATAGAGGCTGTAATGATGTCGTGACAGAAAAGAAACGATCGGGTCGTAATTTGAATCTGTCCGACCTGGTCGATAAAGTCGTGACGTGGTCTTTTAATATAACTGGGGTGCTCTATTGGATATGGGGTTTAGGTAATAATCTGCGTATTCGCCAATTTCATACGCGCGTTACTGTTGCAGTCTGATACCAAGGGTCGTCCGGGAGGGGGATTATATGGGGATGCCTCCAGGACTTCCCGCCTCGGTCCTTGTGGATTTTAGGTATAAGTGCGCTAAAAGCCACGTGACTGTGATCCGATCGCAGGTTTAGGAGATATGTGTTTTTTTGTTTTTCTGCTGGGAGGAAATTTTTGTTTCGACTAGGTCGCATTATAATCTGCTTAACCATAGACTGGACGTGGTGTGGGAAGCCGGGCTCTTCGGCGTTTTTGTAGTGTAATGTTCGGGTTTTAGATAATTGTCTCTGGGCCTCCCACTGGTACTGTGTCCTGTCCATTATCACTATCGAAGCTGCCTCTTTGTCCGCGGGTTAGTTTGATCACTACTATTCTTTGGTTCCCCTCACACTAGTTTAAATAGGGCCTTGACTTCAGAACTACTGGGAGGTTAGGTTTGTGTTGTTTGCTAATCCGAAAGTGACCGTGGTCATGTGGAAGAGGTTAGCTCCAGATAAATTTTCTGGACTTGTGGTGGTACTCCTGGCCCAGTTTGGGTGTCCAGTTTGAGGCGTGTGAAGGGGCACTTCTGGGTCCCTGTTTGTGGTATGTCTAAGAAAAGAGGCCAGTAGGACTTCTCCTATGGAAAGTTTTGGAGGTCAAATAGGAGCTTCTGTGATTTTCTATCTTTGTCTAAGTTGAGTGAACATGAATTCTGAGGCCTGTCTGTTCAGAGAGTTCCTTCGCTCTTTGGACACCCTAAAGGATCGTTGATAGATTGATGATGTTACGGGGCCCGTGCTCTCGAGATTTGGGTATTTCTGGTCTACTAGTTTAAAAAAATCCCAGCGCCAATGGTTTAGGATGGATTTCGCTGGTCTCTCCCTGGGGTCCAGTGGACGTATCCTGAGGTCGTGTTAGCAATTGTATGTGTGGTAATGGCGGAATGTGGTTGTTTATTTTTCAATACTTTTGTTTATGGCTTCCAAATTGATTCTTTCTTAATGTGTGTCAGTTTCCTGGAATAATTTAGGTAAGTGGGATCCAGATCTCCGCTTTCATCGGGAATTTACTCTTGGCCTTTTTGAGTGTCTGCTTGAAATTGTTTTTTCTGATGAATGTTTTTTTCGGTGATTGTGATCTGTGGTTGATTCCGAAAAGCCATAATCACCGCTTCCCTACTCATGCATGCATAAGTTGATCTTATCTCAGAGGGCTGGTCCGTGATGTTCTAAATGTAGCCCCCTGGTACGCATTCTATTTGGAGTTCCGGGTCGGCATATTCCTCTGATTTTTGCCTCTGTTTCTGAGTCCTGGCCAATATTAATTTCCCAAAAGTTATCAAGTGGCGACCAATCGCTTATTTTTCTTAGGGTTCGCTCATGTCTTCGCTTGGCTGAAAGCCCGCGTACGGGTGTGTACCCGGAGTAGTCTCTCTGTGCTATCGGGTTGTTACGGGTTGCCCTGGGGGACCCGGATACCCGGGAATTCGCTGACGTGAGGCCTCCATTGACGGAGGCCCCGCCGATCGAGCCCGCTCTCTGGGCTGGACGGAGTGCTCGTGCGCTTTGACGTGAGGTTCTCACACGGCCAGCCGGAGGATTCGCCGTCGGAACTGCGGGTCGGGAGAGGGGGTGTTGTTGCAGTATGGCCTCCTGCCTGTTCCGCTATCTCCCCAGGGTGACTGCTTGGGGAGGGTCTGGCATCAACACTGTGTGGGTGATTTGTTTAATATTTTGTTCTTCTGGCACAGGTTATTGTCAAGCTTTTCTGTTTATCGGTCTGGGTGGCGCTTCGCTCGGTGAGACCTCAAGTTTTCTCCGGCATACGGCTCGCACTCGCATCGGGTGGGCTCAGGTGGTTTATTAATCGAGGGGTCGACGGTGTATTTTTGTACTGGGTTTGGTGTCCTCCGCCCCTGTGGGCAGAGGGGCCGCCACCCAACTATTGGGCTTCAGGTTTGGGAGCCTGCGGGGGCCTGGCTGGGGCAAAGGTGGGTCGGCCTTCCGTGTGTGGGCCCTCAGGGGAGGGAACTCCCACCAGTGTCTGGCCTCGGGTTGGCGCTACTCCACACACGCAGCCCTGGGCTGCTACAGGGGCCGTGGTGTGGGTCTTCAGCATTAGAGACAATTCAGCATATCGCTCGGTCATATCCAGTCAGGTCTGTGTCATTTATTGCCTAAGGTCTTACTCTGCTCATCTGCTGATGCGTGTGCCGGTGAGAGCGGCCCATTCTGGCTTGGGGATCTGGCGACCTGGATGGTGTCCTCGAGAGGTCCCGAACCGCACTTCATAATGATCCCTCAGAATGAGGTGTGTTGTGTATGCCTACTGGAGTGGCATTGCTCTCAATCAGGAGGGCTGTACTCGGTTCGAAGCGGCTGATTAATTGAAGTTGTTTACAGTTCCTGAATTTTGCTGATGGTAGGTGGTATATCGTCATAGGGTCCCCACATTCTGTAGGTGGTGGACTGCTCTGATTAGGTTGTAGATATTTTTAGTTAATGCTTTGAGCCCTCGTGGACGCAGGCCGTGTGTTTTCGATCGCCTGGTTATTGTCAGCGTCGGGCCGTAGCGAAAAGGCCATTCGCGTTTGGGTCGTTATAGCGGGTGGCCGCAGGGACCGTCCCTGGCCTTGCCGGTGTGTGTCGGGGGAAGGGGTTCGTCGCGACAGGGACGGGAGCGACCGGAAGCACCGGTTCCGGGACATCGGGTGGGGGTTTCCTACGCACGCCACAGTGCTGTCTAGCGATTCGGAGATCGGCTTGTGCACGGCCATCGCCACGCTGCAATCTTCCAGGTTAAGTAGGGGCTCGAACCGTTATGTAACTGGTAGTGAAAATCCGCCTACACACGGTTTTGGTCGCTGGGGTTAGATCTAGAGTGGCCGTAGTTCTTTTGGTGTGGATATCCTTCCGCCTGCAGGTCTCCACGAGCGTCGCCAAGGGCGGGCGGTAGGCGTGGCGATGAGGTAGAGATTTTGCGCTGCGGTCGACTATTTAATGCCTGTTAGTCTAGTCACCCTTCCGGTCACGCGGCGCCGCTTCTTCAAGGATACATAAGTACGGGCTTTAATATGGAGGTGTGTTTGTCTGAAATCAGCCCCCCGCCGCCATGGTTTGGGTGTATAGGGCAGAATTCATAGAGCTGCTGATTTGCAGTTCTATAGCGGATATCCCTCCGCATGGCGGTAATGGCTGCACAGAGCAAAGCGGCGTGGCGGAGGAGATATTTTGCGCCAGTGTCTCCTCTTGTTTGAGACTTTGGAATTAAAATGGCGGTAATCGACCACGCCGCTTTGACCCTTTGGCTCATACCGCCTTCGAAACTGCTAGAGCGTCTGCAGAATTCAGCTTTCCGCCGTCACTTGGTTTTACGGCGAGGACAGAATTCAGAGCCAACCATGGCATGGTCTCCATGTGTTTGTTGTCGCTGTATGCCCTCGGGGCTCTAGCCGCTATGGGCAGGAAGGCGCGGGCGCATAAGGAGAATAGGTCCTTCCGCCTTAAAAGAAGTTCCCGTGGGGCATTATAATCGCTTTTTGTCGCTTTAAGATGATAACATGGCGGATATTGTGCACAAATAACGCAAGCCTTTCGCGCTGACAAGCTTCGTGCAATGCGCACCTTCTTTCATAGGCGGCTGGCTTGCACTTTCAAACTAATATGTAAAAGAGAGTAGTGAGAGAAAGTGCATACAATTAATCGCAAGGCGGTAATAGCAAGGTCTCAAAGGTGATATAGAAAGGTTAGTAATAGTAAAAGTTCTGTAATGCGGTATAGAAAAGTTAAACAATACTTCTAAAGGTGTTTTAAGACATACTTAGCTTGATGTTGCTGCGAGGCTAGTGCTCCAGGTCATCTGTAGAGGAGTCATACGCTTTCGTAGTGTAGTGCTGTGGGCTCCAGCACCTCCCCCTTGCTTGCAGGAAGGTGCCTCTTCGTTGTCATGGGCGACAGTGGCTGAAGCTGTATTCCTACCTCTCTAAATTCGCTTTTAGAAAGAAGATTTTTTTATTTTTTGGGGGTGGGGGTTTTTTTTGAAAAGAAACCTGTTTCTCAAAGAGAGAATTCAATGTGGGCTTTATTCTTTAATCGTGAGGTTATGAAACGAGGCGGCAATGTTAGGGATTTTATCGGTATTGTCTTCAGTCTCTCTGGTGTAGGAGAACCTCAGGTGGAGTTGGAAGGGAATACTGATGGTCCGGTGCCCTGGGGCAGTCCTAACTAGCGTGGGCGGAGGCTCATAGGCTGGTTAGGGGAGATGTTAGGGAAGCTTTAGGCTAGCCTAAGAGTCAGGGTCCCCGTGTGTACTCGGTGCGCTTCTGGGTTGTGCACGGTCCTTCCTCCTGCCATTCAGACTTCAGGGGACCAGCCTCCCACGGCAAGTTGACCCCAGCCACAGGCTGGGGCTTGAGCCAGACTTGTGGGGCAATTTGCTGAGTCTGGTTATCGATAATGAGAAGTGAAGTGTATTTTTTGAGTTGCCAGAAGGGGATCATAAAATGTGCTCTCTAGGTTATCCAGCAGAGGGTGCCATGGCCACTTCGGAAAGAGGGGGAATTATGGGGCCTGGGCCTAGATTGGGTCAGTTAGGGGCTAGAGGTTACAATAGGTCAGTTAGGGTCAGGGTATAGGTCAGTTAGGAGCCAGAGGTTAGGCTGGGGCTGGCGTCAGGCTGTATAGGTTTGGGGTTAAAGGGCTAGAGGTTAAGGTTAGGCTAAATCAGGTGCAGGCTCAGTTAGGGCTAGAGGCTAAGGGGTTAGGCTGGGGTTAGGGTCAGGGTATGGGCTGTGGTTAGGAGCCAGAGGTTAAGGTTAGGGTTGGGAGACTGGGGTGTGGGTTAGGGGCTAGAGAGTTAGGTTAGGGTTAGGGTTAGGGCAGGGTTTCGGTTGGGAGCTTGGTCAGAGCTCAGTTAGGCCGAGATGTTAAAGGGCAAGGCTGGCCTGAAGTCAGGGTCCCGGTGTGTACCAGCAGCGTCCCGCCGTGCGATTTCACCGTCGTCCAGTTCCCCATGGATCCATCATCCACAAAGTAGTCGGGGTTTAAGCTGGGGAGGTTTCCTCTATAAAGAGATAAGTACTTACCTAGAGGAGGAAAAAGGGAGGTCTGGTGTGTTTCATTGAGTCCTGTAGGATGTGTTGTGTCAATTTTTTTGACCCATCGGCCTCTCTTTTCATTCTTTCTCCCAGGTCCCACGAGGATCAGCCTGCAGGCCTGTGACGGACATTGCCCCTGGTCCGTGTGAGGTGAAGTGTTTGTAGAGATGTCTGTTTAAATGTTTTCCGTCGAACTATATTTGTACCTGTGTTGATTCATTCTGATTTCTTGATGGTGTTTAGATATCTGGCCTTGTGAAGATCCATAGATGGCACAGGTTATGATAGATGCAATTCTTTGTAAGGGGACTTATGCCGGGGGTCTACCTTGAATAGTTGTTTTGTTTTGTGGTTGCTTGGGGTTTGGAGGTTTTGGGGTTGAAGTGTTTGGGGTTAGGGTCAGGGGTTAGGGTCAGGGTTAGGGTCAGGGTTTGGGGTTAGGGTCCAGGAGTTAGGGGTTGGGGTTAAAAATAAAGAATTAATTAAAAATTAAAAATAAAAATTAAGAATTAAATTAAAAATTGTTAAGTATTAAAAATTTAAAATTAAAAATTAAAAATTAAAGAATTAAGAGGTAAAAATTTAAATTAAAATTAAAGAGTAAAATTAAAATTAGAATTTAAAAATTAAAATTAAAATTAAAAATTAGAAATTAAAAAAATTAAAAATTAAGAGGTAAAATTAAAAATTAAAGAATTAAAAATTAAAATTAAAAATTAAAATTAAAATGAAATTAAAATTAAAATTAGAAATTAAATTAAGAATTAAAAATTAAAATTACTTTAAAAATTAAAAATTAAAATTAAAATTAGAATTAAAATTAAGAAATTTAAAATTAAAATTAAAATTAGGGAGTAAAATTAAAGAAATTAAAATTAAAAATAAAATTAAAATTCAAGAATTACAGAGGTAAAGGAATTAGGAGTTGAGAGGTTAGGGTTAGAGGTTAAGGGGTTAGGGGCTGGGGTTAGGGTCAGGGTATAGGCTCAGTGTTAGGAGCCAGGAGGTTAGGCTAGCTGGGAGGGTCAGGTATAGGTTTGGTGTTAAATAGAGGTTAAAGGTTAGGTTGAGGCTAGGGTCCAGGAGTGTAGGTTTGGGGTTAGGAATAGAGGTTACAGGTTAGAGGTTAGTTAGGTCAGGGTATAGGTTTGGGGTTAGGAGCCAGGAGGTTAAGGTTAGGGTTGGGGTTGGGTCAGGGGTGGGGTTAGAGGGGCTGAGGTTAAGGTTAGGTTGTGTTAGGGCCGGGTTTCTCGGGGTTTGGGGCTTGGGTCAGGCTCAAGATTAGGCCGAGATGTTCAAAGGGGCCAAAAGTGCTGGGGCTCTGAGAGTCAGGGTCTCCCAGGTGTGCTCCTGTACCGTCCCGCCGTGTCTGGTCCTCACCCTCTACGCCATTCGCTCGGATTCCCGCATGGATCCATCATCCACAAAGTAGAACCTGGTTTGCTTATAGCTAGGGAGGTTTCCTCCATAAGAGATAAGTATTTACCACTAGAGGAGGGAAAAAGGGAGGTCTGGGTGTGTTTCATTGAGTCCTCAGGATGTGTTGTGTCCAATTTTTGACCCATGCGCGGCCTCTCTTTTTCATTCTTTTCTCCCCAGGTCCACGTAAGGATCAGCCTGTAGGCTCTGTGACGGATAACATTGCCTCTGGTCCCAGTGTGAGGTGAAGTGTTTGTAGAGATGTCTGTTTAAGCATGTTTCCACGTTTAACCATGTTGTACCTGGTGTTTTGATTCATTCTGGTTGCGATGGTGTTTCGCGGTGGTCTGGCCCACATATTGTGAACAAGTAGATGGCACAGGTTACACACACAGATGCAATTCTTGTAAGGGGACTTATGTCGGGTCTGCCTTTGAATAATTGTTTTGTTTTGTGGTTTCTTAGAAATTTTTTTGCTTTATATTCCGGCATAATCTGGTATTCCTCGAGGGAACGATCGGTTTCAATTTTGACTGAATCAGCAGGTCGTCGAGGTGTTTTTGTGTCTTTATAGGCCGAGATGACCCTATAGTCCCGAAAGTATTCTCCCACTACCTGGATATATGCAGTACTGGCAATTGTGTTTGATCCTGTTGTAGTTTAGTGTGTGGTATCGCAGGTCGTGGACGAGTGGCAAGATTATTGGTTTTTCTCTTTGTTTTTGTGTTTAAAAGTCTTTAGAACCTGTCTCAGAAAGGATCTGGAGTAGGCTCTAGGCTTCAGGGCCCCGAACAGGATGCCCAAAGGGCCTCCCAGAAGTCCTCCCTGTCGAGCAGATCCTGTCGAATCGGGATCAACTGGGGATTTCACTAAACCTCTGAAGGCATGTTTAGGATGTAAACTATTTTTTTGGTAATAACTGGTGGGTGCTCTGTTTCTTTGAGGTATACTTTTGTGTCTAGCCCAGGTCGTGGTCGCAAGTCGAATGGGGCCTTTGAACGTCCGCCGTGTCCAGAAAGCTTACGGTGTGCCGAACTCTCAGTGTGTTTAATTTTATGGAAGGATGGTGTGTTTAAGATGCTAGCTTAAGTCCTCTAACGCTGTCCTCGGAGTCTCCCCAAATTCCCACATATCAGTCCAGACATTCAAAATATTGCAATGGTTTGATGGGGACAGGTCGCTTACAATGCTTTCCTCCCAATCTCACATATAGATGTTTACAGATAGGAAGGGGCAAACTTTTTGCTCATATCGCTGTGCTCCTTGACCTGCAGGTAGTACTTCTAACCGTCCGAATTCGAATCGCATCGCTTAGGCTGATCTCGAGGAGACGGAGAATGTGATCGTTTGGTCTGCTTTCTCGGGTCCGGCATTTGGAGAAGCCAGGTTTTGACTGTTTTTAAGCCGGGCTTCGAGTGTCTATGTTGGTATAGAGGTCAATCGATGTCGACAGAAAAGAAACGATCGGGTCAGTAATTTGAGTCTGTTCTGGACTTTGTCGATAAAGTCGTGATCGCAGCTCTTAATATAACAAAGTGTTCATTGGATATGGGGTTTAGGTAATGAAACCCATGTATTCGGGGCCAACTTATACGCAAGTCACTGTTGCAGTCTGACACTCATGGGTCGCCCGTGAGGAGATTATATGGGGGATGCTCCAGGACGCCGGGGTCTCAGATTTTAGGTAGCAAGTAAAAAGCCGACGTGGCCGTGGATCCCGGATCGCGGTTTTATGAGATATGTTTTTGTTTTCTGCTGAGGAAATTTTTGTCGAATAGGTCGACATAATCTGTTTAACTATAGGGACTGCGGTGTGGAAAAATGGGCTCCTCTATGTTTTTGTGTAATGTTCGGTTTAGATAATTGTCTCTGGGCCTCCCACTGGTACTGGTGTCTCGTCCATTATCACTATCGAGCTGCCCTTGTCCGCTGGTTTGATCAACATATTCTTGTGAATCAACAGTTTAAATAGGGCCTTGACTTCAGAACTACTGGAGGTTAGGTCGAGTGTTGTCGTGTACAATCGAAAGTGGACCGTGTCACTGTGGGAGGTTAGCCCTGATAAATTTTCTGGACTTATGGTGGTACTCTGGCTCAGTTTGGGTGTCCAGTTTGAGGCGTGTGTGTGAAGGGCATTTCTGGGTCCCTGTTTGTGTTCGAAGAAAGAGGGGCCACAGCAGGGACTCCTCCCATGGAAAGTTTGGAGGTCAAATAGAGAGTTTGTGATTTTCTATCTTTGTCTAAGCTGAGTGAAGGGATGAATCTTGAGGCCTCTTGTTCAGGAGAGTCTCTTCGCTTTTGGACAATCTAAAGGATCATGATATGATTGAGATGATGTTACGGGGCCCGCTCTCCCAGATTTGGGGCATTTCAATTACTAGCTTAAAAAAATCCCAGCCAATGGTTTAGATGGATTTCGCTGTTCCTCGGGTCCAGTGGACGTTATCCGATATCGTGTTAACCAGCGTGTGGTAATGATGAATGTGGTTGTTTATTTTTCGAATACTTTGTTTATGGCCTCCAAATTGATTCTTTCTTAACGGTGTCAGTTTCTGGAATAACTTAGTATGTGGGGATTCAGATCTCCGCTTACATCGAATTTACTCTTGGCCTTTTTTTTGAGTGCCGTTTGAAATTGTTTGATGAATGTTTTTTCGGAAAGATTGTGATCTGTGGTTGATTCCGAAAGCCATAATCACCGCTTTCTACCTGGGCATGCCAGGTTGGATCTTTTTATCTGTGAGTGGCTGGTCGGCATGTCTAAATGTGTAGCCCCTGGTACGATTCATTTGGAGTTCGGTCGGCATTATCTCTGGATTTTGCCTAAGGTTGAGTCCCAAATATTAATTTCCTGTGTGTTAACGCTATGACCAATCGCCATTTTTCTTAGGTTCGCCGTTTCATGTCTGTTTGGCTGAAAAGCTCAAGTAATGGTGCACCAGGAGTAGTCTCTGTGCTATCGTGGTTGTTACGGGTTGCCCTGGGGGACCGGACATTCGGGAATTCGCTGGACGGAGGTTCGGCTGACGGAGGTTCATGCTGACGGAGGCTCGCTGACGGAGCGCCCCGCTGGACGGAGGGCCCGCTGGACGGAGGCTCACGCCGGAGGATTCGCTGGTCGGAATCTGCGGTCGGAGAGGGGGGTGTTGTTGCAGTATGGGCTCCTGCTGTTCCGCTACATTCTCAGGGTGACTTGTTTTGGGGAGGGTCATGTAACCAACACTGTGGGTGGATTTGTCGAATATTTTAACTCTGGCATTATGTTATTGTCGCTTTCTGTTTATCGGTCTGGGTGCATGCTTGCTCGGTGGAGACCTCGGGTTTTCCGGTGCACGGTCGCACCCATCAGGGTCAGGTCGGCTGACTGAAAAATGATTTCGGTGTATTTTGTATGGGTTTGGTGTCCTCCACCTGTAAGCAGAGGTGGTCAAGCCACCATTGGGTTGAGGTTTGACCCGGATTTCATGGGGCCTGTCAGCAAGGGGTCGGGCCTTTTCCAAGGTGGGGGCCCTCAGGGGAGGGAATCGTCGCGGTCTCGGCTCGGTTGGCTTACTCACACCCAGCCCCGCGCTGGGCAGGGCCGTGGTGTGTCTTGCAATAGAGACACCAGCATCGCTCGGTCATATCTCACGTGTGGTCTGTGTCAGCCTATTGCCTAAGGTCTTACCTGCTCATCTGCTGGCGGAAACAAGAGAAAGCTGGCCCATTCGCTTGGGGATTCATGCGACCTGATGGTGTCCGGAGAGGTCCTTAATCGCACTTCCTCACAATGATCCCTCAGAATGAGGTGTGTTGTGCATGCCTGACTGAGTGGCACGTTGCCTCAACCAGGGAGTGGTTGTACCGGTTCGAAGCGGCTGGATTAATTGAAGGTTGTCAATAGTTCCTGAATTTTTGTTGATGGCAGGTGGCATATCGCCAGGGTCCCCTACATTCTCGTAGGGGTGGTGAATCGCTCTTGGATTAGGTTGTAGATATTTTTAGTTAATGCCGGAGCTCCGGACGCAGGCTTTCAGTGCGTTTTCGATCGCTCTGGTTATTGTCGCTCGGGCCGCGGTATGGCAGTAGCGCCGCCCTATGTTTGTCGTTATGGTACGGGCAGGGACCGGCCTGGCCATTTTGCTGTGTGTCGGGGGAAGGGGTCTGCCGGGCGATTGACGTGGAGCTTAACGGAAGTAATATCGTTCGACACGGGTGGGGTTTCCTACGCGGCACGCTTCGCTACAGGGCTGTCTAGTGATTCGAGATCACGAAAATGGCCACGCCACATGAAATTTTCCAGGTTATATAGGGGTTCTAACCGGTTATGTGTCTGCAGTGAAAACTACTCTCATTACCTAAGTTTATCAAAGGGGGCTAGATCTAGAGTGGTCGTGGTTCTTTGTGTGTGATATCCTTCCGCTGCGTTCGTCGAGCTGCTGGGCGGGCGGCGTGGCTAAGGAGGAGATTTTGCGCTCGTGTCGCACTATTTAATGCTCCATAGTCTGGTCACCCTTCCGTCGCCGGGCGCGCTTTTCAAGGATATAACGGGTTTACTATGGAGCCAGGTGTTTGTTCGAAATCAGCCCCGCCGCCATGGTTTGGGCATGGCGAGGGTAGAATTCAGAGCGTTGACGGCAGCTTGATGCGGATATCCTCCTCACAGGTAACGGCCGCTGGCCAGAGCAAAGCGGGCGTGGGCGGAGGAGATTTTGCGCCCGCGGTCTTCCTTGTTTGAGACCTTCGGAATTAAATGGCGAGTAACTTACCACGCTGGACCCTTTGGCTCATACCGGCTTCAAAAACTTGTATGTCTGCAAGAACTACTTGTCAGCCTCTGGTTTTGGAAGGGCGCAGGACAGAATTAAGAGCAACCATGGCTTTGTTCCATGTGTTTGTTGGTCGCTGCATGCCCTCGTCGGTGTCGCTGCAGAAGCCGGCGCGGGCGTAAGGCGAGCACAGGTCCTTCCGCTTTAAATAAGTTTCACGTGGGCATTATAACGCTTTTTTTGTCGCTTTAAGATGATAATAAGTGGATATTGTGCACAAATAACGCTAGTTTCACAAGGACAAGTTTCGGGTGCAATGCGACCTTTCTTCAGGCTGGTTGGCTTGCACTTTCAAACCAATTATAACAAAAGAGAAAAGTGGAGATAGTGATACAATTAATTACAAGGTAGTACATAGTGTCTAAAGGTGATATAGAAAGGGTTAGTAATAGTAAAGTTCAAAGGTGGTATAGAAAGTTAGAAACAACACTTTTAAAGGTGTTTGAAGATATACTTAGCTTGATGTTAAGCTATGGTAAGCTGTGTTCCAGGTCATCTGTGAGGAGTCATGGTCAAGCCAGAGTGTAGTGCCAGGGGTCTAGCACCTCCCCTTGCTGCAGGAAGGCTCTTCTTTGTCTGGCGAGCAGTGGTTGAAGGTGGGTTCCCTACCTCCCTAATTGTTTTTAGAAAGAAGATTTTTTTTATTTTTTGGGGGTGGGGGTTTTTTTTTTGGAAAAAGAAAACCTGTTTTCAAAGAGAATCAACGTTGTTTTATCTTTTAATCAGGATGTTATATAACTAGTAAGGCACGGTTAGGATTTTATCGGTATTGTTCTAGTCAGTCTCTGGTGCAGGAGCAGAACTCGTGGTGGTTGGAAGGGGGTCGGATGGCCGGTGCCCTGGGCGTCCGAACTAGCTGCTAAGGAGTCAGGGCTGGTTAGGGGAGATGTTAGGGAAGCCGAGAGGGGCTAGCCTAAGAGTCAGGGTCTCCCGTGTACTGGTGCGCCTGTTGTGCACGGTCCTTCACTTCAAGGTCATTCAGACCCCCAGGACCAGCTCTACGGGCAAAGTTGGGACTCCCCAGCCATAGGTTGGGGTTGAGCCAGACTTCTGGGGCAATTCTGGAGTTTGGTTATCGATATGAGAAGCGTAGTGTATTTTTGAGTTACTAGAAAGGGGACATAAGTGTGCTCCCCAGGTTATCCAGCAAGAGGGCAATACGTCAACGGAGAGAGGTAAATCAAATAGTCGAGATTGGCTTGGGGGCTGGGGCTGCTAGCTAGGCTGGGCCAAGCAAATAAAAAAAGAGGTCAAAGCCAGTGCTAGGCCAGGCCAGGCAACGAGACTACCTGGGGTCAGGTCAGTCAGGTTGGTCAGAAGCCAGTCAGTTTGAGGTCAGGCAATAGGTCAGGCCAGGCGCCAGGCCAAGGCCAGGCCAGGCCAGGCCAGGCTAGCCAGGGGCCAGGCCAGGGCCAGGCCAGGCCAGGCCAGGGGCCAGGCCACAGGCCAGGCCGAAGGCCAGGCCAGGCTGTGGCCAGGCCAGGCCAGGCCAGCTGCCAGGCCAGGCCAGGCCAGGCCAGGCCAGGCCAGAGCCAGGCCAGCTGGGCCAGCTGGGGCCAGGCCAGGCCAGGCTCAGCTGCCAGGCCAGGCCAGGCCACAGGCCAGGCCTGTGCGGCCAGGCTTCAGGCCAGGCCAGGCCAGGCCAGGCTGTGCCAGGCCAGGCCAGGCCAGGCCAGGCCAGGCCAGGGCCAGGCCAGGCCAGGCTGTGCCAGGCCAGGCAGGCCAGGCCAGGCCAGGCCAGGCCAGGCTTGTGCCAGCCAGGCCAGGCCAGGCCAGTGCCAGTGCTGTGCAGCCAGGCCAGGCCAGGCCAGGCCAGCCAGGCCTAGCTGTGCCAGGCCAGGCCAGCAGCCAGGCCAGGGCCAGGCCAGGCCAGGCCAGGACTGTGCCAGGCCAGGCCAGGCCAGGCCAGGCCAGGCCAGGCCAGGTCAGGCTGTGCCAGGCCAGGCCAGGCCAGGCCAGGGCCAGGCCAGGCCAGGCCAGGCCAGGCCAGGCCAGGCCAGGCCAGGCCAGGCCAGGCCAGCCAGGCGCCAGGCCAGGCCAGGCCAGCCAGGGCCAGGCCAGGCCAGGCCAGGCCAGGCCAGGCCAGCAGCCAGGCCAGGCCAGGCCAGGCCAGGCCAGGCCAGGCCAGGGCCAGCTGTGCCAGGCCAGGCCAGGCCAGGCCAGGCCAGGCCAGGCCAGGCCAGGCCAGGCCAGGCTAGGCTCAGGCCAGCCAGGCCAGGCCAGGCCAGGCCAGGGCTAGGCCAGGCTAGGCCAGGCTGTGCCAGGCCAGGCCAGGCCAGGCTCAGCTGTACAGCCAGGCCAGGCCAGGCCAGGCCAGGCCAGGCCAGGCCAGGCCAGGGCCAGGCCAGGCCAGGCTGTGTGCCAGGCTGTGCTGCCAGCCAGGCCAGGCTGGCCAGGCCAGGCCAGGCCAGGCCAGGCCAGGCCAGGCCAGGCCAGCTGCCAGGCCAGGCCAGGCTGTGCTGTGCCAGGCCAGGGCCAGGCCAGGCCAGGCCAGGCTGTGCCAGGCCAGGCCAGGCTGGGCCAGGCCAGGCCAGGCCAGGCCAGGCCAGGCCAGGCCAGGCCAGGCCAGGCCAGGCCAGGCCAGGCTGTGCTGTGCCAGGCCAGGCCAGGCCAGGCTGTGCCAGGCCAGGCCAGGCCAGGCCAGGCCAGGCCAGGCCAGGCCAGGCCAGGCCAGGCCAGGCCTGTGCCAGGCCAGGCCAGCCAGGCCAGGCCAGGGCCAGGCCAGGCCAGGCCAGGCCAGGCCAGGCCAGGCCAGGCCAGGCCAGGGCCAGGCCAGGCCAGGCCAGGGCCAGGCCAGGCCAGGCCAGGCCAGGCCAGGCCAGGCCAGGCCAGGCCAGGCCAGGCCAGGCCTAGGCCAGGGCCAGGCCAGGGCTCAGGCCAGGCCAGGCCAGGCCAGGCTGTGCCAGGCCAGGCCAGGCCAGGCCAGGCCAGGCCAGGCCAGGCTGTGCAGGCTGTGCCAGGCCAGGCCAGCTGTGCCAGGCCAGGCCAGGCCAGGCCAGGCCAGGCCAGGCCAGGCCAGGCCAGGCCAGGCCAGGCTGTCAGGCCAGGCCAGGCCAGGCCAGGCCAGGCCAGCCAGGCCAGGCCAGGCCAGGCCAGGCCAGGCCAGGCCAGGCCAGGCCAGGCCAGGCCAGGCCAGGCCAGGCCAGCCAGGCCAGGCCAGGCCAGGCCAGGCCAGGCCAGGCCAGGCCAGGCCAGGCCAGGCCAGGCCAGGCCAGGCCAGGCCAGGCCAGGCTCAGGCCAGCCAGGCCAGGCCAGGCCAGGCCAGGCCAGGCCAGGCCAGGCTGTGCCAGGCCCAGCCAGGCCAGGCCAGGCTGTGGGCCAGGCCAGGCCAGGGCCAGGCCAGGCCAGGCTCAGGCCAGGGCCAGGCCAGGCCAGGCCAGGCCAGGCCAGGCCAGGCCAGGCCAGGCTGTGCCAGGCCAGGCCAGGCCAGGCCAGGCCAGGCCAGCTCAGGCCAGGCCAGGCCAGGCCAGGCTCAGGCCAGGCCAGGCCAGGCCAGGCCAGGCCAGGCCAGGGCTGTGGCCAGGCCAGGCTAGGCCAGGCCAGGCCAGGCTGTGCTGTGTGGCCAGGCCAGGCTAGGTTAAATAGGCCAGGCCAGGCCAGGGCCAGGCCAGGCCAGGCCAGGGCCAGGCCAGGCCAGGCCAGGCCAGGCCAGGCCAGGCCAGGCCAGGCCAGGCCAGGCCAGGCTGTGGCCAGGCCAGGCCAGGCTCAGGCCAGGCCAGGCCAGGCCAGGCCAGGCCAGGCCAGGCCAGGCCAGGCCAGGCTGTGCCAGGCCAGGCCAGGCCAGGCCAGGCCAGGCCGTACTCAGGCCAGGCCAGGCCAGGCCAGGCCAGGCCAGGCCAGGCCAGGCCAGGCCAGGCCAGGCCAGGCCAGGCCAGGCCAGGCCAGCCAGGCCAGGCCAGGCCAGGCCAGGCCAGGCCAGGCCAGGCCAGGCCAGGGCCAGGCCAGGCTCAGGCCAGGCCAGGCCAGGCCAGGCTGAAAGGCCAGGCCAGGCCAGGCCAGGCCAGGCCAGGCCAGGCCAGGCCAGGCCAGGCTCAGGCCAGGCCAGGGGCCAGGCCAGCCAGGCCAGGCCAGGCCAGGCCAGGCCAGGCTGGGCCAGGCCAGGCTCAGGCCAGGCCAGGCAGTGCAGGCCAGGCTCAGGCCAGGCCAGGCCAGGCCAGGCCAGGCCAGGCCAGGCCAGGCCAGGCCAGGCCAGGCCAGGCCAGGCCAGGCCAGGCCAGGCCAGGCCAGGCCAGGCTCAGGCCAGGCCAGGCCAGGCCAGGCCAGGCCAGGCCAGGCTCAGGCCAGGCCAGGCCAGGCCAGGCCAGGCCAGGCCAGGCCAGGCCAGGCCAGGCCAGGCTGTACAGGCCAGGCCAGGCCAGGCCAGGCCAGGCTCAGGCCAGGCCAGGGCTCAGGCTGTGGCCAGGCCAGGCCAGGCCAGGCCAGGCCAGGCCAGGCCAGGCCAGGCCAGGCCAGGCCAGGCCAGGCCAGGCTGGCCAGGCCAGGCTGTGGCTGTGCCAGGCCAGGCCAGGCCAGGCCAGGCCAGGGCCAGGCCAGGCCAGGCCAGGCCAGGCCAGGCCAGGCCAGGCTCAGGCCAGGCCAGGCCAGGCCAGGCCAGGCCACAGGCCAGGCCAGGCCAGGCCAGGCCAGGCCAGGCCAGGCCAGGCCAGGCCAGGCCAGGCCAGGCCAGGCCAGGCCAGGCCAGGCCAGGCCAGGCCAGGCCAGGCCAGGCCAGGCCAGGCCAGGCCAGGCCAGGCCAGGCCAGGCTCAGGCCAGGCCAGGCCAGGCCAGGCCAGGCCAGGCCAGGCCCAGGCCAGGCCAGGCCAGGCCAGGCCAGGCCAGGCCAGGCCAGGCCAGGCCAGGCCAGGCCAGGCCAGCTCAGCTGGGGCCAAAATGTAGGCTAGGCTCTTGTAGGCTAGGCCAGGCCAGGCCAGGCCAGGCCAGGCCAGGCCAGGCCAGGCCAGGCCAGGCCAGGCCAGGCCAGGCCAGGCCAGGCCAGGCCAGGCCAGGCCAGGCCAGGCAGGCTGGGGGCCAGGCCAGGCCAGGCCAGGCCAGGCCAGGCCAGGCCAGGCCAGGCCAGGCCAGGCCAGGCCAGGGCCAGGCCAGGCCAGGCCAGGCCAGGGCCACAGCCAGGCCAGGCCAGGCCAGGCCAGGCCAGGCCAGGCCAGGCCAGGCCAGGCCAGGCTGTGCCAGGCCAGGGCCAGGCCAGGCCAGGCCAGGCCAGGCTCAGGCCAGGCTGTGCCAGGCCAGGCCAGGCCAGGCCAGGCCAGGCCAGGCCAGGCCAGGCCAGGCCAGGCCAGGCTGTGCCAGGCTGTGCACAGGCCAGGCCAGGCCAGGCCAGGGCCAGGCCAGGCCAGGCCAGGCCAGGGCCAGGCCAGGCCAGGCCAGGCCAGGGCCAGGCCAGGCCAGGCCAGGCCAGGCCAGGGCCAGGGCCAGGCCAGGCCAGGCCAGGCCAGGCCACAGGCCAGGCCAGGCCAGGCCAGGCCGCCAGGCCAGGCCAGGCCAGGCCAGGCCAGGCCAGGCCAGGCCAGGCAGGCCAGGCCAGGCCAGGCCAGGCCAGGCCAGGCCAGGCCAGGCCAGGCCAGGCCAGGCCAGGCCAGGCCAGGCCAGGCCAGGCCAGGCCAGGCCAGGCCAGGCCAGGCCAGGCCAGGCCAGGCCAGGCCAGGCCAGGCCAGGGGCCAGGCCAGGCCAGGCCAGGCCAGGCCAGGCCAGGCCAGGCCAGGCCAGGCCAGCCAGCCAGGCCAGGCCAGGCCAGGGCCAGGCCAGGCCAGGCCAGGCCAGGCCAGGCCAGGCCAGGCCAGGCCAGGCCAGGCTCAGGCCAGGCCAGGCCAGGCCAGGCCAGGCTAGGCCAGGCCAGGCCAGGCCAGGCCAGGCCAGGCCAGGCCAGGCCAGGCTGCTGCCAGGCCAGGCCAGGCCAGGCCAGCCAGGCCAGGCCAGGCCAGGCCAGGCTGTGCCAGGCCAGGCCAGGCCAGGCCAGGCCAGGCCAGGCAGCCAGGCCAGGCCAGGCCAGGCCAGGCCAGGCCAGGCCAGGCCAGGCCAGGCCAGGCCAGGCCAGGCCAGGCCAGGCCAGGCCAGGCCAGGCCAGGCCAGGCCAGGCCAGGGCCAGGCCAGGCCAGGCCAGGCCAGGCCAGGCCAGGCCAGGCCAGGCCAGGCCAGGCCAGGCCAGGCCAGGCCAGGCCAGGCCAGGCCAGGCCAGGCCAGGCCAGGCCAGGCCAGGCCAGGCCAGGCCAGGCCAGGCCAGGCCAGGCCAGGCCAGGCCAGGCCAGGCCAGGCCAGGCCAGGCCAGGCCAGGCCAGGCCAGGCCAGGCCAGGCCAGGCCAGGCCAGGCCAGGCCAGGCCAGGCCAGGCCAGGCCAGGCCAGGGCCAGGCCAGGCCAGGCCAGGCCAGGCCAGGCCAGGCCAGGCCAGGCCAGGCCAGGCCAGGCCAGGCCAGGCCAGGCCAGGCCAGGCCAGGCTGTGCCAGGCTCAGGCCAGGCCAGGCCAGGCCAGGCCAGGCCAGGCCAGGCCAGGCCAGGCCAGGCTCAGGCCAGGCCAGGCCAGGCCAGGCCAGGCCAGGCCAGGCCAGGCTAGGCAGGCTCAGGCCAGGCTGTGCCAGGCCAGGCCAGGCCAGGCCAGGCCAGGCCAGGCCAGGCCAGCCAGGCCAGGCCAGGCCAGGCCAGGCCAGGCCAGGCCAGGCCAGGCCAGGCCAGGCTGTGCCAGGCCAGGCCAGGGCCAGGCCAGGCCAGGCCAGGCCAGGCCAGGCCAGGCCAGGCCAGGCTCAGGCCAGGCCAGGCCAGGCCAGGCCAGGCCAGCCAGGCTGTGCCAGGCCAGGCCAGGCCAGGCCAGGCCAGGCCAGGCCAGGCAGCTAGCTGAGGCCAGGCCAGGCCAGGCCAGGCCAGGCCAGGCCAGGCCAGGCCAGGCCAGGCCAGGCCAGGCCAGGCCAGGCCAGGCCAGGCCAGGCCAGGCCAGCAGGCCAGGCCAGGCCAGGCCAGGCCAGGCCAGGCCAGGCCAGGCTGTGCCAGGCCAGGCCAGGCCAGGCCAGGCCAGGCCAGGCCAAAGGCCAGGCCAGGCCAGGCCAGGCCAGGCCAGGCCAGGCCAGGCCAGGCCAGGCTGTGCCAGGCCAGGCCAGGCCAGGCCAGGCCAGGCCAGGCCAGGCCAGGCCAGGCCAGGCCAGGCTAGGCCAGGCCAGGCCAGGCCAGGCCAGGCCAGGCCAGGCCAGGCCAGGCCAGGCCAGGGCCAGGCCAGGCCAGGCCAGGCCAGGCCAGGCCAGGCCAGGCTCAGGCTCAGGCCAGGCTAGGCCAGGCCAGGCCAGGCCAGGCCAGGCCAGGCCAGGCCAGGCCAGGCCAGGCCAGGCCAGGCCAGGCTGTGCCAGGCCAGGCCAGGCCAGGCCAGGCCAGGCCAGGCCAGGCCAGGCCAGGCTGTGCAGGCCAGGCCAGGCCAGGCCAGGCCAGGCCAGGCCAGGCCAGGCCAGGCCAGGCTGTGGCAGGCCAGGCCAGGCCAGGCCAGGCCAGGCCAGGCCAGGCCAGGCCAGGCCAGGCCAGGCTGTCAGGCCAGGCCAGCTCAGGCCAGGCCAGGCCAGGCCAGGCCAGGCCAGGCCAGGCCAGGCCAGGCCAGGCCAGGGCCAGGCCAGGCCAGGCCAGGCCAGGCCAGGCCAGGCCAGGCCAGGCCAGGCCAGGGCCAGGCCAGGCCAGGCCAGGCCAGGCCAGGCTGAGGCCAGGCCAGGCCAGGCCAGGCCAGGCCAGGCCAGGCCAGGCCAGGCCAGGCCAGGCCAGGCCAGGCCAGGCCAGGCCAGGCCAGGCCAGGCCAGGCCAGGCCAGGCCAGGCCAGGCCAGGCCAGGCCAGGCCAGGCCAGGCCAGGCCAGGCCAGGCCAGGCCAGGCCAGGCCAGGCCAGGCCAGGCCAGGCCAGGCCAGGCCAGGCCAGGCCAGGCCAGGCCAGGCCAGGCCAGGCCAGGCCAGGCCAGGCCAGGCCAGGCCAGGCCAGGCTGTGCAGGCCAGGCCAGGCCAGGCCAGGCCAGGCCAGGCCAGGCCAGGCCAGGCCAGGCCAGGCCAGGCCAGGCCAGGCCAGGCCAGGCCAGGCCAGGCCAGGCCAGGCCAGGCCAGGCCAGGCCAGGCCAGGCCAGGCCAGGCCAGGCCAGGCCAGGCCAGGCCAGGCCAGGCCAGGCCAGGCCAGGCCAGGCCAGGCAGGCCAGGCCAGGCCAGGCCAGGCCAGGCCAGGCCAGGCCAGGCCAGGCCAGGCCAGGCCAGGCCAGGCCAGGCCAGGCCAGGCCAGGCCAGGCCAGGCCAGGCCAGGCCAGGCCAGGCCAGGCCAGGCCAGGCCAGGCCAGGCCAGGCCAGGCCAGGCTCAGGCCAGGCCAGGCCAGGCCAGGCCAGGCCAGGCCAGGCCAGGCCAGGCCAGGCCAGGCCAGGCCAGGCCAGGCCAGGCCAGGCCAGGCCAGGCCAGGCCAGGCCAGGCCAGGCCAGCCAGGCCAGGCCAGGCCAGGCCAGGCCAGGGCCAGGCCAGGCCAGCCAGGCCAGGCCAGGCTCAGGCCAGGCCAGGCCAGGCCAGGCCAGGCCAGGCCAGGCCAGGCCAGGCCAGGCCAGGCCAGGCCAGGCCAGGCCAGGCCAGGCCAGGCCAGGCCAGGCCAGGCCAGGCCAGGCCAGGGCCAGGCCAGGCCAGGCCAGGCCAGGCCAGGCCAGGCCAGGCCAGGCCAGGCCAGGCCAGGCCAGGCCAGGCCAGGCCAGGCCAGGCCAGGCCAGGCCAGGCCAGGCCAGGCTGTACAGGCCAGGCCAGGCCAGGCCAGGCCAGGCCAGGCCAGGCCAGGCCAGGCCAGGCCAGGCCAGGCCAGGCCAGGCCAGGCCAGGCCAGGCCAGGCCAGGCCAGGCCAGGCCAGGCCAGGCCAGGCCAGGCCAGGCCAGGCCAGGCCAGGCCAGGCCAGGCCAGGCCAGGCCAGGCCAGGCCAGGCCAGGCCAGCCAGCCAGGCCAGGCCAGGCCAGGCCAGGCCAGGCCAGGCCAGGCCAGGCCAGGCCAGGCCAGGCCAGGCCAGGCCAGGCCAGGCCAGGCCAGGCCAGGCTCAGGCCAGGCCAGGCCAGGCCAGGCTCAGGCCAGGCCAGGCCAGGGCCAGGCCAGGCCAGGCCAGGCCAGGCCAGGCCAGGCCAGGCCAGGCCAGGCCAGGCCAGGCCAGGCCAGGCCAGGCCAGGCCAGGCCAGGCCAGGCCAGGCCAGGCCAGCTGGGGCCAGGCCAGGCCAGGCCAGGCCAGGCCAGGCCAGGCCAGGCCAGGCCAGGCCAGGCCAGGCCAGGCCAGGCCAGGCCAGGCCAGGCCAGGCCAGGCCAGGGCCAGGCCAGGCCAGGCCAGGCCAGGCCAGGCCAGGCCAGGCCAGGCCAGGCCAGGCTCAGGCCAGGCCAGGCCAGGCCAGGCCAGGCCAGGCCAGGCCAGGCCAGGCCAGGCCAGGCCAGGCCAGGCCAGGCCAGGCCAGGCCAGGCCAGGCCAGGCCAGGCCAGGCCAGGCCAGGCCAGGCCAGGGCCAGGCCAGGCCAGGCCAGGCCAGGCTCAGGCCAGGCTGTGCAGGCCAGGCCAGGCCAGGCCAGGCCAGGCCAGGCCAGGCCAGGCCAGGCCAGGCCAGGCCAGGCCAGGCCAGGCCAGGCCAGGCCAGGCCAGGCCAGGCCAGCCAGGCCAGGCCAGGCCAGGCCAGGCCAGGCCAGGCCAGGCCAGGCCAGGCCAGGCCAGGCCAGGCCAGGCCAGGCCAGGCCAGGCTGTACAGGCCAGGCCAGGCCAGGCCAGGCCAGGCCAGGCCAGGCCAGGCCAGGCCAGGCCAGGCCAGGCCAGGCCAGGCCAGGCCAGGCCAGGCCAGGCCAGGCCAGGCCAGGCCAGGCCAGGCCAGGCCAGGCCAGGCCAGGCCAGGCCAGGCCAGGCCAGGCCAGGCCAGGCCAGGCCAGGCCAGGCCAGGCTGCCAGGCCAGGCCAGGCCAGGCCAGGCCAGGCCAGGCCAGGCCAGGCCAGGCCAGGCCAGGCCAGGCCAGGCCAGGCCAGGCCAGGCCAGGCCAGGCCAGGCCAGGCCAGGCCAGGCCAGCCAGCCAGCCAGCCAGGCCAGGCCAGGCCAGGCCAGGCCAGGCCAGGCCAGGCCAGGCCAGGCCAGGCCAGGCCAGGCCAGGCCAGGCCAGGCCAGGCCAGGCCAGGGCCAGGCCAGGCCAGGCCAGGCCAGGCCAGGCCAGGCCAGGCCAGGCCAGGCCAGGCCAGGCCAGGCCAGGGCCAGGCCAGGCCAGGCCAGGCCAGGCCAGGGCCAGGCCAGGCCAGGCCAGGCCAGGCCAGGCCAGGCCAGGCCAGGCCAGGCCAGGCCAGGCCAGGCCAGGCCAGGCCAGGCCAGGCCACAGCCAGGCCAGGCCAGGCCAGGCCAGGCCAGGCCAGGCCAGGCCAGGCCAGGCCAGGCCAGGCCAGGCCAGGCCAGGCCAGGCCAGGCCAGGCCAGGCCAGGCCAGGCCAGGCTGTGGCCAGGCCAGGCCAGGCCAGGCCAGGCCAGGCCAGGCCAGGCCAGGCCAGGCCAGGCCAGGCCAGGCCAGGCCAGGCCAGGCCAGGCCAGGCCAGGCCAGGCCAGGCCAGGCCAGGCCAGGCCAGGCCAGGCCAGGCCAGGCCAGGCCAGGCCAGGCCAGGCCAGGCCAGGCCAGGCCAGGCCAGGCCAGGCCAGGCCAGGCCAGGCCAGGCCAGGCCAGGCCAGGCCAGGCCAGGCCAGGCCAGGCCAGGCCAGGCCAGGCCAGGCCAGGCCAGGCCAGGCCAGGGCCACAGGCCAGGCCAGGCTCAGGCCAGGCCAGGCCAGGCCAGGCCAGGCCAGGCCAGGCCAGGCCAGGCCAGGCTGTGCCAGGCCAGGCCAGGCCAGGCCAGGCCAGGCCAGGCCAGGCCAGGCCAGGCCAGGCCAGGCCAGGCCAGGGCCAGGCCAGGCCAGGCCAGGCCAGGCCAGGCCAGGCCAGGCCAGGGCCAGGCCAGGCCAGGCCAGGCCAGGCCAGGCCAGGCCAGGCCAGGCCAGGCCAGGCCAGGCCAGGGCCAGGCCAGGCCAGGCCAGGCCAGGCCAGGCCAGGCCAGGCCAGGCCAGGCCAGGCCAGGCCAGGCCAGGCCAGGCCAGGCCAGGCCAGGCCAGGGCCAGGCCAGGCCAGGCCAGGCCAGGCCAGGCCAGGCCAGGCCAGGCCAGGCCAGGCCAGGCCAGGCCAGGCCAGGCCAGGCCAGGCCAGGCCAGGCCAGGCCAGGCCAGGCCAGGCCAGGCCAGGCCAGGCCAGGCCAGGCCAGGCCAGGCCAGGCCAGGCCAGGCCAGGCCAGGCCAGGCCAGGCCAGGCCAGGCCAGGCCAGGCCAGGCCAGGCCAGGCCAGGCCAGGCCAGGCCAGGCCAGGCCAGGCCAGGGCCAGGCCAGGCCAGGCCAGGCCAGGCCAGGCCAGGCCAGGCCAGGCCAGGCCAGGCCAGGCCAGGCCAGGCCAGGCCAGGCCAGGCCAGGCCAGGCCAGGCCAGGCCAGGCCAGGCCAGGCCAGGCCAGGCCAGGCCAGGCCAGGCCAGGCCAGGCCAGGCCAGGCCAGGCCAGGCTGTCAGGCCAGGCCAGGCCAGGCCAGGCCAGGCTCAGGCCAGGCCAGGCCAGGCCAGGCCAGGCCAGGCCAGGCCAGGCCAGGCTGCCAGGCCAGGCCAGGCCAGGCCAGGCCAGGCCAGGCCAGGCCAGGCCAGGCCAGGCCAGGCCAGGCCAGGCCAGGCCAGGCTGTACAGGCCAGGCCAGGCCAGGCCAGGCCAGGCCAGGCCAGGCCAGGCCAGGCCAGGCCAGGCCAGGCCAGGCCAGGCCAGGCCAGGCCAGGCCAGGCCAGGCCAGGCCAGGCCAGGCCAGGCCAGGCCAGGCCAGGCCAGGCCAGGCCAGGCCAGGCCAGGCCAGGCCAGGCCAGGCCAGGCCAGGCCAGGCCAGGCTGTGCCAGGCCAGGCCAGGCCAGGCCAGGCCAGGCCAGGCCAGGCCAGGCCAGGCCAGGCCAGGCTGTGCCAGGCCAGGCCAGGCCAGGCCAGGCCAGGCCAGGCCAGGCCAGGCCAGGCCAGGCCAGGCCAGGCCAGGCCAGGCCAGGCCAGGCCAGGCCAGGCCAGGCCAGGCCAGGCCAGGCCAGGCCAGGCCAGGCCAGGCCAGGCCAGGCCAGGCCAGGCCAGGCCAGGCCAGGCCAGGCCAGGCCAGGCCAGGCCAGGCCAGGCCAGGCTCAGGCCAGGCCAGGCCAGGCCAGGCCAGGCCAGGCCAGGCCAGGCCAGGCCAGGCCAGGCCAGGCCAGGCCAGGCCAGGCCAGGCCAGGCCAGGCCAGGCCAGGCCAGGCCAGGCCAGGCCAGGCCAGGCCAGGCCAGGCCAGGCCAGGCCAGGCCAGGCGCCAGGCCAGGCCAGGCCAGGCCAGGCCAGGCCAGGCCAGGCCAGGCCAGGCCAGGCCAGGCCAGGCCAGGCCAGGCCAGGCCAGGCCAGGCCAGGCCAGGCCAGGCCAGGCCAGGCCAGGCCAGGCCAGGCCAGGCCAGGCCAGGCCAGGCCAGGCCAGGCCAGGCCAGGCCAGGCCAGGCCAGGCCAGGCCAGGCCAGGCCAGGCCAGGCCAGGCTGGCCAGGCCAGGCCAGGCCAGGCCAGGCCAGGCTGTGCCAGGCCAGGCCAGGCCAGGCCAGGCCAGGCCAGGCCAGGCCAGGCCAGGCTCAGGCCAGGCCAGGCCAGGCCAGGCCAGGCCAGGCCAGGCCAGGCCAGGCCAGGCCAGGCCAGGCCAGGCCAGGCCAGGCCAGGCCAGGCCAGGCCAGGCCAGGCCAGGCCAGGCCAGGCCAGGCCAGGCCAGGCCAGGCCAGGCCAGGCCAGGCCAGGCCAGGCCAGGCCAGGCCAGGCCAGGCCAGGGCCAGGCCAGGCCAGGCCAGGCCAGGCCAGGCCAGGCCAGGCCAGGCCAGGCCAGGCCAGGCCAGGCCAGGCCAGGCCAGGCCAGGCCAGGCCAGGCCAGGCCAGGCCAGGCCAGGCCAGGCCAGGCCAGGCCAGGCCAGGCCAGGCCAGGCCAGGCCAGGCCAGGCCAGGCCAGGCCAGGCCAGGCCAGGCCAGGCTCAGGCCAGGCCAGGCCAGGCCAGGCCAGGCCAGGCCAGGCCAGGCCAGGCCAGGCCAGCCAGGCCAGGCCAGGCCAGGCCAGGCCAGGCCAGGCCAGGCCAGGCCAGGCCAGGCCAGGCCAGGCCAGGCCAGGCCAGGCCAGCCAGGCCAGGCCAGGCCAGGCCAGGCCAGGCCAGGCCAGGCCAGGCCAGGCCAGGCCAGGCCAGGCCAGGCCAGGCCAGGCCAGGCTCAGGCCAGGCCAGGCCAGGCCAGGCCAGGCCAGGCCAGGCTGTGCCAGGCCAGGCCAGGCCAGGCCAGGCCAGGCCAGGCCAGGCCAGGCCAGGCCAGGCCAGGCCAGGCCAGGCCAGGCCAGGCCAGGCCAGGCCAGGCCAGGCCAGGCCAGGCCAGGCCAGGCCAGGCCAGGCCAGGCCAGGCTGTGCGCCAGGCCAGGCCAGGCCAGGCCAGGCCAGGCCAGGCCAGGCCAGGCCAGGCCAGGCCAGGCCAGGCCAGGCCAGGCCAGGCCAGGCCAGGCCAGGCCAGGCCAGGCCAGGCCAGGCCAGGCCAGGCCAGGCCAGGCCAGGCCAGGCCAGGCCAGGCCAGGCCAGGCCAGGCCAGGCCAGGCCAGGCCAGGCCAGGCCAGGCCAGGCCAGGCCAGGCCAGGCCAGGCCAGGCCAGGCCAGGCCAGGCCAGGCCAGGCCAGGCCAGGCCAGGGCCAGGCCAGGCCAGGCCAGGCCAGGCCAGGCCAGGCCAGGCCAGGCCAGGCCAGGCCAGGCCAGGCCAGGCCAGGCCAGGCCAGGCCAGGCCAGGCCAGGGCCAGGCCAGGCCAGGCCAGGCCAGGCCAGGCCAGCCAGGCCAGGCCAGGCCAGGCCAGGCCAGGCCAGGCCAGGCCAGGCCAGGCCAGGCCAGGCCAGGCCAGGCCAGGCCAGGCCAGGGCCAGGCCAGGCCAGGCCAGGCCAGGCCAGGCCAGGCCAGGCGCCAGGCCAGGCCAGGCCAGGCCAGGCCAGGCCAGGCCAGGCCAGGCCAGGCCAGGCCAGGCCAGGCCAGGCCAGGCCAGGCTCAGGCCAGGCCAGGCCAGGCCAGGCCAGGCCAGGCCAGGCCAGGCCAGGCCAGGCCAGGCCAGGCCAGGCCAGGCCAGGCCAGGCCAGGCCAGGCCAGGCCAGGCCAGGCCAGGCCAGGCCAGGCCAGGCCAGGCCAGGCCAGGCCAGGCCAGGCCAGGCCAGGCCAGGCCAGGCCAGGCCAGGCCAGGCCAGGCCAGGCCAGGCCAGGCCAGGCCAGGCCAGGCCAGGCCAGGCCAGGCCAGGCCAGGCCAGGCCAGGCCAGGCCAGGCCAGGCCAGGCCAGGCCAGGCCAGGCCAGGCCAGGCCAGGCCAGGCCAGGCCAGGCCAGGCCAGGCCAGGCCAGGCCAGGCCAGGCCAGGCCAGGCCAGGCCAGGCCAGGCCAGGCCAGGCCAGGCCAGGCCAGGCCAGGCCAGGCCAGGCCAGGCCAGGCCAGGCCAGGCCAGGCCAGGCCAGGCCAGGCCAGGCCAGGCCAGGCCAGGCCAGGCCAGGCCAGGCCAGGCCAGGCCAGGCCAGGCCAGGCCAGGCCAGGCCAGGCCAGGCCAGGCCAGGCCAGGCCAGGCCAGGCCAGGCCAGGCCAGGCCAGGCCAGGCCAGGCCAGGCCAGGCCAGGCCAGGCCAGGCCAGGCCAGGCCAGGCCAGGCCAGGCCAGGCCAGGCCAGGCCAGGCCAGGCCAGGCCAGGCCAGGCCAGGCCAGGCCAGGCCAGGCCAGGGCCAGGCCAGGCCAGGCCAGGCCAGGCTGTGCCAGGCTGTCAGGCCAGGCCAGGCCAGGCCAGGCTCAGGCCAGGCCAGGCCAGGCCAGGCCAGGCCAGGCCAGGCCAGGGCCAGGCCAGGCCAGGCCAGGCCAGGCCAGGCCAGGCCAGGCCAGGCCAGGCCAGGCTGTACAGGCCAGGCCAGGCCAGGCCAGGCCAGGCCAGGCCAGGCGGCCAGGCCAGGCCAGGCCAGGCCAGGCCAGGCCAGGCCAGGCCAGGCCAGGCCAGGCCAGGCCAGGCCAGGCCAGGCCAGGCCAGGCCAGGCCAGGCCAGGCCAGGCCAGGCCAGGCCAGGCCAGGCCAGGCCAGGCCAGGCCAGGCCAGGCCAGGCCAGGCCAGGCCAGGCCAGGCCAGGCCAGGCCAGGCCAGGCCAGGCCAGGCCAGGCCAGGCCAGGCCAGGCCAGGCCAGGCCAGGCCAGGCCAGGCCAGGCCAGGCCAGGCCAGGCCAGGCCAGGCCAGGCCAGGCCAGGCCAGGCCAGGGCCAGGCCAGGCCAGGCCAGGCCAGGCCAGGCCAGGCCAGGCCAGGCCAGGCCAGGCCAGGCCAGGCCAGGCCAGGCCAGGCCAGGCCAGGCCAGGCCAGGCCAGGCCAGGCCAGGCCAGGCCAGGGCTGTAGGCCAGGCCAGGCCAGGCCAGGCCAGGCCAGGCCAGGCCAGGCCAGGCCAGGCCAGGCCAGGCTCAGGCCAGGCCAGGCCAGGCTCAGGCCAGGCTGGCCAGGCCAGGCCAGGCCAGGCCAGGCCAGGCCAGGCCAGGCCAGGCCAGGCCAGGCCAGGCCAGGCCAGGCCAGGCCAGGCCAGGCCAGGCCAGGCCAGGCCAGGCCAGGCCAGGCCAGGCCAGGCCAGGCCAGGCCAGGCCAGGCCAGGCCAGGCCAGGCCAGGCCAGGCCAGGCCAGGCCAGGCCAGGCCAGCCAGGCCAGGCCAGGCCAGGCCAGGCCAGGCCAGGCCAGGCCAGGCCAGGCCAGGCCAGGCCAGGCCAGGCTGTGCCAGGCCAGGCCAGGCCAGGCCAGGCCAGGCCAGGCCAGGCCAGGCCAGGCCAGGCCAGGCCAGGCCAGGCCAGGCCAGGCCAGGCCAGGCCAGGCCAGGCCAGGCCAGGCCAGGGCCAGGCCAGGCCAGGCCAGGCCAGGCCAGGCCAGGCCAGGCCAGGCCAGGCCAGGCCAGGCCAGGCCAGGCCAGGCCAGGCCAGGCCAGGCCAGGCCAGGCCAGGCCAGGCCAGGCCAGGCCAGGCCAGGCCAGGCCAGGCCAGGCCAGGCCAGGCCAGGCCAGGCCAGGCCAGGCCAGGCCAGGCCAGGCCAGGCCAGGCCAGGCCAGGCCAGGCCAGGCCAGGCCAGGCCAGGCCAGGCCAGGCCAGGCCAGGCCAGGCCAGGCCAGGCCAGGCCAGGCCAGGCCAGGCCAGGCCAGGCCAGGCCAGGCCAGGCCAGGCCAGGCCAGGCCAGGCCAGGCCAGGCCAGGCCAGGCCAGGCCAGGCCAGGCCAGGCCAGGCCAGGCCAGGCCAGGCCAGGCCAGGCCAGGCCAGGCCAGGCCAGGCCAGGCCAGGCCAGGCCAGGCCAGGCCAGGCCAGGCCAGGCCAGGCCAGGCCAGGCCAGGCCAGGCCAGGCCAGGCCAGGCCAGGCCAGGCCAGGCCAGGCCAGGCCAGGCCAGGCCAGGCCAGGCCAGGCCAGGCCAGGCCAGGCCAGCTGTACAGGCCAGGCCAGGCCAGGCCAGGCCAGGCCAGGCCAGGCCAGGCCAGGCCAGGCCAGGCCAGGCCAGGCCAGGCCAGGCCAGGCCAGGCCAGGCCAGGCCAGGCCAGGCCAGGCCAGGCCAGGCTCAGGCCAGGCCAGGCCAGGCCAGGGCCAGCTCAGGCCAGGCCAGGCCAGGCCAGGCCAGGCCAGGCCAGGCCAGGCCAGGCTGAAGGCCAGGCCAGGCCAGGCCAGGCCAGGCCAGGCCAGGCCAGGCCAGGCCAGGCCAGGCCAGGCCAGGCCAGGCCAGGCCAGGCCAGGCCAGGCCAGGCCAGGCCAGGCCAGGCCAGGCCAGGCCAGGCCAGGCCAGGCCAGGCCAGGCTGTAAGGCCAGGCCAGGCCAGGCCAGGCCAGGCCAGGCCAGGCCAGGCCAGGCCAGGCCAGGCCAGGCCAGGCCAGGCCAGGCCAGGCCAGCGCCAGGCCAGGCCAGGCCAGGCCAGGCCAGGCTCAGGCCAGGCCAGGCCAGGCCAGGCCAGGCCAGGCCAGGCCAGGCCAGGCCAGGCCAGGCCAGGCCAGGCCAGGCCAGGCCAGGCCAGGCCAGGCCAGGCCAGGCCAGGCCAGGCCAGGCCAGGCCAGGCCAGGCCAGGCCAGGCCAGGCCAGGCCAGGCCTGTGGCCAGGCTCAGGCCAGGCCAGGCTGTGCCAGGCCAGGCCAGGCCAGGCTAGGCCAGGCTTAGCCAGGCCAGGCCAGGCCAGGCCAGGCCAGGCCTGTGCAGGCCAGGCCAGGCCAGGCCAGGCCAGGCCAGGCCAGGCCAGGCCAGGCCAGGCCAGGCCAGGCCAGGCCAGGCCAGGCCAGGCCAGGCTGTGCTGTGCCAGGCCAGGCCAGGCCAGGCCAGGCCAGGCCAGGCCAGGCCAGGCCAGGCCAGGCCAGGCCAGGCCAGGCCAGGCCAGGCCAGGCCAGGCCAGGCCAGGCCAGGCCAGGCCAGGCCAGGCCAGGCCAGGCCAGGCCAGGCCAGGCCAGGCCAGGCCAGGCCAGGCCAGGCCAGGCCAGGCTGCCAGGCCAGGCCAGGCCAGGCCAGGCCAGGCCAGGCCAGGCCAGGCCAGGCCAGGCCAGGCCAGGCCAGGCCAGGCCAGGCCAGGCCAGGCCAGGCCAGGCCAGGCGGCCAGGCCAGGCCAGGCCAGGCCAGGCCAGGCCAGGCCAGGCCAGGCCAGGCCAGGCCAGGCCAGGCCAGGCCAGGCCAGGCCAGGCCAGGCCAGGCCAGGCCAGGCCAGGCCAGGCCAGGCCAGGCCAGGCTCAGGCCAGGCCAGGCCAGGCCAGGCCAGGCCAGGCCAGGGCCAGGGCCAGGCCAGGCCAGGCCAGGCCAGGCCAGGCCAGGCCAGGCCAGGCCAGGCCAGGCCAGGCCAGGCCAGGCCAGGCCAGGCCAGGCCAGGCCAGGCCAGGCCAGGCCAGGCCAGGCCAGGCCAGGCCAGGCCAGGCCAGGCCAGGCCAGGCCAGGCCAGGCCAGGCCAGGCCAGGCCAGGCTGCCAGGCCAGGCCAGGCCAGGCCAGGCCAGGCTGGCCAGGCCAGGCCAGGCCAGGCCAGGCCAGGCCAGGCCAGGCCAGGCCAGGCCAGGCCAGGCCAGGCCAGGCCAGGCTGTGCCAGGCCAGGCCAGGCCAGGCCAGGCCAGGCCAGGCCAGGCCAGGCCAGGCCAGGCCAGGCCAGGCCAGGCCAGGCCAGGCCAGGCCAGGCCAGGCCAGGCCAGGCCAGGCCAGGCCAGGCCAGGCCAGGCCAGGCCAGGCCAGGCCAGGCCAGGCCAGGCCAGGCCAGGCCAGGCCAGGCCAGGCCAGGCCAGGCCAGGCCAGGCCAGGCCAGGCCAGGCCAGGCCAGGCCAGGCCAGGCCAGGCCAGGCCAGGCCAGGCCAGCCAGGCCAGGCCAGGCCAGGCCAGGCCAGGCCAGGCCAGGCCAGGCCAGGCCAGGCCAGGCCAGGCCAGGGCCAGGCCAGGCCAGGCCAGGCCAGGCCAGGCCAGGCCAGGCCAGGCCAGGCCAGGCCAGGCCAGGCCAGGCTGTGCCAGGCCAGGCCAGGCCAGGCCAGGCCAGGCCAGGCCAGGCCAGGCCAGGCCAGGCCAGGCCAGGCCAGGCCAGGCCAGGCCAGGCCAGGCCAGGCCAGGCCAGGCCAGGCCAGGCCAGGCCAGGCCAGGCCAGGCCAGGCCAGGCCAGGCCAGGCCAGGCCAGGCCAGGCCAGGCCAGGCCAGGCCAGGCCAGGCCAGGCTAGGCCAGGCCAGGCCAGGCCAGGCCAGGCCAGGCCAGGCCAGGCTGTGGCCAGGCCAGGCCAGGCTGTGCTGTGCCAGGCCAGGCCAGGCCAGGCTGTGCTGTGCCAGGCCAGGCCAGGCTGTGCTGTGCTGTGCCAGGCCAGGCCAGGCCAGGCCAGGCCAGGCCAGGCCAGGCCAGGCCAGGCCAGGCCAGGCCAGGCCAGGCCAGGCCAGGCCAGGCCAGGCCAGGCCAGGCCAGGCCAGGCCAGGCCAGGCTGTGCCAGGCCAGGCCAGGCCAGGCCAGGCCAGGCCAGGCCAGGCCAGGCCAGGCCAGGCCAGGCCAGGCCAGGCCAGGCCAGGCCAGGCCAGGCCAGGCCAGGCCAGGCCAGGCCAGGCCAGGCCAGGCCAGGCCAGGCCAGGCCAGGCCAGGCCAGGCCAGGCCAGGCCAGGCCAGGCCAGGCCAGGCCAGGCCAGGCCAGGCCAGGCCAGGCCAGGCCAGGGCCAGGCCAGGCCAGGCCAGGCCAGGCCAGGCCAGGCCAGGCCAGGCCAGGCCAGGCCAGGCCAGGCCAGGCCAGGCCAGGCTGTGTGCCAGGCCAGGCCAGGCCAGGCCAGGCCAGGCCAGGCCAGGCCAGGCCAGGCCAGGCCAGGCCAGGCCAGGCCAGGGCCAGGCCAGGCCAGGCCAGGCCAGGCCAGGCCAGGCTAGGCCAGGCTAGGCCAGGCCAGGCTAGGCTAGGCCAGGCCAGGCCAGGCTAGGCTGTGCTGGCCAGGCTCTGTGCTGTGCCAGGCCAGGCCAGGCTGTGCTGTGCCAGGCCAGGCTGTGCTGTGCCAGGCCAGGCTGTGCTGTGCTGTGCTGTGCTGTGCTGTGCCAGGCCAGGCCAGGCCAGGCCAGGCCAGGCCAGGCCAGGCCAGGCCAGCCAGGCCAGGCTGTGCCAGGCCAGGCCAGGCCAGGCCAGGCCAGGCCAGGCCAGGCCAGGCCAGGCCAGGCCAGGCCAGGCCAGGCCAGGCCAGGCCAGGCCAGGCCAGGCCAGGCCAGGCCAGGCCAGGCCAGGCCAGGCCAGGCCAGGCCAGGCCAGGCCAGGCCAGGCCAGGCCAGGCCAGGCCAGGCCAGGCCAGGCCAGGCCAGGCCAGGCCAGGCCAGGCCAGGCCAGGCCAGGCCAGGCCAGGCCAGGCCAGGCCAGGCCAGGCCAGGCCAGGCCAGGCCAGGCCAGGCCAGGCCAGGCCAGGCCAGGCCAGGCCAGGCCAGGCCAGGCCAGGCCAGGCCAGGCCAGGCCAGGCCAGGCCAGGCCAGGGCCAGGCCAGGCCAGGCCAGGCCAGGCCAGGGCCAGGCCAGGCCAGGCCAGGCCAGGCCAGGCCAGGCCAGGCCAGGGCCAGGCCAGGCTGTGGCCAGGCCAGGCCAGGCCAGGCCAGGCCAGGCCAGGCTAGGCCAGGCCAGGCTAGGCCAGGCCAGGCCAGGCCAGGCTCAGGCCAGGCCAGGCCAGGCCAGGCTGTGCTGTGCCAGGCCAGGCCAGGCTGTGCCAGGCTGTGCTAGGCTGTGCCAGGCCAGGCCAGGCCAGGCCAGGCCAGGCTGTGCTGTGCTGTGCTGTGCTGTGCCAGGCCAGGCTGTGCTGTGCCAGGCCAGGCCAGGCCAGGCCAGGCCAGGCCAGGCCAGGCCAGGCCAGGCCAGGCCAGGCCAGGCTGTGCTGTGCCAGGCCAGGCCAGGCCAGGCCAGGCCAGGCCAGGCCAGGCCAGGCTGTGCCAGGCCAGGCCAGGCCAGGCCAGGCCAGGCCAGGCCAGGCCAGGCCAGGCCAGGCCAGGCCAGGCCAGGCCAGGCCAGGCCAGGCCAGGCCAGGCCAGGCCAGGCCAGGCCAGGCCAGGCCAGGCCAGGCCAGGCCAGGCCAGGCCAGGCCAGGCCAGGCCAGGCCAGGCCAGGCCAGGCCAGGCCAGGCCAGGCCAGGCCAGGCCAGGCCAGGCCAGGCCAGGCCAGGCCAGGCCAGGCCAGGCCAGGCCAGGCCAGGCTAGGCCAGGCCAGGCCAGGCCAGGCCAGGCCAGGCCAGGCCAGGCCAGGCCAGGCCAGGCCAGGCCAGGCCAGCCAGGCCAGGCCAGGCTAGGCCAGGCCAGGCTAGGCCAGGCTAGGCTAGGCCAGGGCTAGGCTAGGCCAGGCTAGGCCAGGCCAGGCTAGGCTAGGCCAGGCTAGGCTAGGCTAGGCCAGGCTAGGCTAGGCCAGGCTAGGCTAGGCTAGGCTAGGCCAGGCTGTGCTAGGCTAGGCCAGGCCAGGCCAGGCCAGGCCAGGCTAGGCTGTAGGCCAGGCCAGGCCAGGCTGTGCCAGGCCAGGCCAGGCCAGGCTGTGCCAGGCCAGGCTGTGCCAGGCCAGGCCAGGCCAGGCCAGGCCAGGCCAGGCCAGGCTGTGCTGTGCCAGGCCAGGCCAGGCTGTGCTGTGCCAGGCCAGGCCAGGCCAGGCCAGGCCAGGCCAGGCTGTGCTGTGCCAGGCCAGGCCAGGCCAGGCCAGGCCAGGCCAGGCCAGGCCAGGCCAGGCTGTGCCAGGCCAGGCCAGGCCAGGCCAGGCCAGGCCAGGCCAGGCCAGGCCAGGCCAGGCCAGGCCAGGCCAGGCCAGGCCAGGCCAGGCCAGGCCAGGCCAGGCTGTGCCAGGCCAGGCCAGGCCAGGCCAGGCCAGGCCAGGCCAGGCCAGGCCAGGCCAGGCCAGGCCAGGCCAGGCCAGGCCAGGCCAGGCCAGGCCAGGCCAGGCCAGGCCAGGCCAGGCCAGGCCAGGCCAGGCCAGGCCAGGCCAGGCCAGGCCAGGCTGTGCCAGGCCAGGCCAGGCCAGGCCAGGCCAGGCCAGGCCAGGCCAGGCCAGGCCAGGCCAGGCCAGGGCCAGGCCAGGCCAGGCCAGGCCAGGCCAGGCCAGGCCAGGCCAGGCCAGGCCAGGCCAGGCCAGGCCAGGCCAGGCTCAGGCCAGGCCAGGCTAGGCTAGGCCAGGCCAGGCCAGGCTAGGCCAGGCCAGGCCAGGCCAGGCTAGGCCAGGCTAGGCCAGGCCAGGCCAGGCTAGGCTAGGCTAGGCCAGGCTAGGCTAGGCCAGGCTAGGCTAGGCTAGGCCAGGCTGTGCTGTGGCCAGGCCAGGCCAGGCCAGGCCAGGCTAGGCCAGGCCAGGCCAGGCTGTGCCAGGCTGCCAGGCCAGGCCAGGCCAGGCCAGGCCAGGCCAGGCCAGGCCAGTGCCAGGCCAGTGCCAGGCCAGGCTGTGCCAGGCCAGGCCAGGCCAGGCCAGGCCAGGCCAGGCCAGGCCAGGCCAGGCCAGGCCAGGCCAGGCCAGGCCAGGCCAGGCCAGGCCAGGCTGTGCCAGGCCAGGCCAGGCCAGGCCAGGCCAGGCCAGGCCAGGCCAGGCCAGGCCAGGCCAGGCCAGGCCAGGCCAGGCCAGGCCAGGCCAGGCCAGGCCAGGCCAGGCCAGGCCAGGCCAGGCCAGGCCAGGCCAGGCCAGGCCAGGCCAGGCCAGGCCAGGCCAGGCCAGGCCAGGCCAGGCCAGGCCAGGCCAGGCCAGGCCAGGCCAGGCCAGGCCAGGCCAGGCCAGGCCAGGCCAGGCCAGGCCAGGCCAGGCCAGGCCAGGCCAGGCCAGGCCAGGCCAGGCCAGGCCAGGCCAGGCCAGGCCAGGCCAGGCCAGGCCAGGCCAGGCCAGGCCAGGCTAGGCCAGGCTAGGCCAGGCTAGGCCAGGCTAGGCTAGGCTGTGGCCAGGCTAGGCTAGGCTAGGCCAGGCTAGGCTAGGCTAGGCCAGGCTAGGCTAGGCTAGGCTAGGCTAGGCTAGGCTAGGCTAGGCTAGGCTAGGCTAGGCCAGGCTAGGCTAGGCTAGGCTAGGCTAGGCTAGGCCAGGGGCTAGGCTAGGCTGTGCCAGGCCAGGCCAGGCGTGCTGTGCTGTGCCAGGCCAGGCTGTGCTGTGCCAGGCTGTGCTGTGCTGTGCTGTGCCAGGCCAGGCCTGTGCCAGGCCAGGCCAGGCCAGGCCAGGCCAGGCTGTGCTGTGCCAGGCTGTGCCAGGCTGTGCTGTGCTGTGCTGTGCCAGGCCAGGCCAGGCCAGGCCAGGCCAGGCCAGGCCAGGCCAGGCCAGGCCAGGCCAGGCCAGGCCAGGCCAGGCCAGGCCAGGCCAGGCCAGGCCAGGCCAGGCCAGGCCAGGCCAGGCCAGGCCAGGCCAGGCCAGGCCAGGCCAGGCCAGGCCAGGCCAGGCCAGGCCAGGCCAGGCCAGGCCAGGCCAGGCCAGGCCAGGCCAGGCCAGGCCAGGCCAGGCCAGGCCAGGGCCAGGCCAGGCCAGGCCAGGCCAGGCCAGGCCAGGCCAGGCCAGGCCAGGCCAGGCCAGGCCAGGCCAGGCCAGGCCAGGCCAGGCCAGGCCAGGCCAGGCCAGGGCCAGGCCAGGCCAGGCCAGGCCAGGCCAGGCCAGGCCAGGCCAGGCCAGGCCAGGCCAGGCCAGGCCAGGCCAGGCTAGGCCAGGCCAGGCTAGGCCAGGCCAGGCTAGGCCAGGCTAGGCCAGGCTAGGCTAGGCCAGGCCAGGCCAGGCCAGGCTAGGCCAGGCCAGGCCAGGCTAGGCCAGGCCAGGCTACAGGCTAGGCTAGGCTAGGCCTAGGCCTAGGCCAGGCTAGGCCAGGCCTAGGCCAGGCCAGGCCAGGCCAGGCCAGGCCAGGCCAGGCCAGGCCAGGCCAGGCCAGGCCAGGCCAGGCCAGGCCAGGCCAGGCCAGGCCAGGCCAGGCTGTGCCAGGCCAGGCCAGGCCAGGCCAGGCCAGGCCAGGCCAGGCCAGGCCAGGCCAGGCCAGGCCAGGCCAGGCCAGGCCAGGCCAGGCCAGGCCAGGCCAGGCCAGGCCAGGCCAGGCCAGGCCAGGCCAGGCCAGGCCAGGCCAGGCCAGGCCAGGCCAGGCCAGGCCAGGCCAGGCCAGGCCAGGCCAGGCCAGGCCAGGCCAGGCCAGGCCAGGCCAGGCCAGGCCAGGCCAGGCCAGGCCAGGCCAGGCCAGGGCCAGGCCAGGCCAGGCCAGGCCAGGCCAGGCCAGGCCAGGCCAGGCCAGGCCAGGCCAGGCCAGGCCAGGCCAGGCCAGGCCAGGGCCAGGCCAGGCCAGGCCAGGCCAGGCTGTGCCAGGCCAGGCCAGGCCAGGCCAGGCCAGGCCAGGCCAGGCCAGGCCAGGCCAGGCTCAGGCCAGGCCAGGCCAGGCCAGGCCAGGCCAGGCTAGGCTAGGCCAGGCTAGGCTAGGCTAGGCCAGGCCAGGCCAGGCTAGGCTAGGCTAGGCTAGGCTAGGCTAGGCCAGGCTAGGCTAGGCTAGGCTAGGCCAGGCTAGGCTAGGCCAGGCTAGGCTAGGCTGTGCCAGGCTGTGCCAGGCCAGGCTGTGCTAGGCCAGGCTGTGCCAGGCCAGGCCAGGCCAGGCCAGGCCAGGCTGTGCCAGGCCAGGCCAGGCCAGGCCAGGCCAGGCCAGGCCAGGCCAGGCCAGGCCAGGCTGTGCCAGGCCAGGCCAGGCTGTGCTGTGCCAGGCCAGGCCAGGCCAGGCCAGGCCAGGCCAGGCCAGGCCAGGCCAGGCCAGGCCAGGCCAGGCCAGGCCAGGCCAGGCCAGGCCAGGCCAGGCCAGGCCAGGCCAGGCCAGGCCAGGCCAGGCCAGGCCAGGCCAGGCCAGGCCAGGCCAGGCCAGGCCAGGCCAGGCCAGGCCAGGCCAGGCCAGGCCAGGCCAGGCCAGGCCAGGCCAGGCCAGGCCAGGCCAGGCCAGGCCAGGCCAGGCCAGGCCAGGGCCAGGCCAGGCCAGGCCAGGCCAGGCCAGGCCAGGCCAGGCCAGGCCAGGCCAGGCCAGGGCCAGGCCAGGCCAGGCCAGGCCAGGCCAGGCCAGGCTGTGGCCAGGCCAGGCTAGGCTAGGCCAGGCCAGGCTAGGCTAGGCCAGGCTAGGCTAGGCTAGGCTAGGCTAGGCTAGGCTAGGCTAGGCTAGGCTAGGCTAGGCTAGGCTAGGCTAGGCTAGGCTAGGCTAGGCTAGGCTAGGCTAGGCCAGGCCAGGCTAGGCTAGGCTAGGCTAGGCTAGGCTAGGCTGTGCCAGGCCAGGCTGTGCTGTGCTGTGCTGTGCCAGGCTGTGCCAGGCTGTGCTGTGCCAGGCTGTGCTGTGCCAGGCCAGGCTGTGCTGTGCTGTGCAGGCTGTGCTGTGCTGTGCCAGGCCAGGCCAGGCTGTGCTGTGCCAGGCTGTGCTGTGCTGTGCCAGGCTGTGCTGTGCCAGGCCAGGCCAGGCCAGGCCAGGCTGTGCTGTGCTGTGCCAGGCCAGGCCAGGCCAGGCCAGGCCAGGCCAGGCCAGGCCAGGCCAGGCCAGGCCAGGCCAGGCCAGGCCAGGCCAGGCCAGGCCAGGCCAGGCCAGGCCAGGCCAGGCCAGGCCAGGCTGTGCCAGGCCAGGCCAGGCCAGGCCAGGCCAGGCCAGGCCAGGCCAGGCCAGGCCAGGCCAGGCCAGGCCAGGCCAGGCCAGGCCAGGCCAGGCCAGGCCAGGCCAGGCCAGGCCAGGCCAGGCCAGGCCAGGCCAGGCCAGGGCCAGGCCAGGCCAGGCCAGGCCAGGCCAGGCCAGGCCAGGCCAGGCCAGGCCAGGCCAGGCCAGGCCAGGCCAGGCCAGGCCAGGCCAGGCCAGGCCAGGCCAGGCCAGGCCAGGCCAGGCCAGGCCAGGCTCAGGCCAGGCCAGGCCAGGCTAGGCCAGGCCAGGCTAGGCCAGGCTAGGCCAGGCTAGGCTAGGCCAGGCTAGGCTAGGCCAGGCTAGGCTAGGCTAGGCTAGGCTAGGCTAGGCCAGGCCAGGCCAGGCTGTGCCAGGCTGTGCTGTGCTGTGCTGTGCCAGGCTGTGCAGGCCAGGCCAGGCTAGGCCAGGCCAGGCCAGGCTGTGCTGTGCCAGGCTGTGCCAGGCCAGGCCAGGCCAGGCCAGGCCAGGCCAGGCCAGGCCAGGCCAGGCCAGGCCAGGCCAGGCCAGGCCTGTGCCAGGCCAGGCCAGGCCAGGCCAGGCCAGGCCAGGCCAGGCCAGGCCAGGCCAGGCCAGGCCAGGCCAGGCCAGGCCAGGCCAGGCCAGGCCAGGCCAGGCCAGGCCAGGCCAGGCCAGGCCAGGCCAGGCCAGGCCAGGCCAGGCCAGGCCAGGCCAGGCCAGGCCAGGCCAGGCCAGGCCAGGCCAGGCCAGGCCAGGCCAGGCCAGGCCAGGCCAGGCCAGGCCAGGCCAGGCCAGGCCAGGCCAGGCCAGGCCAGGCCAGGCCAGGCCAGGCCAGGCCAGGCCAGGCCAGGCCAGGCCAGGCCAGGCCAGGCCAGGCCAGGCCAGGCCAGGCCAGGCCAGGCCAGGCCAGGCTAGGCCAGGCCAGGCCAGGCCAGGCCAGGCCAGGCCAGGCTAGGCTAGGCCAGGCTAGGCCAGGCCAGGCCAGGCTAGGCTAGGCCAGGCCAGGGCCAGGCTAGGCCAGGCCAGGCCAGGCTAGGCCAGGCCAGGCTAGGCCTAGGCTGTGCCAGGCCAGGCCAGGCCAGGCTGTGCCAGGCTAGGCCAGGCCAGGCCAGGCTGTGCCAGGCTGTGCTGTGTGCCAGGCCAGGCCAGGCTGTGCCAGGCTGTGCTGTGCTGTGCTGTGCCAGGCCAGGCCAGGCCAGGCCAGGCCAGGCCAGGCCAGGCTGTGCCAGGCCAGGCCAGGCCAGGCCAGGCCAGGCCAGGCCAGGCCAGGCCAGGCCAGGCCAGGCCAGGCCAGGCCAGGCCAGGCCAGGCCAGGCCAGGCCAGGCCAGGCCAGGCCAGGCCAGGCCAGGCCAGGCTGTGCCAGGCCAGGCCAGGCCAGGCCAGGCCAGGCCAGGCCAGGCCAGGCCAGGCCAGGCCAGGCCAGGCCAGGCCAGGCCAGGCCAGGCCAGGCCAGGCCAGGCCAGGCCAGGCCAGGCCAGGCCAGGCCAGGCCAGGCCAGGCCAGGCCAGGCCAGGCCAGGCCAGGCCAGGCCAGGCCAGGCCAGGCCAGGCCAGGCCAGGCCAGGCCAGGCCAGGCCAGGCCAGGCCAGGCCAGGCCAGGCCAGGCCAGGCCAGGCCAGGCCAGGCCAGGCCAGGCCAGGCCAGGCCAGGCCAGGCTGGCCAGGCCAGGCCAGGCCAGGCCAGGCTAGGCTAGGCCAGGCCAGGCAGGCCTAGGCTAGGCCAGGCTAGGCCAGGCTAGGCCTAGGCTAGGCCAGGCTAGGCCAGGCTAGGCTAGGCTAGGCCAGGCAGGCTAGGCTAGGCTAGGCCAGGCTAGGCCTAGGCTAGGCTAGGCTAGGCTAGGCCAGGCCAGGCCAGGCCAGGCCAGGCTGTGCCAGGCTGTGCCAGGCTGTGCTGTGCTGTGCTGTGCTGTGCTGTGCTGGCCAGGCCAGGCCAGGCTGTGCTGTGCCAGGCTGTGCCAGGCTGTGCTGTGCCAGGCCAGGCCAGGCCAGGCCAGGCCAGGCCAGGCCAGCCAGGCCAGGCCAGGCTGTGCCAGGCCAGGCCAGGCCAGGCCAGGCCAGGCCAGGCCAGGCCAGGCCAGGCCAGGCCAGGCCAGGCCAGGCCAGGCCAGGCCAGGCCAGGCCAGGCCAGGCCAGGCCAGGCCAGGCCAGGCCAGGCCAGGCCAGGCCAGGCCAGGCCAGGCCAGGCCAGGCCAGGCCAGGCCAGGCCAGGCCAGGCCAGGCCAGGCCAGGCCAGGCCAGGCCAGGCCAGGCCAGGCCAGGCCAGGCCAGGCCAGGCCAGGCCAGGCCAGGCCAGGCCAGGCCAGGCCAGGCCAGGCCAGGCCAGGCCAGGCCAGGCCAGGCTGTGCCAGGCCAGGCCAGGCCAGGCCAGGCCAGGCCAGGCCAGGCCAGGCCAGGCCAGGCCAGGCTAGGCCAGGCCAGGCTAGGCCAGGCTAGGCTAGGCTAGGCCAGGCTAGGCCAGGCTAGGCTAGGCCAGGCTAGGCTAGGCTAGGCTAGGCTAGGCTAGGCTAGGCCAGGCTGGCTAGGCCAGGCTAGGCCAGGCTGTGCTAGGCTAGGCTGTGCTAGGCTGTGCTGTGCTGTGCCAGGCCAGGCCAGGCCAGGCCAGGCCAGCTGTGCTGTGCCAGGCCAGGCTGTGCTGTGCTGTGCCAGGCCAGGCCAGGCCAGGCCAGGCCAGGCCAGGCTGTGCCAGGCCAGGCTGTGCTGTGCCAGGCCAGGCCAGGCCAGGCCAGGCCAGGCCAGGCCAGGCCAGGCCAGGCCAGGCCAGGCCAGGCCAGGCCAGGCCAGGCCAGGCCAGGCCAGGCCAGGCCAGGCCAGGCCAGGCCAGGCCAGGCCAGGCCAGGCCAGGCCAGGCCAGGCCAGGCCAGGCCAGGCCAGGCCAGGCCAGGCCAGGCCAGGCCAGGCCAGGCCAGGCCAGGCCAGGCCAGGCCAGGCCAGGCCAGGCCAGGCCAGGCCAGGCCAGGCCAGGCCAGGCCAGGCCAGGCCAGGCCAGGCCAGGCCAGGCCAGGCCAGGCCAGGCCAGGCCAGGCCAGGCCAGGGCCAGGCCAGGCCAGGCCAGGCCAGGCCAGGGCCAGGCCAGGCCAGGGCCAGGCCAGGCCAGGCCAGGCTAGGCCAGGCTAGGCCAGGCCAGGCCAGGCTAGGCTAGGCCAGGCCAGGCTAGGCTAGGCTAGGCTAGGCTAGGCCAGGCCAGGCTAGGCTAGGCTAGGCCAGGCTAGGCTAGGCTAGGCTAGGCCAGGCTAGGCCAGGCTAGGCTAGGCTAGGCTAGGCTAGGCTGTGCCAGGCCAGGCCAGGCTAGGCCAGGCCAGGCCAGGCCAGGCCAGGCTGTGCCAGGCCAGGCCAGGCCAGGCCAGGCCAGGCCAGGCCAGGCCAGGCCAGGCCAGGCCAGGCCAGGCCAGGCCAGGCCAGGCCAGGCCAGGCCAGGCCAGGCCAGGCCAGGCTGTGCCAGGCCAGGCCAGGCCAGGCCAGGCCAGGCCAGGCCAGGCCAGGCCAGGCCAGGCCAGGCCAGGCCAGGCCAGGCCAGGCCAGGCCAGGCCAGGCCAGGCCAGGCCAGGCCAGGCCAGGCCAGGCCAGGCCAGGCCAGGCCAGGCCAGGCCAGGCCAGGCCAGGCCAGGCCAGGCCAGGCCAGGCCAGGCCAGGCCAGGCCAGGCCAGGCCAGGCCAGGCCAGGCCAGGCCAGGCCAGGCCAGGCCAGGCCAGGCCAGGCCAGGCCAGGCCAGGCCAGGCCAGGCCAGGCCAGGCCAGGCCAGGCCAGGCCAGGCCAGGCCAGGCCAGGCCAGGCTGTGCCAGGCCAGGCCAGGGCCAGGCCAGGCCAGGCCAGGCTCAGGCCAGGCCAGGCCAGGCCAGGCTCAGGCCAGGCCAGGCCAGGGCCAGGCCAGGCCAGGCCAGGCTAGGCCAGGCCAGGCCAGGCTAGGCCAGGCCAGGCTAGGCCAGGGCCAGGCCAGGCCAGGCCAGGCTAGGCCAGGCTGTGCTCAGGCCAGGCCAGGCCAGGCCAGGCTAGGCCAGGCTAGGCCAGGCCAGGCTGTGCTGTGCTGTGCCAGGCCAGGCTGTGCTGTGCTGTGCTGTGCTGTGCTGTGCTGTGCCAGGCCAGGCCAGGCTGTGCTGTGCTGTGCTGTGCTGTGCCAGGCCAGGCTGTGCTGTGCTGTGCCAGGCCAGGCCAGGCCAGGCCAGGCCAGGCCAGGCTGTGCTGTGCCAGGCCAGGCCAGGCCAGGCCAGGCCAGGCCAGGCCAGGCCAGGCCAGGCCAGGCCAGGCTGTGCCAGGCCAGGCCAGGCCAGGCCAGGCCAGGCCAGGCCAGGCCAGGCCAGGCCAGGCCAGGCCAGGCCAGGCCAGGCCAGGCCAGGCCAGGCCAGGCCAGGCCAGGCCAGGCCAGGCCAGGCCAGGCCAGGCCAGGCCAGGCCAGGCCAGGCCAGGCCAGGCCAGGCCAGGCCAGGCCAGGCCAGGCCAGGCCAGGCCAGGCCAGGCCAGGCCAGGCCAGGCCAGGCCAGGCCAGGGCCAGGCCAGGCCAGGCCAGGCCAGGCCAGGCCAGGCCAGGCCAGGCCAGGCCAGGCCAGGCCAGGCCAGGCCAGGCCAGGCCAGGCCAGGCCAGGCCAGGCCAGGCCAGGGCTAGGCCAGGCTAGGCCAGGCTAGGCTAGGCCAGGCCAGGCTAGGCTAGGCCTAGGCTAGGCCTAGGCTAGGCTAGGCTAGGCCAGGCTAGGCTAGGCCTAGGCTAGGCTAGGCCAGGCCAGGCTAGGCCAGGCCAGGCCAGGCTGTGCTGTGCTGTGCTGTGCTGTGCTGTGCCAGGCTGTGCTGTGCTGTGCCAGGCTGTGCTGTGCCAGGCCAGGCCAGGCCAGGCTGTGCTGTGCCAGGCCAGGCCAGGCTGTGCTGTGCTGTGCTGTGCCAGGCCAGGCCAGGCCAGGCCAGGCTGTGCCAGGCTGTGCCAGGCCAGGCCAGGCCAGGCCAGGCCAGGCCAGGCCAGGCCAGGCCAGGCCAGGCCAGGCCAGGCCAGGCCAGGCCAGGCCAGGCCAGGCCAGGCCAGGCCAGGCCAGGCCAGGCCAGGCCAGGCCAGGCCAGGCCAGGCCAGGCCAGGCCAGGCCAGGCCAGGCCAGGCCAGGCCAGGCCAGGCCAGGCCAGGCCAGGCCAGGCCAGGCCAGGCCAGGCCAGGCCAGGCCAGGCCAGGCCAGGCCAGGCCAGGCCAGGCCAGGCCAGGCCAGGCCAGGCCAGGCCAGGCCAGGCCAGGCCAGGCCAGGCCAGGCCAGGCCAGGCTGTGGCCAGGCCAGGCCAGGCCAGGCTGTGCCAGGCCAGGCCAGGCCAGGCCAGGCCAGGCTAGGCTAGGCCAGGCCAGGCCAGGGCCAGGCTAGGCCAGGCCAGGCTAGGCCAGGCTAGGCCAGGCCAGGCTAGGCTAGGCCAGGCTAGGCCAGGCTAGGCCAGGCTAGGCTAGGCTAGGCTGTGCTGTGCCAGGCTGTGCTGTGCTGTGCCAGGCCAGGCCAGGCTGTGCTGTGCTGTGCCAGGCTGTGCTGTGCCAGGCCAGGCCAGGCTGTGCTGTGCCAGGCCAGGCCAGGCTGTGCTGTGCCAGGCTGTGCTGTGCTGTGCTGTGCCAGGCCAGGCCAGGCCAGGCCAGGCCAGGCCAGGCCAGGCTGTGCCAGGCCAGGCCAGGCCAGGCCAGGCCAGGCCAGGCCAGGCCAGGCCAGGCCAGGCCAGGCCAGGCCAGGCCAGGCCAGGCCAGGCCAGGCCAGGCCAGGCCAGGCCAGGCCAGGCCAGGCCAGGCCAGGCCAGGCCAGGCCAGGCCAGGCCAGGCCAGGCCAGGCCAGGCCAGGCCAGGCCAGGCCAGGCCAGGCCAGGCCAGGCCAGGCCAGGCCAGGCCAGGCCAGGCCAGGCCAGGCCAGGCCAGGCCAGGCCAGGCCAGGCTGTGCCAGGCCAGGCCAGGCCAGGCCAGGCCAGGCCAGGCCAGGCCAGGGCCAGGCCAGGCCAGGCCAGGCCAGGCCAGGCCAGGCCAGGCCAGGGCTAGGCCAGGCCAGGCCAGGCCAGGCCAGGCCAGGCTAGGCCAGGCTAGGCTAGGCCAGGCTAGGCCAGGCTGTGGCTGTGGCTAGGCTAGGCTAGGCTAGGCTAGGCTAGGCTAGGCCAGGCTAGGCCAGGCTAGGCTAGGCTAGGCCAGGCTAGGCTAGGCTAGGCCAGGCTAGGCTGGCCAGGCTAGGCTAGGCCAGGCTGTGCTAGGCTGTGCTGTGCCAGGCCAGGCTGTGCTGTGCTGTGCCAGGCCAGGCCAGGCCAGGCAGCTGTGCCAGGCCAGGCCAGGCCAGGCCAGGCCAGGCCAGGCCAGGCTGTGCTGTGCCAGGCCAGGCCAGGCCAGGCCAGGCTGTGCTGTGCTGTGCCAGGCCAGGCCAGGCCAGGCCAGGCCAGGCCAGGCCAGGCCAGGCTGTGCCAGGCCAGGCCAGGCCAGGCCAGGCCAGGCCAGGCCAGGCCAGGCCAGGCCAGGCCAGGCCAGGCCAGGCCAGGCCAGGCCAGGCCAGGCCAGGCCAGGCCAGGCCAGGCCAGGCCAGGCCAGGCCAGGCCAGGCCAGGCCAGGCCAGGCCAGGCCAGGCCAGGCCAGGCCAGGCCAGGCCAGGCCAGGCCAGGGCCAGGCCAGGCCAGGCCAGGCCAGGCCAGGCCAGGCCAGGCCAGGCCAGGCCAGGCCAGGCCAGGCCAGGCCAGGGCCAGGCCAGGCCAGGGCCAGGCCAGGCCAGGCCAGGCCAGGCCAGGCCAGGCCAGGGCCAGGCCAGGCCAGGCCAGGCTAGGCCAGGCTAGGCCAGGCCAGGCCAGGCTAGGCTAGGCTAGGCTAGGCCAGGCCAGGCTAGGCCAGGCTAGGCTAGGCCAGGCCAGGCCAGGCTAGGCCAGGCTAGGCCAGGCTAGGCCAGGCCAGGCCAGGCTAGGCTAGGCTAGGCCAGGCTAGGCCAGGCTAGGCCAGGCTGTGCTGTGCTGTGCTGTGCTGTGCCAGGCCAGGCCAGGCTGTGCTGTGCCAGGCCAGGCTGTGCTGTGCTGTGCCAGGCCAGGCCAGGCCAGGCTGTGCTGTGCCAGGCTGCCAGGCTGTGCTGTGCAGTGCCAGGCCAGGCCAGGCCAGGCCAGGCCAGGCCAGGCCAGGCCAGGCCAGGCCAGGCCAGGCCAGGCCAGGCCAGGCCAGGCCAGGCCAGGCCAGGCCAGGCCAGGCCAGGCCAGGCCAGGCCAGGCCAGGCCAGGCCAGGCCAGGCCAGGCCAGGCCAGGCCAGGCCAGGCCAGGCCAGGCCAGGCCAGGCCAGGCCAGGCCAGGCCAGGCCAGGCCAGGCCAGGCCAGGCCAGGCCAGGCCAGGCCAGGCCAGGCCAGGCCAGGCCAGGCCAGGCCAGGCCAGGCCAGGCCAGGCCAGGCTGTGCCAGGCCAGGCCAGGCCAGGCCAGGCCAGGCCAGGCCAGGCCAGGCCAGGCCAGGCCAGGCCAGGCCAGGCCAGGCCAGGCCAGGCCAGGCCAGGCCAGGCCAGGCCAGGCCAGGCTGTGGCCAGGCTAGGCCAGGCCAGGCTAGGCTAGGCCAGGCTAGGCCAGGCTAGGCCAGGCTAGGCTAGGCCAGGCCAGGCTAGGCCAGGCTAGGCTAGGCTAGGCTAGGCTAGGCTAGGCTAGGCTAGGCTAGGCTAGGCTAGGCTAGGCTAGGCTAGGCCAGGCTAGGCTAGGCTAGGCTAGGCTGTGCTGTGCCAGGCCAGGCCAGGCTGTGCTGTGCTAGGCCAGGCTGTGCTGTGCTGTGCTGTGCTGTGCTGTGCTGTGCTGTGCTGTGCCAGGCCAGGCTGTGCTGTGCCAGGCCAGGCCAGGCCAGGCCAGGCTGTGCTGTGCTGTGCCAGGCTGTGCTGTGCTGTGCCAGGCCAGGCTGTGCTGTGCTGTGCCAGGCCAGTGCTGTGCTGTGCTGTGCCAGGCCAGGCTGTGCCAGGCCAGGCCAGGCTGTGCTGTGCCAGGCCAGGCCAGGCCAGGCCAGGCTGTGCTGTGCTGTGCCAGGCCAGGCCAGGCTGTGCCAGGCCAGGCCAGGCCAGGCCAGGCCAGGCCAGGCCAGGCCAGGCCAGGCCAGGCCAGGCCAGGCCAGGCCAGGCCAGGCCAGGCCAGGCCAGGCCAGGCCAGGCCAGGCCAGGCCAGGCCAGGCCAGGCCAGGCCAGGCCAGGCCAGGCCAGGCCAGGCCAGGCCAGGCCAGGCCAGGCCAGGCCAGGCCAGGCCAGCCAGGCCAGGCCAGGCCAGGCCAGGCCAGGCCAGGCCAGGCCAGGCCAGGCCAGGCCAGGCCAGGCCAGGCCAGGCCAGGCCAGGCCAGGCCAGGCCAGGCCAGGCCAGGCCAGGCCAGGCCAGGCCAGGCCAGGCCAGGCCAGGCCAGGCCAGGCCAGGCCAGGCCAGGCCAGGGCCAGGCCAGGCCAGGCTGTGCTAGGCTAGGCTAGGCCAGGCCAGGCCAGGCCAGGCCAGGCTAGGCCAGGCCAGGCTAGGCCAGGCTAGGCCAGGCCAGGCCAGGCTGTGCCAGGCCAGGCTAGGCCAGGCCAGGCTAGGCCAGGCCAGGCCAGGCTAGGCTAGGCCAGGCTGTGCTGGCTAGGCTGTGCCAGGCCAGGCCAGGCTGTGCTGTGCTGTGCTGTGCTGTGCTGTGCTGTGCTGTGCTGTGCTGTGCTGTGCTGTGCTGTGCTGTGCTGTGCTGTGCTGTGCTGTGCTGTGCTGTGCTGTGCTGTGCCAGGCCAGGCTGTGCTGTGCTGTGCTGTGCCAGGCTGTGCTGTGCTGTGCTGTGCTGTGCCAGGCCAGGCTGTGCCAGCTGTGCTGTGCTGTGCCAGGCTGTGCTGTGCCAGGCCAGGCTGTGCTGTGCTGTGCCAGGCTGTGCTGTGCTGCCAGGCCAGGCCAGGCCAGGCCAGGCCAGGCCAGGCCAGGCCAGGCCAGGCCAGGCCAGGCCAGGCTGTGCCAGGCCAGGCCAGGCCAGGCCAGGCCAGGCCAGGCCAGGCCAGGCCAGGCCAGGCCAGGCCAGGCCAGGCCAGGCCAGGCCAGGCCAGGCCAGGCCAGGCCAGGCCAGGCCAGGCCAGGCCAGGCCAGGCCAGGCCAGGCCAGGCCAGGCCAGGCCAGGCCAGGCCAGGCCAGGCCAGGCCAGGCCAGGCCAGGCCAGGCCAGGCCAGCCAGGCCAGGCCAGGCCAGGCCAGGCCAGGCCAGGCTGTCAGGCTGTGCTGGTGCCAGTGCTGTGCAGCGTTGTGCTGTGCGCCAGGCTGTGCTGTGCTGTGCTGTGCTGTGCTGTGCTGTGCTGTGCTGTGCTGT
>CM045740.1:25000-77500 GCA_024760905.1 Plotosus lineatus
GGTGACATCTGACAACCTTGGCGCACACCATATAAGCAATCAAACACATCAGAGTAACCATTTTTCACAGCAACACAAGATACTACTTTTGAATACATGCTTTGAATAAGGCGCAAGACTTTTCCTTTTACATTGTTAGTCCAGAACTTCTACAACAAGCCATAGTGGCGTACAGAATCAAAAGCAGCCTTTAGGTCAATAAACGCACAGTAATGCCTTCACTTGTATAGAGATAGGTACTTTGTAATAATAGTATCTAAAACAAAAATATTATCTACTGTTTGAAAACCCTTTCTGAAGCCAGCTTGTTCTGGTATTATAGTATTGTTGATTTCAGTCAGATGGTAAAGTCTATCGCATATTAATTTAGAAAACGTTTTCCCTGAAACCTCTAACAGAGTAATCGGCCTATAATTTGAAGGTGAATTAACACTACCCATTTTATACAGTGGTAAGATTACGCCCATAGTCCACATGTCTGGATATTTACCTGAAGATAACACAGCATTAAATAAAGTTTTTAACATTTCAATACAACACAATGGGGCATTCTCAAAGAATTCTATGGGTAAACCAGTTAGACCTGGTGCTTTTCCATTTTGCATATGATTAATAACATCCACAATTTCCTGACATGAAATTTCTCTGTCCAGACCTTCATTGTCAGTTGTAACTTCTATCAAATCGTCGCTAATAGAATTCACAAAATCAGCAATGTGTATATAAAAATCACTTTCTTCTGGAGATTGATTTAAGCCATGGAATAAGTTTTCAAAATATAATGTCCATTCAAGTGCTGTAATATTATTAGATATCTTCTTTGGTCTCGATTTAACAACGTTCCAAAATGTTTTACTATCATTATGGGATAATGCTGTCATTACATCCTGTCTTATGCACATTTCATTCACAGAATTCAATGCGTCGTTTGCTATGTTTTCCCATGCAGATATATATTTCTGTTTATTACTATTGTTCCATTTGTAGCACGGCTTCCTACCGGTGTTCTTAGATATATTACATACATCAGCGGTACATGTGTCAATAACAGTATAAGATATGGGAAAATGAGTCGATTCTACTTCATCACGAACATCAAAACCAATGAACAGGTTCATCATATCGTCTGTGCATAAAACGTAATCCACAACACTCATACCATTAGCTATACAAGTTATCTTACCTTTACCAAATCATCAAATAGTCTACCATTACATATTCTTAACCCCGTGTTTTTACAAAATTCCAAAAGTTCATGACTCCGTTTGTTTACAACCAAGTCCTGAGAAACACGTTCTATCACATGATCATCGCTGACGTAGTTGAAATCGTCATCGATGGGGATGTGTGTAGGGTCGTCGTTCACAATATAATCCGGTAATGCCGCTGTGCGACTGTTAAAGTCTCCCTGTATCAAAACTAAACATCCATGATGTCTATTTCTAAATCATTTTCCAATTTTTCAAAAATGTTTTCATCTGAATGTTCACTAAATCCAGGTGGCGAAAAATAAACAACACCCCATATTAGTTCAATTTCCTGCATTAAATTGGAGACCTTCACCCACATGATGTTGATTGAACTTGATGTCATTATTGTTACACGCACCGAAATAGAATGTTTCACTAGTATTTATATGCCACCGGAGTTTCTAATAGCACATCTCTTTCTCTCTCGGATTTGTTTATAGTGGTTGTATCCATCGAAAGTAAAGTTGTCACATTCATCTTCCCATGTTTCAACTAATCCAATCAGATCATGCTTTGAGATGAATTCTCTAAATACAGTTCTGTTCAAAAGTTTTTTTCAGACCTTTACACTTCCATACTGCACACTTCACACACTGTTTATTCTGAGCCTGGCCACACCCCTAGGTGTAAACAGAATCACTCGTTTGTAACGCTGGGAGCGTTTTAACCAAGGAAAGGGTTTCCCTCCCCGGTTCTATTTCGTACACCTTATTTTGCATTTGAATTTTATTGTATCGTAACATGGCAAACTGGTCGTTGGCACCTGCCTCTTTAAGGAAAGGCTGTAATTTCCTTCGTGTCTCCTGTATTTTCTCAGAAGTCTGGCGAGATTTTAATGTCCGTACCTTTCAGCTTGCTTGCTGATCTTAGTACTGCCAGTTTCTGGGCAAATTTTCTGAAAATGACCAACACTGGCCGTGGACGCTTGTCCTTGGACCCGAGCCATCTGACGTCTTCAATATCCACATCTTCCACGATGTCCAAGCAGTCTCTGATGACGGATTTGACCTTCATTTCCACATCTGAGAGCGAGGGTGTTGAGCCGTTCTCCACTTCGACATCAACGTTATAGAAGATGAGGTTGTTACGCTTCATTTCCTGTTCTAGTCTTCCAACCTTATTTGTCAGGACTGATATTGTCTTTCTAAGACTTGCATTTTCTGCAGAAAGCACTGCTAAGTCCTTTTCAACATGCTCCAATTTTTCTGTCAGTTTGAAAAAATGTTCTTCATTCTCGAGTCTCATTTCTTTAAGTTCGTTCATAACTTCCGAATTACAAATCTCACCGTCAAGTGTGGTTTGTTTACCCCTGGGTCCCGGATTACTTTCCACATCATTGCAGATAAGCAAAAGGATGCACGACAGAAATAAACACAGTCTGTGCCCCAGCTACAATGTCTTCAGCACGTGCAGCACATGCATCTTCATGGCGGCCTTTCAAATTGCTCTTCTCCTCATAAAATTCATAAATATGGCTTGAAAACAACCAATGTGTTGTCTGTCCATGTTCATATCGCATCCCATCTCAAAAAGGACACCGATTCCTCCAAACGACTGGATCCCGATTGGTCATTAGGACGAATGTGCCTTCACAGCAGCACTGTCAGGATTGCAGGATTATTTATCATTACTGCTCTGAGTTCTATAGTAACAGCTCAATTACATCCAAACAGAACACTCTTAATGGTGCATCAATAGAAGTTGGTAAGGATTCTGGAGTCCATGCTGATCCTCCCCAGCAGACCAAAAAAAAAAAAAAAAAACCATCAGCTGTCTCGCTGCTTTTGTGATCACACCCACATCATGTGACCAACTCAGATCCTAAGTGATGATTATTGGTGATGTAAAAGAGCACACAAGTGGAAAGTGTTTGACATTTTCAAATATTCTCCAAAGAAGAGATGGTGGTCATGTGACTTCAAACAAAACTTTTTATTTTTGTCACAAAGAAGGAAAACTTAATAATGATTTTAATTCATTGACCGATGTTACACTTTTAGATAGTGTGTGTGTGTGTGTGTGTGTGTGTGTGTGTGTGTGTGTGTGTGTGTGTGTGTGTGTGTGTGTGTGTGTGTGTGTGTGTGTGTGTGTGTGTGTGTGTGTGTGTTTGGGTGTTTGGGTGTTTGGGTGTTTGTGTGTGTGTGTGTGCGTGCGTGCGTGCGTGCGTGTGTGTGTGTGTGTGTGTGTGTGTGTTGGTGTTCATTTTTTAACTCGAAATATTTTCACGGGCACATCAGTTTCTCACTCAATGATGGACATGACATTAAAGATGATTGACAGTATTTAGTAGCTGGATGGTACAATTTTATCCTCAACACAATCGAGACAAAAGTGCGCAGCTATACACTGAGGACCTCACTCAATATTTCATGGGCCTTGCAGCTTCTGACGGAACTCTCTGGAAACTAAAAAGTTAGCACGAGGACTGTATTACATTAGAGCCGGATTATCTCTCAGAGGTGGAGTTCGCTTGGGATGAGAGAAAGTTTGGGTGGACTGAGTGTGACTCGGAGGTGGCAGCGGTCTTCTGATCCTCTGTGCTGTTTGGAAAACTGAATGAGTCAGAGTGCTAAAATAAAATCCTGCCACATCTTTACTGCATATTAAATCTCAGTGTTTGTGTTCACACTGTTTGACTGCACCCTGAAATAACCCCAATGATGATTTACAAACATCTCTAGAACAACAGCCACTGGATCATATCAGATCCCTCATTTGTTTTCTTTTACCTCCTCCTTTAAGCCTTCAATTATCTCTCAGGAGATGCTGGAATTGTCTTCTGTGCAGCCTTTTGTGAACTGAAGAGGGGGCTGTTCACTATGCACACCACCCCTTTAAGGATGGATGCCAAGCATTATTCTTATAATACGTTACATTTACATTTCCAGAATTTAGCAGAAGCTCTTCTCCAGAGCAACTTACAGAAGCTTTAAAGTCTGGATCAGAGAATTTATTCTTATACTGGATTCTTAGAACACAGACTCTTTATCCTGTCAGTCAAACTCAGTCAGTAGGTGTCCCGTGGGTTTTATGTGTGTGTGTGTGTGTGTGTGTGTGTGTGTGTGTGTGTGTGTGTGTGTGTGTGTGTGTGTGTGTGTGTGTGTGTGTGTGTGTGTGTACAAAGGATAGTGCTAAGTACTGCTGAAAAAGGTACATTTTTAGCCCTTATTTGAAAATACCCAGTGACTCAGCTGTCCGGATGTTCAGAGGAAGTTCATTCCACCACCTTGGAGCCAGAACAGAGAAGAGTTTAGATGCATTTTCCCCTTGTCCTATGGTAAAGGGAGGGATCAGCCTCACAGTACTCGAGGATCTGAGAGAATGCGGTACAATGCAGGGTGTGATAAGTTCTTTGAGAGAGGAGGATGCAGGTCCATTTTTGGGTTTGTAGGCAAGCATTAGTGTTTTAAATCAAATGCAAGCAGCTACAGGAAGCCAGTGGAAAGATCATTGTAGTGGTGTGCCGTGCATTCCGGATTATTTTCAGAGATCGAATAGCACTCAAAGGTAGACCTGCCAGGAGTGAGTTGCAGTAATCTAGTCTTGAGATGACAAGGGATTGAACAAGTATCTGAATAGCCTTACAGGAAGGAAATGGATGAATCCTCTGGAGGTAACACAGAAAAAAAAAACATGATCTAGAAAGATTATTGACATGAGAAGAGAAGGAAAGGCACTTATCTATGGTTCCTCCAAGGCTTTGTGCAAGTGCCTGAAGGAGAAATCACAGCATTGTCCAAGTAGATTGCAAGATCTTGATGTGGGGAGGAGTCAGTTGGAATGAACAGCAATTCAGTCTTGCTGGGATTACATTTCAGCTGGTGGGCTGCCATCCATGAGGAGATTCCTGCCAGCTATGCAAAGATCCAGATAGAAACATCAGTGTCTGAGGGAGGAAAAAGAGAACAAGTTGAATATCATCCGCATAGAAGTGGTATGAGAACCCATACGAGGATATAACATCACCAAGGAACTTTGTATAAAGAGAGAACAGAAGTGGACCAAGAACTAAGCCCTGTGGAACACCAGTGGAAAGTCTGCATAGAGAAGATGTGAATCCCCTCCATGTAACCACATATGAGTGACCTTCCAGGTCGGAAGCAAACTACTGCCATGCTACATCACAAATTCCTAGACTCCTAAGGGTGGACAAGAGAGGCTTCTTGTTGAACACGTCAAATGCTGCTGAAAGGTCGAGCAGGATGAGGACTGATGACATTTTGGCTGATCTTGCAGCATGTAGCTTTCTGTAACAGCCAAGAGTGCAGACTTTGTGGAATGTGTTGCTTTGAGGCCAGACTGATAAAGTCAAATAGGTCATTTTGCAAAAGATAGAAGTACATTTGGTTATCAACCATTCATTCAAGAATTTTAAAAAGAAAAGAAAACTGCTCTGTAGATGCTGATGTCCGATAGATCCAAAGAGAGTTTCTTTAAGATGGGTCGAACCCTGGCTGTTTTGAATGCTGTTGGTAACTGACCAGATGATATTGAGTTATTCAATTGAGTTATTGATGATAGTGACTGTATATGGAAGAAGGTCTAATAATAATAATAATAATAATAACTTATTATTACAATAATAAATTGTGTTGATGGCGAGGTACTGCTGGATGGGACATCAATGTGTGTCAACCAGGTGAAGTCATTTACAAAATCAGCTCAGAGTCACCATTTTGAGGCGCAACTTTCTGCAAAGCCCCTGCATCGTGTTTAAGAACAGAACAGTAATCCTACTGACTCCTTCGCCTGGATGAAGTCGGCTGGTCTCATACGTGAAACTGAGGGCTTTCTTTTTGCCGCTCAGGACCAATCCCTTCCTACACTCAATCGCCAATGTAATATTTTAAGGAAAAACATTAATCCCAAATGTAGATTGTGTAATGAATTTAGTGAGACGGTTAAACACCTTGTCAGTGGTTGTCCTGCTTTGGCACAAACTTCTCACTTAAAAAGACATGATAGCATGGCGCGCTCATTTTACTACCGTCTATGTCATGCTTCTGGTTTTGACTCATAGGTTCACCCATGATACAACCCTGATCATGTTCAGCACGTCATAGAAAATGATGATTTTAAGCTTCTGTGGAATCGGCCCATTTACAGCCTGAGAAAGATCGAAGCCAATAAGCCTGATCTTGTTCCGTTTGATAAAGCCAATTAAATTATTAATATTATTGAATTTTCTGTTCCTTTTGACAGCAATATGATTGGCAAGATTCAGGAGAAACATGCAAAATATGCAGACCTCGCCTATGAAATGTCTCGCTTGTATCCAAATTACACAGTTGTCCGACTCCCCATTATCCTCGGTGCCCTTGGTTTGGTGCCTCCTGACACAAATCAAGAGAATGCCCGGGTTTGGTCCCGGGAACACAGCTCTTCTGGCAGTCTGGGCAATGCAGAAGGCTACAGTGTTGGGGAGTCTCCATATTCTCCAGAAAGTTCTTGTTGGTGGGTTCTCCCAGTTCTTCTTAGCTAACCTCTTCTTTTATAAACACTCCTGCACTTCCTCATTCCACCACCAAGTTTCTCTATCTACTGTCCTTCCAGAGGACATGCCAAGTGTCAACCTGTCTCCATGATCACATTAGCTGTAGATGTCCAGTCATCTGGAAGCACTTCCTGACCACCAAAAACCTGTTTTAACTCCTCCTTGAAGACAACATGACACTCCTCCTTTTTCAGCTTCCACCACTTTGTCTTCTGCTCTGCCTTTGCCTTCTTCACCTTTCTTACCATCAGCATCATCTGCACACCACCATCCTATGCTGTTTGGCAACACTCTCACCCACTACTACTTTGCAGTCTGTCTTCCTTTCGGCTTTTTCCCTTTCACTCAGGAGTCGCCACAGCGAATCATCTGATTCGCACGTTTGATTTGGCAGAGGTTTTTACGTCGGATGCCCTTCCTGTCACAACCCTTTATAGCAAGGGACAGAAACATGCTGACGACTTTGCAGCTCCTCTTTATGAAAGTCAGCAATGGTTCTTTTACATGCCTCACACCATAGACAGTGAGAGACATGGCCCGCCTTTGATAACCCAGTTAGCTGCATTGGGGGGGACAGTGACAACCTTGTGGAGAGTGGGACTCGAACCCCCAACCTTTGGATCAGAGATCCAGCGCCCTATACCACTAGACCACCACTGCCCCTTCCACTACTACTTTGCAGTCACTGACTAAATTCAAATTACATCGTCTACACAAGATGTAGTCTACCTGTGTGCTCCTACCTCCGCTTTTATAAGTCACTCTATGCTCCTGTCTCTTCTGGAAGAAAGTATTCACCACAGCCATTTCCATCCTTTTTGCAAAATCTATCAACATCTGTCCTTCTGTGTTCCTGTCCTGGATACCAAACCTGCCTATCACTTCCTCGTCCCCTCTGTTGTCTGCACCAATGACCACTCTTTCACCTCTGAGGTTACTCTGCATCACTTCATCTAACTCACTCCAGAATCTCTCCTTCTCTTCCTGCTCACATCCTGCCTGTGGGGCATAAGCACTAACAACATTGAACATCACGCCTTCAATTTCTAACTTGAGACTCATCACTCTGTCTGACACTCTTTTCCCTTCTAGAACATTCCTGACAAACCCCTCCTTCAAGATGACTCCTACTCCATTTCTCTTCCCATCCACACCATGAAACAACAGCTTAAACCTGCTCCTAAGCTTCTAGCCTTGCTACCTTTCCACCTGGTCTCCTGAACGCACGCTTTGTCCACCTTCCTCCTCTGCATCATGTCTGCCACTCTCTATCTTTTCCTGTCATAGTTCTAACATTCAAAGTCCCTACTCTCAGTCCGAAACTCATGCTTTTCCTTTTCTCTCTCCGCCTACGGACACACCTTCCGCCTCTCCTTCTTTGACGTCTTCGACCAACAATAGTCAAATTTCTACCAGCACCCAGGTTAACAGCACTGATGGCGGTCGTTGTTAACCCGGGCCTGACCGATCCGGTATGGAATTTGTCTTTACGGTTTGCATTTTGTATTCTGGCAAAAGGTTTACGCTGGATGCCCTTCCTGACGCAACCCTCTGCATTTATCCGGACTTGGGACCGGCGTGAGGGCGGACACTTGTTTGTGCCCCCACTCACTGCTGCATTCTATCTATCTACGAATATAAATCAGATTATTTTATTAATAGACAAGTTCAGCTGAGATTGTTCCATATGTCACAAACTCCATGAAACAGGAACATCTTCAAACTGCCGACAATGTGTGGAGACATCAGTGTAGAAGAGAGGACAGGAAAGAGAAGGAGGGGGACAAGAAGCAAAGAAAGGAAGAGGAGTTGAGTCTTGTATGTTTTGTTGTTTTTTTTTGTTGTTTTTTTGTAATAAACAAAAGCACTAAAAGTTTATTGAATTATGAAAAACTCTTTTAACTTTCTTTCCATCATCATCATCATCATCATCATCATCATCATCATCTCCTCCTCTTCTCTTTATTATTATTATTATTATTATTGTTGTTGTTGTTGTTGTTGTTTGAGAGTATGACGTCTCCCTCAGAGCTCTCTAGCATGGAGAACGACCATCTCGCCTTAGTGATTAAAAATGCTAATGCATCGTAAAGATCGAATGTATCGCGATATCGCGTGCGAGCCGGTATATCGATCCCCTCGTGCTGTCAGCTCCGCGCTGCTTCACCGTACAGCGGCTGCGCGCGTGCATTCACCTGCCGGATCGCGGCGCACGCGCCAGCACCGGGTGGCCGGACGGATAAATGGATCTGTAGAACGACGTGAGATGACGGAGAGCGATAGGAAGTTGATGGGTTTATTTTTGTCCGCTCGCGCACGCAGGAAATACTGCACGGTTTTTTTTCTTTCTCTCTTTTCGCGCGAGCTGCTGGTGACCGTGTAGATGCTGGATTTCACCAAGAGCTCCCCAACCCCTGGCGATGCAGTCCACGCTTTGTGAAAGAGAGATTTCTTTTCTTATTTTCTTTCTGCACCGACTCTTGGAATGGATTTTTCCGGGAATGTGAAGTGTTGCGCGCGGAGGAAAACCAAAGCCGTTGTTCGCGGTTAACGCAGGAAAAGTGCTGGAGATGGAGATGGAGAATTAAGTCCCGACTTGACTGAGGATTTTCCAGTTTATATGCAGCAGACTGTTTAAATCATCCCATAACAGATCATATCACCGGGTGGGGGGAGATCAAAGCCGGAGAACACGGAGCGCACGGAAGAGTCTCCACGCGCAGGATTTACTCATTTCATTAACGGTTTCCATTTTGGTGGCTGGATTGGCAAAAAAAAGAAACATCTCATCTCCACATCTCATCCTCCGGACAGGAGTAGTTTGGAGTTATGTAAGCCGTACTTTCTAATCCTTTGGGAAACGCATTCAGTGGGCGGACGGTGAATTTTGGTGAAGGATTTTTTTCGGGAAAAAAGCAGCAGCATCGTCCCGTTTTAGTGCGCTGGAGCAAAGGACATTGGATGTCAGACAAGGTAAGCGCGAGCACGTTTCACCCTGAACCCGGTTTACAGGAACCATCCCACACGTAGGGCTGACGTGAACATTACACAAGTCCCCCAAAAGCAATCAGCAGAGCCATGCCTTCATATACAGTGTGTGTAGATATATATATATACGAAAGAAAAAGAAAGAGAGAGAGAGGGGAGAGAGAGGGGGAGAGAGAGGGGAGAGAGAGAGAGAGAGGGGAGAGAGAGAGGGGAGAGAGAGAGGGGAGAGAGAGAGAGAGAGAGAGAGAGAGAGAGGAGAGAGAGGGGAGAGAGAGAGAGAGGGAGAGAGAGAGAGAGAGAGAGAGAGAGAGAGGGGAGAGAGAGAGAGAGAGGGAGAGAGAGAGAGAGAGAGGGGAGAGAGAGAGAGGGAGAGAGAGAGAGAGAGAGAGAGAGAGAGAGAGAGAGAGAGAGAGGGAGAGAGGGAGAGAGAGAGAGAGAGAGAGAGAGAGAGAGAGAGAGAGAGACAGGGAGAGAGGGGGAGAGAGAGGAGAGAGAGAGAGAGAGAGAGAGAGAGAGAGTATGTACAAGACCTTCAGACGTGCGCTAGTTAAGGTGTGGCTGCACACCAAGTAGTGCTTAATTAAATAATTAATAAAATAAAATAAAAGTCATATCAAACTTAAATACGCATCTAGATTATTGCTCATGATTGTGAAGTTCGTGAGTGAGTTCTCGTGATCCACTGACACGTGAATTATTTCTGATTGTCCACGGAGATGCACACTGCAGGCCTGCGGAATCAAATCCACTCTAGAACCCGCACTACAGTCCACAGCAGATCATACATCAGAACCGCGCGTGTGTGTGTGTGTGTGTCAATAAGTTGACTTAATCAGTACCTGATTGTTACTTGTCTCAGCATTTTCCTCCACATGCAGTGGAGGAATATCCTCAGGAGTCCAGTCTCAGTTTCAGAACCGTGGACAGCGGGAATGAGGCTGAACAGAACTGAGATCAGAGACAAACGAACGCTTCCGTTATCTCAGGAGAACACCCAGGAGATCTGAAGATCAGTGACCGTTGAAATGAGAAATGAGCTGAGATCTGGAGAACAGAAACTCTGAGCCAAGATTCAATCTGGCATGTTCTCAGTGATTTCTCTCATAAATGTGATCATGTGCATCACAGAACACAACAAAAACAAGGATTCTCCCAGAAGGACAAAGAACCTGCGTGTTGTAGCTGTGATTGGCTGGGATGGGTCGCTGTTAGAAGAAGATCATCAGCAAATGTGCAAGACTTTATTTCATCTCGGCAATATCAGACGTAGGGGTTTGAGTATTCAAAAATTATTTTATTTGGAATTAGTGTGTGTTGAGATTTTGACTCTGAATGGCTCCAGGTTTTTCTAAAGCAGGTAGTGGGCGTGACTCTGACGAGCTGTTGCTGTGCACAGGTAAACGCTGGAGCATAGCACACACCTGGGCTCTTTGATCACTGGCAGGATTTGAGAGGAATATGAAGGAAGCACTTTATGTTTGGATTCTACATAAAACTTCCTTTCAGGTTCCTTCAGAGGGACAAATAAAAATATATAGTGAAAGGAACAGAGGGATATGAGAGAGCAGTTCACTTTAGTTGTGCACTATTGCAGGAAATGATTTTGATGCTCAAAAAATAAAAATTTAAGAGTTCCACTCAGGGCAGTGGTGGTCTAGTGGTATAAGGCGCCGGATCGCTGATCCAAAAGTTGGGGGTTCGAGTCCCACGCTCCACAAGGTTGTCACTGTCCCCCCAGTGCAGCTAACTGGGTTATCAAAGGCCGGCCATGTCTCTCACTGTCTATGGTGTGAGGCATGTAAAAGAACCATTGCTGACTTTCGACAAGAGTAGGCTGCAAAGCCGTCAGCGTGTTTCTGCCCTGCGATGGCCTGGCGAGCTGTCCAGGGTGTACTCTGCCATCGCCCTGAGTTGGCTGGGATGGGCACCAGCCTCCCCGCGACCCTAATTAGGATGAAGCGGTTACAGAAGATGAACTGAGTTCCAGTCAGGGTTCTACAGTTACATCAACCATCTGATTACCTTTCCAACACTTCATATACCTCTGTTAAGTGTTTTAAAGGGGGTTTACTCTGAACTCTTGACTACTGAGAAACACTTCTACATAGAACCATGAAGTGTTTGTGTCCAGACAAAAAAACAAAACAAAACAAAACCAAAGAAAACAAACAAACAAAAAAACCCCCAAGAACCTGTTCAGTTGCTGAATGGCTCTGGTGAGTGAGCAGAGGAACAATGTTTACAGTTTTATCTACATACGGATAATAAATGCTATAAACAGGTTCTTGTGCTCTTTGAAGATAATTTTTAATTAAGTTCAGTATTATTTGTAGTTTTACAGTTGAAATTGTCACAGAGCAGCTTTACACAATAAAACAGTAAAAGTGGGAGCTTACACAGTATAAAATAATTTAAATATCTCCCCCTGCACGTCCCTACACATCCCTAATGAGAGTCGTCGGCATGATGGTGGCAAGAAAAAACTCCCCCAGTAGAGGAGAGGAAGCAACCTTGAGAAGAACCAGGTCCAAATGGATGCCCACCCTCATTTGAGTTTTACAGTTCCCTCAGAAAACCTTAAGGGTTCTAGATAATTCCAAACATCAGGACGACCATGTGTACGTGTACACTGGACTCTACTCTTAGAAAAGTACAGTGATATGCAAAAGTTTTTACTTTTTTGCACCTTTGCCACACTTAACTTTTTCAGATCATCAAACAAATTGAAACATTACAAAGATAACCCAAATATTCAAAACATGCAGTTTTCCTGCTGTGATTTTATTTGTGAAGAGAAAAATCCTATCCAAACCTACTTGAACCTCTGTGAAAAAGTAATTGCCCCCCTGTTAATATATGAGGTAATTGTGATTAATCCTATTATTGGGTAAAACTGAGTTTGATTACATGGCCACATCCAGGCCTGTTTGCTGCCAGACATTTCCAATCAGGAGATCCCTAACATAAAACCTGTCTGACAAGGTGAGGTAGGCCATACTGAACACACATCATCATGCCGCGATCCAGTGAGCTTCAAGAGCAAACAAGAAAGAGGATTATAGCGATGTTTCGGTCTGGGAAAGGATACAAAGTCATTGGGAAATCTTTGGGACTCCAGTGGACCACCATCAGAGCCATTATCCATAAATGAAGAAGGCATGGCACAGTGGTGACACTTCCCAGGAGTGATCGACCTACCAAAATTACTCCAAGAGCACGGCGCAGCCTAACCGGAGAAGTCACAAAGGATCCAAAAACCACTTCTAACAACTATAAGCCACACGTCAGTGTTCATGACTTCACCATCAGAAAGACACGAGGCAAAAATGGCACCCATGGAAGAGTTTCGAGGCAAAAGCCACTGTTGACAAAAAAAAAAAAAAAACAATACCAAAGTACGACTCACTTTTGCAAAGAACCATGCTGATCATCCCCAAAGCTTTTGGGAAAATGTCCTCTGGACTGATGAAACTAAAGTTGAACTTTTTGGGAGAAATGAATCCCGTTACATCTAGCGCAGAAGGAACACTGCATTTGATAAAAAGAACATTGTGCCAACAGTGAAACATGGTGGTGGAAGTGTGATGATCTAGGCCTGTTTTGCTGCTTCAGGACCTGGGCGACTTGTCACGATTGATGGAACCATGAATTCTGCTCGCTGTCAAGAAATCCTGGTGAAGAATGTTCATCCATCAGTTCAAGACCTCAAGCTAAAGCACACCTGGGTTCTGCAGCAAGACAATGATCTGAAGCACACCATCAAGTCCACTTCTGAATGGTTATAAAAGAATAAAGTGAGGGTTTTGGAGTGACCTAGTCAAAGTCCCAACCTGAACCCTATTGAGATGCTGTGGCATGACCTTCAAAAGGCCGTTCATGCCCGAAAACCATCTAATCTGGTTGATCTTAAACAATTCTGCAGAGAAGAGTGGGCCAAAATCCCATCACAGCCATGTGAAAGACTCATCGTCTCTTATCACAAACGCTTGACTGCAGTTATTGCTGCAAAAGGTGGTTCGACTGCTATTAGGTTTCTGGGGGCAATTACTTATTCACACAGGCCCTTGTAGGTTCAGATATATTTTTTTCCCCTTAATAAATACAACTGGTTATGAAAACGGCATTATGTGTTTATTTGTGTTTTATCTTTGTATAATATTTAGGTTTGCTTGATCTGAAATAGATGACAGTGACAAACATGCAAAACATTTCAGAAATTGGTCAGGGGCAAAAACGTTTTTTTTTTTTTTTTTTACTTTTTTTTTTGGTCAGTTAGTGGTCCTTGCATGGGTTTTAGTTATAGCCACACTATTAAGCCAAATGGCTCTGTGTTTATTTGCGAGATGTTACGTTCTTATCTGGGGTGATCTCCATCATCCTGTTTTTATACAACTGTAGATTAAGAACTTGGCTCAAATACCCAACACTGGTACAGGGCATTGAATCCCAGACCTTCAAGTCAGTAATCCAGAGCATTAAGGACTGAGCCACTCATGGGCCAGTTTCAAAACCCTCTGCATTATGGTCCTTCACAGACCATTTCAGGGAGTATCCCAGTAGCCCAGCATTTAGATCATTACAATCAGACCAAATGGTTCTCACTCTCTGAATCCTTGGGAGATTTTTTAAACCTTTTCTCATCACATTCTTCTAAAAAATTCTAAAGGTTCTAAAGTCAGTTTATTTTTTAGAGCTCTAGGTGATGAGCAGATGATCCGGGTCACTTGCAGTACTTTCCAAGGGCGTAGGCTGGTGGGGGGTGCACAGGGTGCACAGGGTGCACTCCCCCAGCAGGAGTTGAGTTCCGCTGGACAAGAAATTATGAGTATTCACAATCTTATGAATAAACTTGATTAATTGATTAACTGTTTGGGTTTTTATACCCGAGCCTAGCGGCTCATCAGGCCGGTGCCTATCCCCGGTTTCTGTAGTGTGAAGCAATCAGGAGTTGAACTCCTCCTGGATGGGACGCTAGTCCATCGCAGGTTACCTTCCCAGTATATTTTTACTGGTACCCATTTATACTGCTGGGTGAACAGAGGCACACATGTGGTTAAGACCTTGCCCAGGGGTCTTAGCACAGTGAGGGTCTCAGTGGGATTTGAACTCACAACCTCCCGATCATGAGGCCAACACTCTAACCACTACACCACCGGCTCCACTTCATGAAATAATAAACTTAATAATAATAAATAAATAATAAATTAATTAATATACTAAATGACTGTTTTTGAAGAGAAAGTTGGAGATAAGTTTCGCATGACTAGAGTCAGGAAGTAAACCAGAAGTTAACGTGTAACGGGCACTGCGCATGTGCAAGCCTGAGTTGACCAATCAACAATCAACGACAAGTATGTACCTACTTTTGCCTACCTCACATAATATCAGTAAGCAATAATAGCTGAACACTGTCAGTCAAACAAAGTGCGAGTGTGAGAATAAAGCACAGTTTGTTAGTCCCGCCTCCGGCTCCTGCACGTGTGTCGGAACAAACACTGACGCACAGAGAATGAACGGCTAAAATAATCATAATCCATCCAGCCTGGATCTGCAGCCTCATGCTCAGTACTTTTATACAATTAATAGTATGTCTTTGTGCTGTAAATATCTATTAATATTTGTACCTTGGAATAGATAAATAACTTTAGCTCAATTTGTAAATGTATTGAGCACATGTACTTGCAGATGTAGTTTGAAATATATTTGAGAATGTTTTTGGTTGAACTATATTTGATTGGTCTTCTGAGAGTGATAGATGAATCGGCTTCTGCTGAAAAACTGTGCGTGTTGTTGGCGTGAGATTCCATGTTGTTTATATCATATGCTGTGACATGCATGCACTATATTTCATGTGGTACTTTGTATCAACCCGGTGACGTCACGGTAACTTTGTGTAGGCGGGAACTTAGCGATGGCGGCTTTCGGGTCGATAACTTATACGACAAGCACATCAAACAAAAGCGCTGTGAGTGCAATGGTTTATTTATGATATCAAATTTAAGCCACAATCGCTTCAATAAACTATACTTAAGCTCCCGACAACTTATTTAGTTGGCGTTTCATTTCCCCTTTAAGGCTGAGGCTCCGGTCAACCAAGATGTGCACCCCCCACGGTCAGACCACCCCATGCCCTTGCTTTCATTTAAACCTCAAATGAAATGCAGACTGACGAGGAATTCATCATCTCTGTTACCTCCCAGCTCTCACAAATATCTCAAGGATTAAAGAAAGTGTTGAAAGAAACTCGTCTTTCTCCTCCAAGATGCTTTCTAAACGCAGAGCGATTTCATGCGTGCCACCATCACTGAAACCCCGCCCACTAAGGGTAATTAGATATTGGTTATTAAAAATGGATGTTTATAGATACCCTAAGCAAAGTTATATTTTTTTAAATCACAAGATGAAAATGGTGAGGTTAACTGGAATAAGTCTTGGGGAGATGTGAGTGATGTTAGTGAAGCTATATGTAAAAATTGTGACTCTGATGATATTGAAAATGAATTCCTTGTACTGTTTGTATGTGACAAATATTCTTGCCATTACCATTGTTACCTGTGAGAGATAAACATATACTATCCAATCTGTTAAACTCTAAAAAATATTGATGTCTTACGATGCATTGCAACCGATCTTAAACATGTATTTAAAGATCTGTAACAAAACTGTAACCACGCCCATTCACTCATATGTAAACTCTAATTGTACAATAGGCCTGGAGGCCACAAAATACTGAATAAACGAATCTGAATCTGAAAGTGTTGAAAACAGAGACACACCTCTAACATTCCTCTCCACAGCAGTATATCACTATAGCGTCACGTCTGTACGTTCAATGGGACACCGTGGAGAGGAACATAACATAATAAAAGTGCATGCGAATCATTTGAAACATTTTCTTTAACCCCTCTGAGACGTTTGTGAGAGCTGTGAGGTAATGGAGATGATCAATTCCTCTAACCAGTAACCAATCAGCTCTGTGCTCAGCACAAACCACGACCTGTTTGCTTTAACTAGCTTTAAGATTAAAACCCAGTTGAATGTGCTATTATCGACTCGGAACCGATCATCTCGAAGCATTTAAAGATGATCAATACCACCAGAGTGCACAAGATCGGAACACATCCACACGGGATGAGGATTACAGAATGCACTCACTTTCCAATTCGCCACAGAGTAATGAGCAATGAATTAGGACCTATCAAATAGCGCACCTTCAGGTTCTTCCGAATGTCAGTGGAACCACATGTTCCACAGCTGAGAGAGCGTGTTGGTCCACTTTATTTTAACTTTTGGAAATGTATTAAAGGGGTCCATATAGAACCGTCAGAGGTTCCCTCAGAAAGACCGGTCACAAAGCTGTATTTACAGCTTCTACATAGAACCTTTAAGTGTTCCACACAAGGGCAAGTCTCTCAGTGAACACTTTGGAGATGCCACAAACACGTGTACAGGTTTACAATGAAATCACTCATGAACAAGAGCTGGTTACTCCTAGAGTGTTCTGAGCAGAGCCTGACAGTGTGGTATTAAGTACCGTAGGTAATACTCCCACATGGGCGGGTCTAGGGGTGGAGTTACCACTGATACTGTGTTATAAGCCGAGTGCGACTGGTTGTGTGATTTTTGACGTGTTATAAGGGTGCCTCATGGAGTGCGTGTGTGTGTGTGTGGGTGTGTGTGTGTGTGTGTGTGTATGTGTGTGTGTGTGTGTGTGTGTGTGTGTGTGTGTGTGTGTGAGAGAGAGAGAGAGAAGTTTCTGAGGGTCTGCAGCAGAGCACGTATCCTGAATAATGTATGAGTGAGCTTCGAGTCATGTGAGTGAGTCATGAGGTCATGAACGGAGAAGAGTGGAAAAAAGCAAAACTGTATAAATGTTCTCGACATCACACACCCTGCCCTTTAGAACACACACACACACACACACACACACACACACACACACTGCAGGGTCTGTGAGTTTAACCAATGATGTTTTATGTTTTGATAAAGTTCTCAAGCAAAATGACTCATAAATCTTGGTGAGTCATTACTCTCTCTCTCTCTCTCTCTCTCTCTCTCTCTCTCTCTCTGTCGCTCTCTCTCTCTCTCTCTCTCTCTCTCTCTCTCTCTCTCTCTCTCTCTCTCTCTGTCGCTCTCTCTCTCTCTCTCTCTCTCTGTGAGTGAGTGTGTCTAAGCAGAGTATCTTTTTATTTTACATTATTATGTTTTTCATGTATTTTTGGACAGCAAATGTTGAAAGCTTTCTGCTTGGTGACGTCTTGTCCAGGAGCAAGAAGCTGATTGGATGGCTTTGTGTGGAACTGTGATGGTGGAAGATGGGATCTTTATTATATTTTAGAGCCTTGGATCCAAAATGTTTCACTTGTAATGAGCAAAAATCCATTTGGTGACCATTTCTAAAGAGATCTGTGAGGGACACAGAAAGATCTACATCACATCACATGAAGTGAGGCTCTCCTGCGAGTATTTATTGGTACCCCAGACAGGAAAATGAAACATGATCTTAAAGCATGTGATAAACATTCAGGGACATTCTTAAATAAACTGCTGCAGGGTTCAGAACAAAGAGAGTGACAGAAGGAGAAAGAAAGGGAGCAAAAGATAGGGAGGGAGTGAGAGAGACATAAATGCAGCCGTAAGGGGGGGGCACAAACCAGTGTCTCTCCCTCACGCCGGTCCCAAGCCCGGATAAATGCAGAGGGTTGCGTCAGGAAGGGCATCCGGCGTAAAACAAATGCCAAATAAACTATGCGAATCACAATAAAGAATGACATACCGGATCGGTCGAGGCCCGGGTTAACAACGACCGCCATCAGTGCCGTCAACCAACAGGGTGCTGATGGAAATTGGACTACTGTTGGTCGAAGACGTCGAAGAAGGAGAGGCGGGAGGCGTGTCCGTTGCCAGAGAGAGAAGAGGAAAGGCATGAGTCTAGGACTGAAAGTAGGGACTTTGAATATTGGAACTATGACAGGAAAAGGTAGAGAGCTGGCTGACATGATGCAGAGGAGGAAGGTGGACATACTGTGTGTTCAGGAGACCAGGTGGAAAGGTCGCAAGGCTAGAAGCATAGGAGCAGGGTTTAAGCTGTTTTATCACGGTGTGGATGGGAAGAGAAATGGAGTCGGAGTCATCTTGAAGGAGGAGTTTGCCAGGAATGTTCTAGAAGTGAAAAGAGTGTCAGACAGAGTGATGAGTCTCAAGTTAGAAATTAAAGGTGTGATGGTCAATGTTGTTAGTGCTTATGCCCCACAGACAGGATGTGAGCGAGAAGAGAAGGAGAGATTCTGGAGGGAGTTAGATGAAGTGATGCAGAGTACCCCAGAGGTGAAAGAGTGGTCATTGGGGCAGACTTCAATGGACATGTTGGTGCAGGAAACAGAGGGGACGAGGAAGTGATGGGTAGGTTTGGTATCCAGGACAGGAACGCATGAAGGACAGATGTTGGTAGATTTTGCAAAAGGATGGAAATGGCTGTGGTGAATACTTTCTTCCAGAAGAGAGAGGAGCATAGGGTGACTTATAAAAGTGGAGGTAGGAGCACACAGGTAGACTACATCTTGTGCAGGCGATGTAATTTAAAGGAAGTCAGTGACTGCAAAGTAGTAGCGGGTGAGAGTGTTGCCAAACAGCATAGGATGGTGGTGTGCAGGATGATGCTGATGGTGAGGAAGGTGAAGAAGGCAAAGGCAGAGCAGAAGACAAAGTGGTGGAAGTTGAAAAGGAAGAGTGTCGGGTTGTCTTCAAGGAGGAGTTGAAACAGGCTTTGGGTGGTCAGGAAGTGCTTCCAGATGACTGGACAACTACAGCGAATGTGATCAGGGAGACAGGTAGGAGAATATTTGGTGTGTCATCTGGAAGGAAAGTAGATAAGGAGACTTGGTGGTGGAATGAGGAAGTGCAGGAGTGTGTACAAAGGAAGAGATTAGCTAAGAAGAAGTGGGACATTGACAAAACCGAAGAGAGTAAACAGGAGTACAGGGAGACACAGCGTAAGGCAAAGGTAGCCGTGTCAAAGGCCAAACAGAGTGCGTTTGATGACTTGTATGCTCGGCTGGAAAGTAAGGAGGGAGAAAATGATTTATACAGGTTGGCACAGCAGAGAAATAGAGATGGGAAGGACGTGCAGCAAGTTAGATTGATAAAAGACAGAGAGGGAAATGTATTGACTGATGACAGAAGTGTGCTGGGAAGATGGAAAGAGTACTTTGAAGAGCTGATGAATGAGGAAAATGAGAGAGAAAAAAGAGTAGAAGAGGTGACTGTTGAGGACCAGGAAGTAGCAAAGATTAGTAAGGGTGAAGTGAGGAGGGCATTGAAGAGGATGAAGAATGGAAAGGCAGTTGGTCCTGATGACATACCGGTGGAGGTATGGAAGTGTCTAGGAGAGGTAGCAGTAGATTTTCTGACAAGAACATTTAACAAGGTCTTAGAGAGGGAGAGGATGCCAGAGGAATGGAGGAGAAGTGTGCTGGTGCCCATTTTTAAGAACAAGGGAGACGTGCAGAGTTGTGGCAACTACAGAGGGATAAAGTTGATGAGCCATACGATGAAGTTATGGGAAAGAATAGTGGAAGCTAGACTAAGGGCAGAAGTCAGCATTTGTGAACAACAGTTTGGTTTCATGCCCAGAAAGAGCACCACAGATGCAGTGTTTGCCTTGAGGATGTTAATGGAGAAGTACAGAGAAGGTCAGACGGAGCTGCATTGTGCCTTTGTGGATCTGGAGAAAGCATATGACAGGGTGCCGAGAGAAGAACTGTGGTATTGCATGAGGAAGTCTGGAGTGGCAGAGAAGTATGTTAGAGTGGTGCAGGACATGTATGAGAGATGTAAGACAGTGGTGAGGTGTGCTGTCGGTGTGACAGAAGAGTTCAAGGTGGAGGTGGGACTGCATCAAGGGTCAGCTCTCAGCCCCTTCTTGTTCGCTATGGTGATGGACAGGCTGACAGACGAGGTTAGACAAGATTCCCCATGGACTATGATGTTTGCAGATGACATTGTAATCTGTAGTGAGAGCAGAGAACAAGTGCAGGAAAATCTAGAGAGGTGGAGGTATGCCCTGGAAAGGAGGGGAATGAAGATTAGCCTCAGTAAGACAGAGTACATGTGCATGAATGCCAAGGACCAAAGAGGAACGGTGAGATTACAGGGAGCAGAGATAAGAAAGGTGGAGGATTTTAAGTACTTAGGCTCAACAGTCCAGAGCAATGGAGAGTGTGGAAAAGAGGTCAAGAAGCGTGTGCAGGCAGGTTGGAATGGTTGGAGAAAAGTGTCCGGTGTGATGTGTGATAGGAGGGTATCGGCAAAAATGAAAGGAAAAGTGTACAAAACGGTGTTGAGGCCAACGATGCTGTATGGGTTAGAAACAGTGGCCCTGGGGAAAAGACAGGAGGCAGAGTTGGAGGTAGCAGAGATGAAAATGTTGAGGTTCTCTTTGGGAGTAACGAGGATGGATAGGATTAGGAATGAGTACGTCAGAGGGACAGCACATGTAAGACGTTTTGGAGACAAAGTCAGAGAGGCTAGATTGAGATGGTTTGGACATGTACAGAGGAGGGATAGTGAGTATATTGGTAATAGGATGCTGAGGCTGGAACTACCAGGCAAAAGGCCTAGAGGAAGACCAAAGAGACGATTCATGGATGTGGTAAAGGAGGACATGAAGGTCGTTGGTGTAAGAGAAGAAGATGCAAAGGATAGGGTGAGATGGAGGCAGATGATTCGCTGTGGCGACCCCTGAAGGGAAAAGCCGAAAGGAAAAGAAGAAGAAGAAGAAAGGAGTGAGAGAGACATAGAGGTCATAGTGGTGAAGAGAAGAAGAGAGGAAGACAGAGTGAAAGAGATAGAGAGGGTGTGAGGGAGAGAGAGAGGGTGGGAGGGAGAGATGGAGAGAGGATGGGAGGAAACTTAGATAGATAGTCTGAGGAAGTGGAGACAGATAGAAAGGGAGGTAGAGAGAGAGAGAGAGAGAGAGAGAGAGAGAGAGAGAGAGAGAGAGAGATAGGGAGGGAGGGAGGAAGAGATGGAGAGAGGGAGAGATTAGTCAGTGTGTAAATCTGTGTGTGATTCTGCGGTGTGTAAGCTGAGTACAGCGGAACCCGTTGAGAGTCGCTAATGAGGCGCATTAAACTCGAGAGGAATCTCAGAGCTGTCGGGTTTCACCTCCATCAGAACCGAAATTCTCCCGAGGGGTGAAGTTCCCCATAACTACAGTAACCAATCCCATGGCTTCTCTCTCTCTCTCTCTCTCTCTCTCTCTCTCTCTCTCTCTCTCTCTCTCTCTCTTTCTCTCTCTCTCTCTCTCTCTCTCTCTCTCTCTCTCTCTGACACACACACACGCACACACACACACACACACACCATCTCTCTCGCTCTCTCTCTCTCTCATTCTCTCTCTCTCTCTCTGTCTCTCCCCCTCTGTCACACACACACACACACACACACACACACACACACACACACACACACACACACACACACACACAAACACACAGTTCAGATTTGGAGTTGGGTTGGAGGGTTCTATGTAGAACTTGTTATTGTATTGGATGGAAGCTTGTGTATGTGTGAGCTTTAATTTTATTTTTTATATTCAGAGTCGTGAGAGAGAACTTGCTTAAGGCTCTTTATTTCCCAAAGAGATTCCAGCAGGAACCCTTTCTGGTAGAAATGGCTGAGTGATGGGGTTCTCGTAGAAACATTTAAGCGGTGATCTGAAAACACAAGCATGCTGTGCACACAGCAGTTCTTTAAGAGATAAGATAAGATAAGATACAGCTTTATTAATCTCACAATGGAGAAATTCACTGTTACAGGCTCTTGAGGTACTATCAGTAGGGGGTGCAAAAATAGATACAAGTACGAACATACACACATACATATATAAGTAAATAAATAAATAGATACATAAATAGTATAAATTACTAAACAATAAAAGAAAAGAATGGGGCAACTTTATAGATTGGCCTATATTAAAGTGTAATGTATCTGAGTGCAGAGTAGATGGGTTGATATGGTTGACAGTCAGTGGGGTAGATGTGGTTGATTAAAGTGCTTGGGGGGTTTTTATTGCACATAACCGGTATTTTCACAGACAGTTACAAAGTGGCGTTGTACAGTCTGATAGCGGTGGGAATGAGCGACCTGCGGTAGGCGCTCCTTCCCTGCACTGAGGATGCCTCAGTCGTCCACTGAAGGAGCTGCTTGGCTCCTCGACAGTCTGGTGCAGTGGGTGAGAGCTGTTGAACAGGATGGATGTGAGCTTTGCTACCATCCTCCTCTCACTCACCTCCTCCACAGAGTCCAGTGGGCGCCGAGGACAGAGCTGGCCCTCCTGACCAGCTTGTTCAGTCTCTTTCTGTCCCGCTCTGTGCTGCCCGGGGCCCAGCAGATGGCAGCGTGAGAGGATTGCAGGAAGGCTACCACAGAGTCATAAAATGTCCTGAGCAGAGGTCTGCATATGCCGAAGGACCGAGTCTCCTCAGAAGGTGGAGGCGACTCTGGCCCTTCTTGTACAGGCGTTGGTGTTGTGGGACAGTCAGTTTATTGTTAAGGTGAACACCCAGGTACTTGAAACTGTCCACTGTCTCAATGTCCTGTCCCTGGATGTTCACTAGTAAATGTGTGTGTGTGTGTTTGAGTGTTTCTCCTGAAGTCGACCACCATCTCCTTCGTCTTCCTAGTGTTCAAGCACAGGTGGTTGCGCTCACACCAGTCCACGAAGTCGGCGATGACCGACCCGGTACTCCAGCTCGTTCCCCTCTGACACACGGCCTGATGGCGGAGTCGTCGAAACTTCTGGAGGTGGCAGCTGTTTGTGTTATATATGAAGTCAGGTATAGATGTTAAAAGGAAGGGTGAGAGGACGGTGCCCTACGGTGCCCCGTGCTACAGACTACCACCTTTGACTTACAGCGCGCAGCCAGGTACTGTGGGCGGTTAGTAAGGTAGTCAATAATCCAGGCAGCAAGATGCCCGTCCACTCCCACGTCCTCCAGCTTCCCCGCATGAGCAGCGCTGGCCTGATGGTGTTGAAGGCGCTGGAGAAGTCAAGAACATGACCCTCACTGGCGCTGCGGCGTCTCAGGTGGGTGAGTGCCGCTGCAGAAGGTAGATAGCGGCATCTTCTCCGATGTTGGGCCTGTAGGCAAACTGCAGCGGAGTCTAGGGTGGGAGCTCACCATAGGCGGAGGTGTTCAAGGAGAACCTTTCCATGATCTTAATGAGGTGGGAGGTCAGGCGACAGGTCTGTAGTGGGCTGGTTCCTTCGCTTGTGCTGTTTTGGGAACCGGAACCACACAGGAGGTCTTCAGAGGACTGGAACCTTCTCAGGCTGAGGCTCAGGTTGTACAGGTAGCATAGTACCACACAGGCTGGTCTGCGCAGGGTCCTCAGCAGCCTGGGACTGATGCCATCAGGTCCTTCAGATTTCCTCTGATTTAGTCGCCTCAGCTGTCTCCTCACCTGGTCTGATGTGAGGGAGAGGGGGCTGGGGTGGGCTGCAGAGGAGAGGATGTGTCTGTCGGGCTGTAGCAGTCAAGTGAAGTTGGCCTGGGGAGGGGAGGTGTCAGCTGGTCTGGAGGCGTGTGAAGAGGGAGGAGCGAGGAGGGGTGCAGAGGGGAGGGGAGAATCAAACCTGTTGAAGTAGCAGTTTAATTCATCCGCCCAGCGCTGTCACCATCAGCTGTCCCTCTGACACCTGCCCAAATCCAGACATGGTCTTTAGTCCTCTCCAGGCGTCCGCACGTTGTTCTGAGCCAGCTTCTCCTCCATCTTCTTCCCATAGTCCTTCTTTGCCCTCCTGATCCTCCACTGGAGCTCACGCTGGACCTTCTTCTGCTCCTCTCTGTCCCGAGATGAAAGCCCTCTTTTTCTGGTTCAGGAGGACTTTGAGCTCAGGGGTGACCCATGGGTGGTTGTTGGAGAAGCACCGTACTCTCGTGTTGGCACGCAGTGCTGTCACGCTGAAGTTCATGTAGTCGGTGATACAGTGTGTGAGGCTGTCGATGTCATCACCAAAGGAGTTACAGAGCATGCTCCAGTCTGTGGTCTGAAACAGTCCCTAAGCCTCTCGTTGGTCTCCTCGGTCCACACTTTCACAGACCTCTTCTGTGCAGGTTCCTTCGCACCCTGGGTGTGTATTGAAACAGGTAGACCAGGTTGTGGTCTGGCGTCCCAGTGGGGAGGGGAGGAGCTGTAAGCGTCCTTCACATTTGCATACAGTAAGTCAGTGTTTTATTGTCTCTTGTGGCGCCACTTCACGTATTGCGTGAGCGTCGGAAGAAGGCGGAGAAGAGGGCGTGGTTAAAGTCCCGCTGATCAGAATCATGGCGGGGGGTGGCGGAGTCTGTGTCTGATTAGCAGCTGTGTAGGCGCTCACGCGACGCCGCATCAGCCGGCGGAATGTACCGCATAAAAACACAATCACGTGTGAAAACTCCTCGGTAGATAATATGGCAGCGCGCTTATCGTGAGCAGCTCCACGTCCAGCGTGCATAGCTGCTCCTTCACGTCTGCGTTTGCGGGTGGCACCATCGTTCATTCACATAGGGCCGCCACGCCCCTCCTTTCTTCTTACCGCTCTCCGTTACACTCCGATCTGCAGCGCGTGTAAATCCGTTAGAGAAACCACAGAGTCGGTGTGAGTTCATTCAGCCACGTCTCTGAGAAACACATGAGGCTGCAGTCCCGGTACTGCCTCTGCTGCCGGGTCAGCGCCGCCAGCTCCTCCGTCTTGTTGGCGATCGCGGACATTTCCCATGATGACAGAGGAACACATGTCCTCCGCGTCTTCGTCCCCTCTGCAGCCTCTCCTTTTCCTCCGTATTTCCAAAGGAACAACGGGCTTTCAGCGTGAAGGAGGCGGGGCGCGCAGGCCGAGGAGGTCTCACGTGTGTAAGACCTGCGTTGCTCAGAGCCGTCGGTGAATGAGTTTCCTGGCCTTGATCAAAAGTGAAAATAAAAGTGCACAGAAGAACAAAGCATCATGAAAGTATGTTTTCCAGATGCAGGATTGAAGAAAGAAAAAGAAAAATTGAAAAAAGAAAAAGAAACACGCCTATATACAATAGAAAAGAGAAAAAAAAAGAAAAATAAACTGAAGAGCTCCTGTAACTGGCTGCAGGTCACCCGGCGCCATCTTGGAAAAAAAAAAAAAAAAAAAAAAAATAGTCTATCAATCTAAAAATACTTTTTTATAAGTATGCTGATCTATTTTTTTTAATGGATCCCAAAATCCTTCACAAGTTAACCATACAGATTGTCCAGAGTTCTGTGGTGTTGTGATTTTTTTTTCACGGCCTGCCGTGAAAGGTTAGATTCCTGTCTGCATTCTAATGAGTTTAAAAGCCAAACGAAAAAACTATACATCTTTGTGTGTGTGTGTGTGTGTGTGTGTGTGTGTGTGTGTGTGTGTGTGCGCGTGTGTGTGTGTGTGTGTGTGTGTGTGCGCGCGCGCGAGCACGCGTGTAAGTGAATGTGAGTGTGTGCTGATTGATTGATTGATTGATTGATTGATTGGTTGATTGATTGATTGATTGATTGATTGATTGATTGGTTTTATTCATTCAAGAAAAAGATTGGGCACAAGTTATCCCACTCAATAAAAAAAGGGCTTCCTCTCCACATAATTACATAACCCATCATACAACAAATATACATCAAGAGACAGACAAGGGTTAGAAAATGTACAAAAAGAAAAATAAAGGATGAAAGAAAAAAAGAAGAAAACATTAAAGGAAGCATTTAGTGTGGTTAATATAAAAATGTTCAGGGTTGAAAACATCTTGATTTTCATAAGTGGAGAGCCCTGCACTGCCATGTAAGATCGGATTAATATCAATTTGTTTTGTTTTTAAAAAAACGTTACCTAAAACTTTGAGCAGTTTTACTCTGAAAATTATACACGATGGACATTCTAGAAAATAATGAAAAACATTCTCACATTTGTGGCCACAATAGCAACTTGCATCACTTTTTACATTTATTCTAAATAAATCATAATTGAGTGAACTTGTCATGTATCTTCATCTTGTGTGTAGAACATTTAACTGCCTTGCTCCATATAAAAAGTATACTGGTACACATTTCACTTTAACATACATGTTTTTTACTTAAATGAGGCCACAGAATCACAACTTGAAATATTTAATGGAATGTTCCACAGTTTAATTGATGATGGAGTAAACGATGATGCTGAGTACCTCAATCTTGTACTGAAATCATCCGAATCATACTGAAGCCGACTGAAATCATCGGAGTTTCTCGAAACATAATGTGTTCTGTTGGCTGCTACAGGTGGAAGTACATTCCGGAGAAAATCTGGAGTTAAGCCTTTCTGTATTTTATAAAATAATATTAGTTTATATCGTCTCCTTCTCTCAGAAAGTAAATCCCTACCTGTTTCATAGTATAACGAACTAGAAGAGGTGTATCTCGGAAGACCTGTGACCTTCTCTCTCTCTCTCTCTCTCTCTCTCTCTCTCTCTCTCTCTCTCTCTCTCTCTCTTTCCTAAATGCTTCATCCTCCTGTTCAGGGAATAGGGGCACGAAGCCTATCTCAGCCTGCACTGGTGAAAGATGTTCATTCAGTCATCATTTCACCTCTTTACATCTCCAAACATTTGTGGAAACAAAACCTGCAGGTCACGCCTGCCCTTCTGAATATCGCGATGAAGTGAGGAATGGATTGAGGTTCATGTGGAAGTGAAACAAATCCTTGTTTCACCATTGCAGTGTTGAAATAACTGTGGTGGAGTGGTAGTGCTTACTCTCGGATGTGTTTCAGTTCTTCTTCATGGTTCTGGTGTTACTGAAAAACTCCATCACACGTTTAGAGGTGGAAACTCGCCTCGGGTGATTTAACTAATCCGAACCCTGCATTTAAGCGTCTATGGAACCAGAACTTGTTTCACATGAATATGGATGTAACCTTTGAACTTACACTGATAAGCGTGAATATGGATTAACACAAGAGAGAAATTGTGGTTTGCATTCTGATTCTGACATCAGCACAGATGAACCTTTTCTCCACCCTCCGTGCCCTTATGGTCCCTTGTGATTCTTGTAAAACCTCCATGTCACTCCTGCTGCACGTTTTGTGACAGTGTGCCAGAGTAACCGTGATGAGTAACCATTCCAACTGGATCCGCCTCCTCAGCTAAAAGTATGAAATATCCATCATGGTCGCCAGCTCTTTGACTTGGATGTCTTTGTCTGTATATCCAGAATGATCTGAGGTGATGATTGAGGATAATAATTTCCTAACAGCAGGTATGTGAGATCAACTGATTATGTCCAACACTACCGACCCTGTGCAGCAAAATAACAAACTGATCATGATTGTTTGGTGCAGGGTATAATTTGAGCAACGACTCATCGTGATCATGGTGTGACTCCGGAGTTTTGTTTAATGGTGCACTGCTCTAAAGTAGATAGAAGTATTGTATTGTACAAGTATTTGAGTATTGATGTTTCTCAGTGTCAGTGTTTCTGAGAGTCTTTGTTTCTGACTGTATGTGCTTAGTGTTGGTGTTTCTGAGTGTCGGTGTTTCTGAAAGACTTTGTTTTTGAGTATCAGTGTTTCTGTATATCAGTCTTTCTGAGTGTCAGTGTTTCAGTGTCGGTGTTTGAATGTCAGTGTTTGAGTATCGGTGTTTCTGAGTGTCGGTGTTCCTGAGTATCGATGTGTCTGTGTTTCTCAGGGTTTGGGTTTCTGAGTGTTTGTGTTTGAATATCGGTGTTTCTGAGTGTCTGTGTTTCTAAGTATCTGTGTTTCAGTAGCGGTGTTTCTGAGTGTCTGTGTTTCTAAGTATCTGTGTTTCAGTAGCGGTGTTTCTGAGTGTCTGTGTTTCTAAGTATCTGTGTTTCAGTAGTGGTGTTTCTGAGTGTCTGTGTTTCTAAGTATCTGTGTTTCAGTAGCGGTGTTTCTGAGTGTCTATTTTTCTGGATGTTGGTGTTTCTAGGGTTGATGTTTCTGAGTGTCGGTGTTTGCGTATCGGTTTTTGGGTGTTGGTTTTTCTGAGTTTCGGTGTTTCTGAGTTTCGGTGTTTCTGAATATCGGTGTTTCTGAGTGTCTGGGATTTTGAGAGTCTCTGTTTCTGAGTGCCTCTGTTTCAATATCGGTGTTTCTGAGTGGCTTTGTTTCTGAGTGTTTTGTTTTACCCGTAAACTCACCTCTGGTCTTATTACAATTTAGAACATTGAAACATACCTACCACTCAATTATCTCAAAGCTCTTTTTTAAATCCCCTCTGTGCCTCCCCTTTTGCCTTCCCATATAGCGCCTTTATACCTCTCTCGGCGTCACCGCTAGAAGTCGCGTGATCGTGCTATATCAGGATGACGTCATCAAGGAGCCACCATCTTTTTTTGAGATAATACCATCAGCTGGACATTCTCTCTCAAGGCTCTTGGTTTTGGCGTTACTGTCAGCGAGTATAGTGAATTAAAACACTATCTCAGCCTAAATTATAACGCCTAAAACATTCTAGTTTACGTTTACGAAACTTGCGGAGCAAACGAGGTCTGATTTAATATTATTTTTGGTCTTTTGGACTTGGTTTCATCAAGGCTAATTCAGCGTGAGTGTTGTCTAGCCTGTTTTGCTTAGCGTTGCATACGGCGATGTCTATGTTTTATTACTAGATCGGCCAATTTGTACATGCTATTGTTTGCTTAGTTTGGATGAGCTACAAAGTTCAGTCCGACTAAACTGGCAGTTCGTGACCTGGTGCATCGAGATCGCCCTTTGTTCACCTTTCGCGCCATTTTGGCAGTTTGATCATTGTTTACCTTTAGATATTTATTAGGTGTCTAGGTTGACATGGCCTTCCACAATGCTTTGTCGTACTCTGGGTTTTCCCAAGGCACAAGCAACAGGGCTCAATCTCGTCATCTCTAGTGTTCCAGGTCTCATATGTCTCCGTCTGAGTTAAATACCTCCGCCTCACGCTCGTCACGATCGCAGTCCATTAAGACTTTCAGCCTCGTTAAATACTTCGTACAGTTTTCAGGGGGGTGGGTTAATTCTAATTCCTCAAGATCGTCACTATTGTTTGTCGAACAACATGCGTGCTCCCTACTCAGCGAACCCCGAGTGGTAGCGGGAGGGCAGTCGCTTCAACTCCGGCTTCGTGCTAGCCAGCTTAGGGATACGACACGAGATCGGTCTGTCTTGTCTTCAGCTAGTGGTGTAGCACGTGGGTCATCGGCACGAGCACTATCCACTGCCATCCACTATTTTTTTATGAGTAATACTTACCTCTGGTCTTATTAGCTTTCCTCCCTGTATAGTGTTGATATGTAGATGGTGGCTCCTTGAGGACATCGTCCTGATATAGTGCGATCATGTGACTTCTAGCAGTGACTCTAAGAGAGAGGTATAAAGGAACTATATAGGAAGGCAAAAGGGGAGACACAGAGGGGATTAAAAAAGAGTTTTGAGATAATTCAATGGTAGGTCTGTAAAACATTAGTTTCCTACGAAACTGGTTTATTTCTGAGTCTCAGTGTTTCTGAGTCTCGATGTTTCTGAGTCTCGATGTTTCTGAGTGTTGGTATTTCTGAGTGCCTGTATTTCTCAGAGTCTGGGTTTCTGAGTGTTGGTGTTTCTGAGAATCGGTATTTTAGAGTGTCTGTGTTTGAATACCGGTGTTTCTGAGTATCGGTGTTTCTGAGTATTAGTGTTTCTGAGTGTCTGTGTTTGAGTCACAGTCTTTCTGAGTGTCTGTTTTTCTGAGTGTCTGTTTTTCTGTGTGTGAGTGTTTCTGAGTGTCGGTGTTTTTGAGTATTGGTGTTACTGAGGGTCTTTGTTTCTGAGAGTCTTCGTTTCTGAGTGCCTGTGTAGGAATATTGGTGTTTCTGGATTTCGGTGTTTCTGAGTATCAGTGTTTCTAAGTGTCTGTGTTTGAGTAGCGGTGTTTCTGAGTGTCGGTGTTTCTGAGTGTTGGTTTTTCTGAGTGTCGGTGTTTCTTAGTGTTAATGTTTCTTGGTATCGGTGTTTCTGAGTGTCGGTGTTTCTGAGTGTTTGTTTTTCAGAGTGTCGGTGTTTCTGAATGTCTGTGTTTCTGAGTGTCAGTGTTTCTGAGTTTCGATGTTTGAATATGATTGTTTCTGAGTGTCGATGCTTCTAAGTGTCAAGTCTTTGAGTGTCAATGTTTCTGAGTGTCGGTGTTTCTGAGTATCAGTGTTTCTAAGTGTCTGTGTTTGAGGAGCAGTGTTTCTGAGTGTCTGTTTTTCTGAGTGTCGGTGTTGATGTTTCTTGGTATTGGTGTTTCTGAGTGTCGGTGTTTCTGAGTGTTGGTGTTTCTGAGTGTCGATGTTTCTGAGTGTCTGGGTTTTTGAAAGTCTTTGTTTCTGAGTGCTTGTGTTTGAATATCGGTGTTTCTTAGTACTGGTATTTCTGAATCTCTCTGTTTGACTATCAGTGTTCCTGAGATTTCGGTGATTAAGTATCAGTGTTTCTGAGTGTTTGTTTTTCAGAGTGTCGGTGTTTCTGAATGTCTGTGTTTCTGAGTGTCGGTGTTTCTGAGTTTCGATGTTTGAATATGATTGTTTCTGAGTGTCGATGCTTCTAAGTGTCAGTCTTTGAGTGTCAATGTTTCTGAGTGTCGGTGTGTCTGAGTGTTGGTGTTTGAGTATGGGATTTTCTGATTGGTGGTGTTTCTGGGTGTCTGTGTTTGACTATCGGTGTTTCTGAGTGTCAGTGTTTGTGTATCGTTGTTTCTGAGTGTTGGTGTTTGTGCATTGTTGTTTCTGAGTGTCGATGTTTCTGAATTTCAGTATTTCTGAGTTTATGTGTGTCTGAGTGTTTGTGTTTTTGTATTGGTGTTTCTGAGTGTGGGTGTTTGAGTATCTGTTTTTCTGAGTTTTGGTGTTTGTCAGTATCGATGTTTCTGAGTGTCTGTGTTTCTGAGTATCGGTGTTTCTAAATGTCTTTGTTTCTGGGTGTCTTTGTTTGAGTATCGGTGTTTCTGAGTGTTGGTGTTTCTGGGTATCGGTGTTTCCGGGTATCAGTGTTTCTGAGTGTCTGTGTTTCTGAGTGTCGATATTTCTGAGTATCAGTAATTCTGAGTGTTGGTGTTTTAGTATCAGTGTCTCTGAGTGTTGCTGTTTGAGTATCGGTGTTTCTGAGTGTAGGTGTTTCTGAGTATCAGCATTTCTGAGTGTCTTTGTTTTAGTATCGGTATTTTACTCGTAAACTCACTGCTGATCTTATATCATAGAACATTGAAACACACCTACCACTGAATTATATCAAAGCTCTTTTTATCCCCTCTGTGCCTCCCCTTTTGCATTCCCATATCGCGCCTTTCTACCTTTCTCGGAGTCACCGCTAGCATAATCGCGCTATATCAGGAAGACGTCATCAGATAGACACCATCTTTTTTGAGATAATACTGTCAGCTGGACATTATCTCTCAAGGCTCTTAGTTTTGGCGTTTACTGTTGGCGAGTATAGTGAATTAAAACACTATCTCAGCCTAAATTATAATGCTTAAAACATTCTAGTTTACGTTTAAGGACCTTGCAGTGTAAGACGAGGGCTGATTTATGGTTATTTTTTAATCTTTTGGACTTGGTTTTGTCAGGATAGGTCAGCGTGAGTGTTGTCCAGCCTGTTTTGCTTAGCGTTGCATACGGCGATTTCTATGTTGTATTACTAGATTGGCCAATTTTTACACACTATTGTTTGCTTGGTTTAGTTTAGACAGGCTACAAAGTTTCAATTCGGCTAAACTGGCATTTTGGCACCTGGTGCACCGAGATCGCCCTTTGTTTACTGTCCGCGCCACTTTGGCACTTTAATCATTGTTTACCTTTAGATACTTATTACATATCTAGGTTGACATGGCCTTCCACGATGGTTCGTCATCCTCTGGCTTTTGTCAAGGTACAAGTGACAGGACTCAATCTTGTCATCTCTTGCGTTCCAGGTCTCATTTTTCTCCGTCTGAGTTAAATACCGCCACCTCACGCCCATCACGACCTCAGTCCATTAGGACTTTTGGCCTTGTTAAATACCTCGCGCAATTATTGGGGGTGTGGGTTAATTCTAATTCCTCAAGTTGTCACGATTGTTCGTCGGACTACATGTGTGCTCCCCCTACTCAGCGGACCCTGAGTGGTAGCGGGAGGGTGGTAGCTTCAACTTTGTCAACTGGCTTGCTCCGTGCTAGCCAGCTTTGGGATATAACACAAGATCGGTCTGTCTTGCCTCTGGCTAGTGGTGTAGCATGTGGCTCATTGCCAAGAGCGCTATCCACAAGCCTTCCAGCTTGGGTAACCGGTGACTGCTCAGACAAACTAATCTCGTGTTGTCAGCACCTCCTCAGGCTGTCCTTTCATCTGTTCCCTCAACAACGAAGGCCTCTTCGGCTTCGGCATGCGGTTCATGTTGGGGCCAATCTCATGTTTGTGGCCAGGGCCGTTGATCTTCGAAACCTAAATCGACAACTCCGGAATTTCCCAGGCGCAGCCGAGGCAACCTCTGATGTGACTCACCCCGTCAGAGTCCCTGCCTGAAGGGGGCCTTCTCAGGCACTTTGCCCCAGAGTGGGAGGTGATCCCCGACACTCAGGTTTGGTTGTGGGTGGTAAAAAGGGTACGTTTCCACGTTTATCACCCCTCCGTCTTGAACCACATCTGTCCACACAGCATCTTTCGTCTCCTGTCTAACAGTTGTTAGACATTGGTGCCATTGTACGCCAAGATTTGGGAGATGCAGGCGAAAAACACCTTTGAGCTCGTCCCTTTGTCGGAACTTTCTCAACCAGATACAAGGATTGGCCTGATTTCCGGATGGAGACTGTTAGGTATGTGGAGAGAAGCATCCTTCTAGGTGATTGGGCTGTGTCCTTCGACCTCAAGGACGCCTATCTCTACATTCCGCTTCATTCAAGCGTTCTGCCCTCCCTGCACATCGCTTGGTCCATCACGGAGGTCTACCAGTGCATCTTGCTCCCCTTTGGACTATGCACTGCTCCTCTCGTCTTCACATGAATTGTGGAGTCGCTCGCTGCTCATCTTCGAGGTCTCAGCATTCGTCTTCATGTCTACCTAAACAACTGGTTCCTCTTGCACCAAGATCGCCAGTGCCTCCTCGGTCAGGTGCAGTGAGTCCTTCCATTCCTCGATGGCCTCAGGTGGATACTCAACCTGAAGAAGTGCAGTCTCGTACCTTCCCAGGAGTTTTTTATTTATTTATTTATTTATTAGTATTCCCAAGGCATACCTCCACCTCTCTAGATTTTCCTGCACTTGTTCTCTGCTCTCACTAAGATAAGATAAGATAAGATAAGATAAGATAAGATAAGATACAGCTTTATTAATCTCACAATGGAGAAATTGAGGTATCATCAGTAGGGGGTGCAAAAATAGATACAAACACAAACATACACACATACATATATATTATATAAGTAAATAAATAAATAGATACATAAATAGTATAAATTAATAAACAATAAAAGAAAAGAAGGGAACGACTTTGTAGACTGGCCTATATTAAAGTGTAAATGTATCTGAGGGCAGAGTAGATGGGTTGATATGGTTCACAGTCAGTGGGGTAGATGTGGCTGATTAAAGTGCGCGGGTTTTTTTATTGCACATAACCGGTATTTTCACAGACAGTTACAAAGTGGCGTTGTACAGTCTGACAGCGGTGGGAATGAACGACCTGCGGTAGCGCTCCTTCCTGCACTGAGGATGTCTCAGGCGTCCACTGAAGGAGCTACTCAGCTTCTCTACAGTCTGGTGCAGTGGGTGAGAGCTGTTGACCATGATGGATGTGAGCTTTGCTACCATCCTCCTCTCACTCACCTCCTCCACAGAGTCCAGTGAGCAGCCGAGGACAGAGCTGGCCCTCCTGACCAGCTTGTTCAGTCTCTTTCTGTCCCGCTCTGTGCTGCCCGGGGCCCAGCAGATGGCAGCGTAGAGGATTGCAGAGGCTACCACAGAGTCATAAAATGTCCTGAGCAGAGGTCTGCATACTCCGAAGGACCTGAGTCTCCTCAGAAGGTGAAGGCGACTCTGGCCCTTTTTGTACAGGGCGTTGGTGTTGTGGGACCAGTCCAGTTTATTGTTAAGGTGAACGCCCAGGTATTTGAAACTGTTCAGTATCTCAATTTTTTTTGCTCTTTTGCTATACTTCTCTATTACCATATTCAAAGCAAACACTGCATCTGTGGTGCTCTTTCCTGGCATGAAACCAAACTGTTGTTCACAAATGCTGACCTCTGCCCTTGGTGTAGCTTCCACTATTCTTTCCCATAACTTCATCGTATGGCTCATCAACTTTATCCCTCTGTAGTTGCCACAACTCTGCACGTCTCCCTTGTTCTAAAAAATGGGCACCATCACACTTCTCCTCCATTCCTCCGCCATCTGCTCACTCTCTAAGACTTTGTTGAATGTTCTTGTCAGGAAATCTACTGCTATCTCTCCTAGACACTTCCATACCTCAGTATGTCATCAGGACCAACTGCCTTTCCACTCTTCATCCTCTTCAATTCCCTCCTCACTTCACCCTTAATAATCTTTACTACTTCCTGGTCCTCAACAGTCACCTCTTCTACTCTTTTTCTCTCTCTCATTTTCCTCATTCATCAGCTCTTCAAAGTACTCTTTCCATCTTCCCACCACACTTCTGTCATCAGTCAATACATTTCTCTCTCTGTCCTTAATCACTCTAACTTGCTGCACATCCTTCCCATCTCTATCTCTCTGCTTTGCCAGCCTGTATAAATCATTTTCTCCCTCCTTACTGTCCAGCCTATCATACAAGTCATCATACGCCCACTGTTTGGCCTTTGACACCACTATCTTCGCCTTACTTATTGAGTGTCTGTGTTTGAGGATTGGTGTTTCTGCGTGTCTGTTTTTCTGACTGTCTGTGTTTGAGTATCAGTGTTTCTGAGTGTCTTTTTTTTGAGTTTCGGTGTTTCTCAGTGCCGGTGTTTCTGAGTGTCCATGTTTGACTAGTGGTGTTTTTGTGTGTCATTGTTTCTGAGTTTCAGTATTTCTCAGTGTTTTTGTTTGAGGATTGGTGTTTCTGAGTGTCAGTATTTCTGAGTGTCTCTGTTTGAGTTTGGTGTTTCTGACTGTCTGTTTTTCTGAGTGCCTGTGTTTCTGAATGTTGGTGTTTCTGCGTGTCAATGTTTGACTGTTGGTGTTTCTGAGTGTCAGTGTTTCTGAGTATCGGTATTTTTGAGTGTTGGTGTTTGAGGGTCTGTGTTTGAGTATCGGTGTTTCTGAGTGTCGGTGTTTCTGAATGTCTGTGTTTCTGAGTGTTGGTTATTGAGTGTCGTGTGTTTATGAGTGTCGGTGTTTAAGTATCGGTGATTCTGAGTGTCAGTGCTTCTGAATGTAAGTGTTTCTGAGTGTCTCTGTTTAAGTAGCAGTGATTTTAAGTGGCACTGATTCTGAATGTCAGTTTTTCTGACTGTCTTTGATTGAGTATTGGTGTTTCTTAGTATCAGTGTTTCTGGGTGTCGGTGTTTCTTAGAGTTGGTGTTTCTGAGAGTTGGTGTTTCTGAGAGTAGGTGTTTCTGGAAATCTGGGTTTCTGAGTGTCTGGGTTTGAATATTGGTATTTCTGAATGTCTGTGTTTCTGAGTGTCTGTGTTTCTGAGTGTCAGTGTTTCTGAGTGTCGGCGATTCTGATTCAAATCCTTCACACAGCACAGTCACATCATCCCGCTCAGGTAAAGGGACATTTCTGATTGGGTAGTGTGGGCAGTGGTGGTCTAGGGCGCTGGATCGCTGATACTAAGGTCGGGGGTTCGAGTTCCACTGTCCACAAGGTTGTCACTGTCGCCCCCCCCCCCCCCCCTCCCTGTGCAGCCAACTGGGTTCTGAAAGGCCAGCCATCTCTCTCACTGTCTATGGTGAGAGGTTCATGTAAAAGAACCCTTGCTGACTTTTGACAAGAGGAGCTACAAAGCCATCAGCGTGTTTCTGTCCCTTGCTAAAGGGTTGTGAGGAAGAGCATCTGACATATAAACCTATGAACCAAATCAAACGTGCGATTTATTCGCTGTGGCGACCCCTGAGAAAGGGAAAAAGCCGAAAGGAAATCTCCCTCTCTGATTGGTCCAGCAGAAAATTGAGCAGCTGGCACTTGGCCTTCTGTTCTTGTTGATACCTTAAACCCAGAATGAACCCGAGTTCAGTAAAAACCGCACCATCCATACAGAACCACCTCTTTAACCACATAAACAGAACCTGCAGCCCACTGCAGTCCAGGAAACAGTGGAACACCCTCTCTCTGAGGGAACAGAACCGACACCTTTCATCAACAACTGGGTTTAAAATAGACACAAAACTAGCAACAGCTCCATGTTGAACCCTCCACTCTAAGGCTCCAACCCTTTTTGTTAACAGTGGTTTGTACAGGGCTCTCCATGAAGGGCCCACTTCTGGTTTCAAGCTCAGGTGGAACCGCCATGGTTCAAGTTTTTCTATTTAACACCTCTCACCCTCAGTTTGTGCATTGTTTTACCCGAAGTGTTACACAGACGTACAGGTCCGGACACACCATGTTCCAAAACCAACCAGAACAGTCTTTAAAATCTGGAGCAAGGCTCTCCACAGGAAATGGGTCCATGTCTCCAAGCGGTAAAATACTGTTGGTTCAGGAGACGATGCTGGAGTGCTCATCCGGGGAGAGGTGGTCCTTCCAGACCCTCACCATGTTTCCCAGAATTCTCACTGAAGAGACTCCGGCAGCTGCAGAGTGAGCAGCAGTGTCCCCTAGGTGTTGACCCACAGGTCACCACCAGCGGGCTGATGTGTGTCACTACACACTTCTCTGTGACAGATGGACCAGCAGTCTGTCGCACATTAACGAGTTCCACAGACAATGGGTTCATTTATAGTCCAGAACTGTGAGATGTGTGCCTGTGATCTGTTCTTTTTTAAAAGTTCTTTGGTAAAATGCTGGAGATAATTTCAGGTCAAGTTTGTTTAGTTCATTAGAAATAGAGAGTCCTGCAGTCCTGGTTCCCAGCACAGAGCCAGAACAGCACGAGCTGTGTGCCTCCACACAAGGTCTTTTGGTCCAGTCAGCAGTCTGGATGATCTTGAGCCTAAACGCTGTTCCCCTGCTGGCCAGATGTATAAGACCATGCCCCCCTTCTCTTTAGGGAGGAAGAAGACACTCTACAGGACCCAATACAGCTGGTCCCAGAAGTAGTTGATGATCTCAGCCTGGGCTTTTGCGAGAAGGGTCCCAGGGGGATCTCTGCAGGAAAGCTGGTGCCACAACATGGAAGCAACCAGATTATTGATGATTAAAACACGACCTTTAAAACACATTTTTGGTAAAATCAATTTCCATTTTTAGACTCCTCCCATTTTCTCTAAAACATTTTCCTAATTCTTATTTATAATGTTTTGATCGCCAAGGGAGAGTCTTAGGTATACCACCCCTTTTCCAGGTGAGACCGCCAGACAGGACGATATTCTGTGGCTCGTCTCCCACCCACAGAGCTTCACTTTAGTCCAGTTTACCACAGGTGAGGACAATTCTCTAAAACCTCCATCAGATAAAAGTGCTGCAGTTAAAATGCCAGTTTCACTTCCACATCAGATGTTTATTAAAATACAGCACTCGACCAATGAATGGTCTGAAAAGCCCACTGGCCCAATGGAACCATTTTTAAAAACATTGAAATGATGTAAAGCAATAGAACTTGTTGAGCCTGGACATTTATTTATTTTCTGGTTTTAACGAATCATCAATGATTATTTCTTCATCATCGTCATACTCCTCCAGTACTGACTCCGCCACTCTAGCTGCTTTCTGCCACGCCCTTTCCTTCTGTGCCCACGTCTCCATCTGCTCGTATTTGAATTTTCTACACACCTTCACCCTCCACCTGTGCGTCTGTGCTTCGTATCCGTGTGTTCTTCTTAGTGTCTGCAACGCCCTGCACACCGTCTGTTTGTGCCACTGGGCCGTGGGAACTCACCAGCTTCCCCTTCGGTGTGGCCGATGTTTTCTCTGGTGTTATAGCCATCATCTCTTTCAGCAATGCCGCTGCTGGTTATCCCGAGGAGGATGGGACACAACAGCCAGCCGCTTTGTTTGGTCTCCCTCCGGGCACGAATGGATAAGGTGCCCCTCCCCTCCACACCTGAAGCACTTCACATTCCCCGATGTTACATGTACTTTATAATCAAAGGTGTCCAGTTTAATTTTCAGTGCTAAATTCAGCTCTTCAGGACTTTTTAGGATCACCACCACCTGACAACTGAAGGAAACGGCATGCTTCAGGTGAGGGCACTTGCAGTTTAATGAAATAGTTTTAATTATAGATAATGGCCGACCATCACGGGACCGCTCCCTCTCTAGAACCTTGTTCCTTATGAATTGAGAGACGTTGGGGATGGTAATCCTCCTGGAAGGGTCGACCAGGGATGAAAGTTCCCTGAACCACAACCCCGCTCTCTACAACCTTGTAATCTGACACAATCCAGGAACATCACCACCGCACTGTTTATCTTCAACGCCGATTTCACGCTCGCAAACCCGACCAGTTCCCCCCACAGCCAGAACACAGACCTCCACCGCGCATCTGACTGTCGGGACCATTTTAATATCGAGTCAGCGGGTCAGCTTCTCCGACCCGGAGCCAAGCAACATTTTCCCAGTGTACTGAGCACAAGTGCTCTCCACCTTTACCTCCATCTCCCCTTCTACCTCCACTTTCTTCTCCATCTCTACTTCTACCTCCAGCTCACCATGCCATCACTTTTTTTTCGAGGACACAACGTGTATATGTATTGTGCATTGATTAGCCATAACATTAGAACTCCCTGAATGGAGTGTCTGGAGACGGTCCCGTACACAGCAAGCAGTAATACACACAGTTTTATGATTCTGTTCGATCAGCTCCAGCAGTAACGGATTCAGTAGTCTGTGCTGCAGTTGCTCATCTATGCAGCCGTGAATGAAGGGGGCCACAAGCCGGTGTCCACCCTCACACCGGTCCCAAGCCCAGATAAATGCAGAGGGTTGCGTCAGGAAGGGCATCCGGCATAAAACCAATGCCAAATAAAATATGCTAGTCAAAACAAAGAAACTCATACCGGATTGGTCGTGGCCCAGGTTAACAACAACCGCCATCAGTACTGTTAACCAACAGGGTGCTGGTGGAAATTGGACTACTGTTGGTCGAAAATGTCAAAGAAGTCGAAGAAGGAGAGGCGGGAGGCGTGTCCGTAGGCAGAGAGAGAAGAGGAAAGGCATGAGTCTAGGACTGAAAGTAGGGACTTTGAATGTTGGAACTATGACAGGAAAAGGTAGAGAGCGGGCTGACATGATGCAGAGTAGGAAGGTGGACATACTGTGTGTTCAGGAGACCAGGTGGAAAGGTGGCAAGGCTAGAAGCTTAGGAGTAGGGTTTAAGCTGTTTTTTCATGGTGTGGATGGGAAGAGAAATGGAGTAGGAGTCATCTTGAAGGAGGAGTTTGTCAGGAATGTTCTAGAAGTGAAAAGAGTGTCAGACAGAGTGATGAGTCTCAAGTTAGAAACTGAAGGCGTAATGTTCAATGTTGTTAGTGCTTATGCCCCACAAGCAGGATGTAAGCGAGAAGGAGAGATTCTGGAGTGAGTTAGATGAAGTGATGCAGAGTACCCCCAGAGGTGAAAAAGTGGTCATTGGTGCAGACTTCAATGGACATGTCGGTGCAGGAAACAGTGGACGGGGAAGTGATGGGCAGGTTTGGTATCCAGGACAGGAACACAGAAGGACAGATGTTGATAGATTTTGCAAAAAGGATAGAAATGGCCATGGTAAATAATTTCTTCCAGAAGAGATAGGAGCATAGGGTGATATAAAAGCAGAGGTAAGAGCACACAGGTAGACTACATCTTGTGTAGGTGATGTAATTTGAAGTAAATCAGTGACTGCAAAGTAGTAGTGGGTGAGAGTGTTGCCAAACAGCATCGGATTGTGGTGTGCAGGATGATGCTGATGGTGAAGAAGGTGAAGAAGGCAAAGGCAAAGCAGAAGACAAAGTGGTGGAAAGGCTTTGGGTGGTCAGGAAGTGCTTCCAGATGACTGGACAACTACAGCTAATGTGATCAGGGAGATCGGTAGGAGAGTACTTGGTGTGTCATCTGGAAGGAGAGTAGATAAGGAGACTTGGTGGTTGAATGAAGAAGTGCAGGAGTGTGAACAAAGGAAGAGGTTAGCCAAAAAGAAGTGTGACATTGAGAGAACCGAACAGAGTAAACAGGAGTACAGGAGTCCCCCTCTTGTATGCTAGGTAGTACAGTAAGGGGGGAAAAAATGATTTATATAGGGTGGCGCAGCGGAGAAATAGAGATGGAAAGGACGTGCAGCAAGTTGGAGTGATTAAGGATGATGAGGGAAATGTATTGACTGATGACAGAAGTGTGCTGGGAAGATAGAAAGAGTACTTTGAAGAGCTGATGAATGAGGAAAATAAGAGAGAGAAAAGAGTAGAAGAGGTGCCCGTTAAGGATCAGGAAGCAGCAAAGATTAGTAAGTGTGAAGTGCGGAGGGCATTGAAGAGGATGAAGAATGGAAAGGCAGTTGGTCCTGATGACATACCGGTGGAGGTATGGAAATGTCTAGGGGAGGGAGCAGTAGATTTTCTGACAAGAACATTCAACAAGGTCTGAGAGAGTGAGAGGAATGGAGGAGAAGTGTGCTTGTGCCCATTTTTAAGAACAAGGGAGATGTGCAGAGTCGTGGCAACTACAGAGGGATAAAGTTGATACAATAAAGTTATGGGAAAGAATAGTGGAAGCTAGACTAGGGCAGAGGTCAGCATTTGTGAACAACAGTTTGGTTTCATGCCAAGAAAAAGCACCACAGATGCAGTGTTTGCTTTGAGGATGTTAATAGAGAAGTACAGAGAAGGTCAGAAGGAGCTGCATTGTGCCTTTGTGCATCTGGAGAAAGCATATGACAGGGTGCCAAGAGAGGGAGAGACTGTGGTATTGCATGAGGAAGTCTGGAGTGGCAGAGAAGTATGTTAGAGTGGTCCAGGACATGTATGAGAGATGTAAGACAGTGGTGAGGTGTGCTGTTGGTGTGACGGAAGAGTTCAAGGTGGAGGTGGGACTGCATCAAGGGTCAGCTCAGTGCCACTTCTTGTTTGCTATGGTGATGGACAGGCCAACAGACGAGGTTAGACAAGATTCCCCATGGACTAAGATGTTTGCAAATGACATTGTGATCTGTAGTGAGAGCAGAGAACAAGTGCAGGAAAATCTAGAGAGGTGGAGGTATGCCTTGGAAAGGAGGGGAATGAAGGTTAGCCTCAGTAAGACAGAATACATGTGTGTGAACGTCAAGGACCCAAGAGAACTGGTACAGTTACAGGGAGCAGAGATAACGAAGGTGGAGGATTTTAAGTACTTTATGCTCAACAATCCAGAGCAATGGAGAGTGTGGAAAAGAGGTGAAGAAGCGTGTGCAGGCAGGTTGGAATGGTTGGAAAAAAGTGTCCGTTGTGATGCGTGATAGGAAGGTATCGGAAAGAATGAAAGGAAAAGTGTACAAGACGGTGTTAAGGCCAGCAATGTTGAGGTTCTCATCGGGAGTAACGAGGATGGATTGGTGGTCAGGAATGAGCACATCAGAGGCACAGCACAGATGATGTTTTGGAGACAAAGTCAGAGAGGCTTGATTGAGATGGTTTGGACATGTCCAGAGGAGGGATTGTGAATATATTGGTAGCAGAATGCTGAGGTTGGAACTACCAGGCAGAAGGCCTAGAGGAAGACCAAAGAGATGATTCATGGATGTGATGAAGGAGGACATGAAGGCAGTTGGTGTAAGAGAAGAAGATGTAGAGGATAGGGTGAGATGGAGGCAGATGATTTGCTGTGGCGACCCCTGAATGGAACAGCCGAAAGGAAAAGAAGAAGTGCTGCGGTAGCTCATCTGTAGCAACTGACCAGATGTACTCGCCTTCACTTCTCTCTCTCTCTCTCTCTCTCTCTCTCTCTCTCTCTCTCTCTCTCTCTCACACACACACACACACACACACACACGAGTCTCGCACTCCTATGACCCTGCACTTCAATGCTTCTACTTCCTTCTTCGCCTTTTTGTAGGTATTTACACCTGTATACCAGGAAACCTAGATGAACAGAGCCAGTCGTTTATCACCACAGTGTGAGCCTAATCAACATCACTCTCCTCACTTTTCCTTCTTTTAACTTTTAGCTTCCTTCACTGACTCTTGACTTCCTCTATAATACAGTGTCGTGCTCAGCAGGTGGCTCTGTAATGACATTATCAATGTTATCTACTTCACCTATTAATGATCTAAATGTTTTCAATGTTCTAGTTGAGCAGAGTGTGTTTCTGTAATACAGCTCCTTGTTGTTAGCCTTGGTGCTGAAGTCTGCAATCAGAAGCAAAGCTGTGCGTGCGTGTGTGTGTGTGTGTGTGTGTGTGTGTGTGTGTAGATGCCTGCAATGCACCGTTCCTTGCGTCAATCAGTGATTAGATAAACGATTGAATCTACTGTCACCTCGGGGAACTCACAGTTAAATAGACCACAGCGAGATATGCTATTTTCACTGCTGAAGTTCTCTGGGGAGGAGAAAAACAAACACAAAGGAACGCTCCACATCCTGATTCAGTTTCTCTCACACAGACCCTGTTCTTTCTCTGTCTTCACTTTATTTTATTAGTGTTCGAGCTGAAGCATGCACCTTGTGGTGAATTTCTATCCAAGATATGGTAATCGTGTCGTCTTTGTCTCATCCTTTTGACTATCTCTGCTCTTCTCCAAATCTCTTGCATCAATATTTACCTGTCAACTGATGAGCCCATATCCACATCCACACCTCCCCCACTATCAGGTCAGACCCACTGGAACGCTTTAGCTGTGTGTGGGTGTCTGGACCATACCACTCTCCGACAGGAGAATCCATCATATTCAGTGTTGTGCTCCAGCTTCTGGTGAACAAAACCACCTGAAAGGTTCTGAAGGATCAGGTGATGACATGAACATCTGACTTCCTGTTTAATTTTGTTAAAGTGATACCTAAAGCTGCTTCTGTTTCACTCAATCGTATTTTCTAAAACGACCTGCATGTGCTACTTTCTTTAGCATTTGAAGCTCTTTTAATTTTTTTTTTTTTTTTTTTTTTTTTGCACAATAGCTCCGCGAAGGAGCCAGCACGAGAGATCAGAGAGGTTAGATCAATCCCACTTCAAAGCTTAAAATATGAATGGATTCATGTGAGGGAAAAAACAGCACCTGTTTCAAGATCAACTGAATATTAAAGTAAAACATGCTTTGAAAAAAATGAATAATTTCTCCCAGCTTCAAAGAGAAAAGTGTGCCAGCGATTAGCAGAAATCCAAACCTCTGGAGCGAAACAGCAATCTGGGACACATGTCTGAGTCCAATCTGTTGCGGAAGCTCCACAAAAGCACCAGAGAACTCCAGTTTACACAGATCCATGGTGCTGATATTATTAGAGCCCCGATGGTCAGAAAGATGTAACTACAACTGTGAAAACTATTTCATCAATGAAAATAAATTGAATTTGTCCTTGAATGTCACTTCCTCGATGCTGGAGGGATCTGAATTGTGATTGACCAGGAGCTGTTGAATAACATTTCATCACAGCAGCCCTAACAATCTAATAGATAAAAGAGAGCAAATGGAGGGAGAGGGATGAGAGAGGGGTAGTAGAGAGAAAAGAGAAAAAAAGAGAGAATCAAGAGAAGCAATTATATATATAGTAGGCCCTCATTATTCGCGAGGGTTTGGTTCCGGCCCCTCCCACGAATGAAAATAATCCGTGAATTCTGGACCCAGAAGTAAAACCCCATGTATCATATTACATGCGCAAATGATCAGCCAGAAGTAAAATACCATGTATCTCTTCCATGTGCTAAAATATGCTTCTTAAACACATTCTATAGACAGTCTTACTCATTAATACAGTACTAATGTAGTAAAATGTAGCAATGATTAAGAAAAACTTATTTTTTTTACTGTGATATTTGTTGATAATAAAATATAAACATTATACAGCATATATAAAAGAACATCTTGAAATGTGTTTTCCTTGAAACATACAGCACTGTAGTTTTCAAAGGTGCCCACTAGACGAAGGTATTGCATTAGGCACGAGATGACTGAATTCAGGTATGAACTGCATTCAGTCCGAGCAGCTCAGCCAAGCCCCTCAGCCAGAACAAGTAGAAAACAGAGTTTTAGAGTAAGACAGTGAGAGAGCATTACAAACCAAAGAAGTGGTGATGTGATGTGAGTTAATCCTCGGGCGCAGAGGTGAGTATCTTCTTCTTCTTCTTTTCCTTTCGGCTGTTCTCCTCAGGGGTCCCCACAACAAATGATCTGCCTCCATCTCGCCCTATCCTCTGCATCTTCTACTCTTACTCCAATGACCTTCATGTCCGCCTTCACCACATCCATAAATATTCTCTTCGGTCTTCCTCTGGGCCTTCTGTCTGGTAGTTCCAACCTCAGCATCCTACTACCAATATACTCACTATCCCTCCTCTGTACATGTCCAAACCATCTCAATCTAGCCTCTCTGACTTTGTCTCCAAAACATCTAACATGTGCTGTCCCTCTGATATACTCATTCCTGATCCTTTCCATCCTTGTTACTCCCAAAGAGAACCTCAACATTTTCATCTCTGCTACCTCCAGCTCAGCTTCCTGTCGTTTCCCCAGGGCCACTGTCTCTAAATCATACAACATCACTGGCCTTATCACCGTCTTGTACACTTTTCCCTTCATTCTTGCCAATACTCTCCTATCACACATCACACCGGACACTTTTCTCCATCCATTCCAACCTGCCTGCACGTGCTTCTTCACATCCATGAATCATCTCACTTCACCCTTACGAATCTTTGCTACTTCCTGGTCCTCAACGGTCACCCTTTCTACTCCTTTTTCCTCTCTCATTTTCCTCATTCATCAGCTCTTCAAAGTACTCTTTCCATATTTCCACCACACTTCTGTCATCAGTCAACACGTTTCCCACTCTGTCCTTAATCACTCTAACTTGCTGCACGTCTTTCCCATCTCTATTTCTCTGCTGTGCCAACCTGTATAAATCATTTTCTCCCTTCTTACTGTCCAACCTATAGTACAAGTCATCATACGCCCTCTGTTTGGCCTTTGACACCGCTACCTTCGCCTTACACTGTGTCTCCCTGTACTCCTGTTTACTCTCTTCGGTCCTCTCTGTGTTCCACTTCTTCTTAGCTAACCTCTTCTTTTGTACACACTCCTGCACTTCTGAGGATACTCACTATCCCTCCTCTGTACATGTCCAAACCATCTCAATCTAGCCTCTCTGACTTTGTCTCCAAAACATCTTACGTGGGCTGTCCCTCTGATATACTCATTTCTGATCCTATCCATCCTCGTTACTCCCAGAGAGAACCTCAACATTTTCATCTCTGCTACCTCCAGCTCTGCCTCCTGCCTTTTCCTCAGCTCCACTGTTTCTAATCCATACAACATCGCTGGCCTCACCACCGTCTTGTACACTTTTCCTTTCATTCTTGCTGACATTATCCTATCGCACATCACACTGTGGACACTTTTCTCCAACCATTCCAGCCTGCCTGCACACGTTTCTTCACCTCTTTTCCACACTCTCCATTGCTCTGGATTGTTGAGCCTAAGTACTTAAAATCCTCCACCTTCGTTATCTCTGCTCCCTGTAACATCACCGTTCTTCCTGGGTCCTTCTCATTCACACACATGTATTCTGATTTTCTGAGGCTAACCTTCATTCCTCTCCTTTCCAGGGCATACCTCCACCTCTCTAGATTTTCCTGCACTTGTTCTCTGCTCTCACTACAGATCATGATGTCATCTGCAAACATCATAGTCCATGGAGATTCTTGTCTCACCTCGTCTGTCAGCCTGTCCATCACCATAGCAAACAAGAAGGGGCTCAGAGCTGACCCTTGATGCAGTCCCTCCTCCACCTTGAATTCGTCGGTCACACCGACAGCACACCTCACCGCTGTCTTACATCTCTCATACATGTCCTGCACCGCTCTAACATACTTCTCTGCCACTCCAGACTTCCTCATGCAATACCACAGTTCTTCTCTTGGCACCCTGTCATATGCTTTTTCCAGATCCACAAAGGCACAATGTAGCTCCCTCTGACCTTCTCTGTACTTCTCTATTAACATCCTTAAAGCAAACATTGCATCTGTGGTGCTCTTTCTTGGCATGAAACCAAACTGTTGTTCACAAATGCTGACCTCTGCCCTTAGTCTAGCTTCCACTATTCTTTCCCATAACTTCATCGTATGGCTCATCAACTTTATCCCTCTGTAGTTGCTGCAAATCTGCATGTCTCCCTTGTTCTTAAAAATGGGCACCAGCACACCTCTCCTCCACTCCTCCGGCATCTGTTCACTCTCTAGTACCTTGTTGAATATTCTTGTCAGAAAATCTACTGCTACCTCTCCTAGACACTTCCATACCTCCACAGGTATGTCATCAGGACCAACTGCCTTTCCATTCTTCATCCTCTTCAATGCCCTTCTCACTTCACCCTTGCTGATCTTTGCTACATCCTGCTCCTCAATGGTCACCTCTTCTACTCTTTTTTCTCTCTCATTTTCCTCATTCATCAGCTCTTCAAAATACTCTTTCCATCTTCCCAGCACACTTCTGTCATCAGTCAATACATTTCCCTCTCTGTCCTTTATCAATCTAACTTGCTGCACGTCCTTCCCATCTCTATTTCTCTGCTGTGCCAACCTGTATAGATCATTTTCTCCCTCTTTACTATCCAACCTATCATACAAGTCATCATACGCCCTCTGTTTGGCCTTAGCCACTGCTACTTTCACCTTACACTGTGTCTCCCTGTATTCCTGTTTACTCTCTTCGGTCCTCTCAATGTCCCACTTCTTCTTAGCTAACCTCTTCCTTTGTACACACTTCTGCACTTCCTCATTCCACCACCAAGTCTCCTTATCTACTTTCCTTCCAGAGGACACACCAAGTACTCTCCTACCTGTGTCCCTGATCACATTTGCTGTGGCTGTCCAGTCATTTGGAAGCACTTCCTGGCCACCCAAAACCTGTTTCAACTCCTCCTTGAAGACAACACGACACTCTTCCTTTTTCAGCTTCCACCACTTTGTCTTCTGCTCTGCCTTTGCCTTTTTCACCTTTCTCACCATCAGAGTCATCCTGCACACCACCATCCTTTGCTGTTTGGCAACACTCTCACCCACTATGACTTTGCATTCACTGACTTCCTTCAAATTACATCGCCTACACAAAATGTAGTCTACCTGTGTGCTCCTACCTCCACTTTTATAAGTCACCCTATGCTCCTGTTTCTTCTTGAAGAAAGTATTCACCACAGCCATTTCCATCCTTTTTGCAAAATCTATCAACATCTGTCCTTCTGCATTCCTGTCCTGAATACCAAACCTGCCCATCACTTCCTCGTCCCCTCTGTTGCCTGTACCAACATGTCCATTGAAGTCTGCACCAATGACCACTCTTTCACCTCTGGGGGTACTCTGCATCACTTCATCTAAGTCACTCCAGAATCTCTCCTTCTCTTCTAGCTCACATCCTGCCTGTGGGGCATAAGCACTAACAACATTGAGCATTACACCTTCGATTTCTAACTTGAGACTCATCACTCTGTCTGATACTCTTTTCACTTTTAGAACATTCCTGACAAACTCCTCCTTCAAGATGACTCCTACTCCATTTCTCTTCCCATCCACACCGTGATAAAATAGCTTAAACCCTGCTCCTAAGCTTTTAGCTTTGCTACCTTTCCACCTGGTCTCCTGAACACACAGTATGTCCACCTTCCTCCTCTGCATCATGTCAGCCAGCTCTCTACCTTTTCTTTGCATAGTTCCAACATTCAAAGTCCCCACTCTCAGTCCTAGACTCATGCCTTTCCTCTTCTCTCTCTGCCTACGGACATGCCTCCCACCTCTCCTTCTTTGACGTCTTCGACCAACAGTAGTCCAATTTCCATCAGCACCCTGTTGATTGACAGCACTGATGGCGGTCGTTGTTAACCCGGGCCTCGACCGATCCGGTATGGGGGTAATACTTCTGATTTGCATCATAAATGCACCCATACTTCCTGTTTGTCATATATTGTTTTATATATATATATATATATATATATATATATATATATATATAGAGAGAGAGAGAGAGAGAGAGAGAGAGAGCATAGACAGGAGTAGAGAGTGAGGCAACGAGTGTTTATTGCTGCTATAACATCAGTAATAACGGGATTATCTGACTTCAGATCATGGATCACACCGATAAATTGATAGGAAGCTTGTATTTTTGAAGCATTTGTCTCAGTCATGATCCGTAACTCAGGGTGGATAGTAATCTGATTCTTTCTCATTCACAAACACTGAGAATGACGCAGTGACAGAGAACCATGTTTAACCGTGTTGTTATCAGTGACGCAAGCGATGGTGATGGCATCTGCCTAAAAAAAATCTAATTTGAACACTACCCTTAAGCTGCTTCATACCTAGTATCACTGACGGAGGGAGGAGCATTCAGGAGAACGGGTCTCCATCACTCTGGTACAGGAGTACTTCGGCCCGTATGGAGTCTTGATGCTTCAGTAACAGACATTGTAAATTCGTAATTGTTGTTGAGGGTGAAATCATTACAATCGTTCTGTGTGGAATATTTAAAGTTTTGATGATCTCTGGGCGTATAGAACTACATGGGATGTTTCTATTGGATGATGTTTCCTGTGTTCGTGTTCAGTACATGCTGGTGTCATCACTCTATCTTCTGACTCACGCTGCTGTCATGATGACTCCTCTACTTCCTGTGATTTGTGAACAATGCACCGTGTTCTTTCAGCATATTCCCACACTTTCAGGCACCTCTCATCAATAGTCATTTGACCAGGGCATCTGTTAGTGCTAGTTATTACTCAGCACTCACCAGATGATCTGTCATCATTTAACACTTGCTTTTTTATGCAAAGCGGTGTTGATAACTTCGTAGTGCGGCTGCTGATTTAACCCTGAATAAAAGCATTGAAATTGCAAATGGAGGACGGGGCGAAGTGCAATCAAACGGGATATGAGATATCAGGTTTGGTTTGTCATCTGAGTGTCTGAGTGTCAGCGTGATCATTGAGGTAGATAAAATCACATGATGACCTTCAGGCGCAAATCAGGTTTTGCAGCTAAAAAGCAGAGAAACAAATAAGAGGCTCATGATTGGGTTCTGATTTCTCAAGAGATAAGAATGAAGGCATGGCTATTTTTAGAGTAATTCTAGTTCTGTTTATATTTTTACAGCCCTGCAGTAAGAGAGAGAGAGAGAGAGAGAGAGAGAGAGAGAGAGAGAGAGCTTAACAGAGCGAGTGTGTGAAAGAATGAGTGAGTGAGTGAGTGAGTGAGTGAGTGTGAAAGAGAGAGTGAGTGTGAGAGAGTGTGGAGTGTGTGTGTGTGTGTGTGAGAGAGAGAGAGAGAGCGAGAGAGAGAGAGAGAGAGAGAGAGAGAGAGAGAGTATGAAGAGAGAGTGGAAAGTGTGTAAGAGTGTGTGTGTGAGTGAGAGAGAGTGAGTGTGGAGAGTGAGTGTTAGTACTCAGCAGTGTGAGCCCAAAGCCTCTGTCCCGCTGCACTGTGCTTCATTTGGACGACTAAACTTTCATTAGTTCCCCTGAAAGGCATTTTTGGTAAAACGTAAGTGGCAGCAGGTGAAAATCAGGAAAGAGATGAAGGGAGAAAAAGCATGTTTGGCAATTATTTACAGTGGAAATGATTTACAGCCAAAGGACGTGGAGAACGCCAGGTCTGGAGCTGAAAACAGAGTAAATAATGTACATCTGTACACTTTCAGATGAAAATCTATTAAAATAAACATCATTCCAAAGCTGCTTGATTTAAAGTGCCTGGAGAGATTCAGATCCTGAATGTCCCAGGGACCCAGGGGACATATGTGAAGAAATCTCTCTGAAGGACATGAGGACGGGCACTGTGAAGGAACAGAAGAATTCTGTTTTTGAAGACCGGGTCAGAAGTGTCTCTGTGATTGACAGTTGAGAGAATGAGCAAATGAGAATGAGTGGGAGAATGAAAATGAGAGTGAGAGAATGAGTGAGAGAGAGAGCATGAGAGAATAAGAATAAGAGTAAATTAGAGTTAGTGAGTGAGAGAATGAGAATGGTAGTGACAGAATAAGAGTGAGACAGTGAGAGAATGAGAATGAGAGAGTAGGAGAATGAGAGTGGGAGGGAGAGAGTGAGAGAATGAGAGTGAAAGAGTGAGTAAATGAGAGTGAGACTAAGAGGATGAGAATGAGACTATGAGAGTGAGAGAGTGAGAGAATGAGGATGACAATGACAGAGTGAGAGAATGAGAGTAAGCGAGTGAGAGAATGAGAATTAAATTGAGAGAGTGAGAGAATGAAAATGAGGCTGAGAGAATGAGAGTGAGAATGAAAGTAAGAGAGTGAGAGTGAGAATGAGAATGAGAGACTGAGAGAATAAGAAAGAGAGTGAGAGAATTAAAATGAGACTGAGAGACTGGGAATGAGAACGAGAATGAGAGAATGAGAGAATGATAACGAGAGTGAGAGAATGACAGTGAGAGCAATAGAGTGAGAGAGAGACAATGCGAGTGAGAGAATGAGAGTGAGAGTAAGAGAGTGAGGATGACAGTGAAAGAATGAGAGTGAGAATGAGTGAATGAGTGTGAGAGTGAGCGAGTGAGGGAAGGAGAACGAGAACATGAGAGGGATAGAATAAGAGTGAGAGAATGAGCAAAACGAGAGTGAGTGAGTGAGTGAGTGAGTGAGAAAATGAGCATTAGCGAGCATTAGAGGGCATGAGGGAGCAAGAGAATAAGATGAGAATCAGAATGAGAGTTAGAGATCGTGAGGCTGAGAGAATAAGAGTGAGAGAGTGAAAGAATGAGAATGTGAAAATGAGAGTGAGAGTAAGAGAATGAGAATACTAGTGAGAGAAAGAGACACGGGAAAATGAGAGAGTGATAGAATGAAAGCTAGAGAGTGAGAGAATGGGAATCACAGAGAAAGAAATGAGAATGAGAATGAGAGCATGAGGAAATGAGAGTTATAGAGTGAGTGAATGAGAAATAGAATGATAGAATGAGAGAGATTGAGAGAGTGAAAGTAAGAGAGTGAGAGAATGAGAATGACAGTTAGACAATGAGAGAGAGAGAGGGAGTGAGAGACTGAGCATGAAAGAGTGACAGTGAGAGAATGAGAGTGAGACTGAAAGAGTGAGAGTGAGAGAGTGACTCAGTCACTACAGAAGGGTGCCACAGTCACTATGGTAGGGTGTCTGCCAAATTCCAGAAATGCTGCAATGTTATGGTGATGATACTGATAGTGATGATCTGGATGATGGTGATTATGTTGATGGTGAGGATGATGAATGAGAACCTACTCGGGTCATTCAAAAAATGATAAAGGAAAGTTCTAGATGGAATCTTCTTTACTCCGAATGAAATAAATGTTGTGAAAACCTGCAATGCGTTTGAGGGTGAAATGCATTGTGACAGATCTGTAACATGTTACGATTCATCCACACACTTTCATCACCTGCCAGGTCAGATCCAGCTTTAATGGTTCTTCTGTAATGAACATGATGCAGATGAAGGTTTTAGTTTGCTGTGTATTATATCAGTGCCTCTAGTTGTGTGTGTATTTTCAGTGACATTTAACCTGGTGTGTGTGTGTGCGTGTGCGTGTGTGTAAGAGAGAGAGAGAG